>SJYX01017801.1:795269-863132 GCA_006410675.1 Oreotragus oreotragus
CTCAGCTTTCTTCACAGTCCAACTTTCACATCCATACATGACCACAGGAAAAACCATAGCCTTGACTAGGCGGACCTTAGTCGGCAAAGTAATGTCTCTGCTTTTGAATATACTATCCAGGTTGGTCATAACTTTTCTTCCAAGGAGTAAGCGTCTTTTAATTTCATGGCTGCAGTCACCATCTGCAGTGATTTTGGAGCCCAAAAAAATAAAGTCTGACACTGTTTCCACTGTTTCCCCATCTATTTCCCATGAAGTGATGGGACCGGATGCCATGATCTTCGTTTTCTGAATGTTGAGCTTTAAGCCAACTTTTTCGCTCTCCTCCTTCACTTTCATCAAGAGGCTTTTTAGCTCCTCCTCACTTTCTGCCATAAGGGTGGTGTCATCAGCATATCTGAGGTTATTGATATTTCTCCCAGCAATCTTGATTCCAAGAATACTGAAATGAATTTCCATTTCCTTCTGAAGGGATCTTCCAAACCCAATTACTAAACTTGCATCTCCTGCACTGGCACGGGAATTCTTTAACACTGAGCCACCCAGTTCAGTTCAGTCTCTCAGTCATGTCCGACTCTTTGTGACCCCATGAACTGCAACACGCCAGGCCTCCCTGTCCAAAAAGAATTGATGCTTTTGAACTGTGGTGTTGGAGAAGACTCTTGAGAGTCTTTTGGACTGCAAGGAGATCCAACCAGCCCATCAATTCTTCAGCGCTCAACTTTCTTTATAGTCCAGTTCACATCCATACATGACCACTGGAAAAACCATAGCCTTGACTAGACGGACTTTTGTTGGCAAAGTAATGTCTCTGCTTTTGAATATGCTGTCTAGGTTGGTCATAACTTTCCTTCCAAGGGACAAGTGTCTTTTAATTTCATGGCTGCAATCATCATTTGCTGTAATTTTGGAACCCAGATAAATAAAGTCAGCCACTGTTTCCCCATCTATTTCCCATGAAGTGATGGGACCGGATGCCATGATCTTCGTTTTCTGAATGTTGAGCTTTAAGCCAACTTTTTCGCTCTCCTCCTTCACTTTCATCAAGAGGCTTTTTAGCTCCTCCTCACTTTCTGCCATAAGGGTGGTGTCATCAGCATATCTGAGGTTATTGATATTTCTCCCAGCAATCTTGATTCCAGCTTGTGTTTCTTCCANGACCGGATGCCATGATCTTCGTTTTCTGAATGTTGAGCTTTAAGCCAACTTTTTCACTCTCCTCCTTCACTTTCATCAAGAGCCTTTTTAGTTCCTCTTCACTTTCTGCCATAAGGGTGGTGTCATCTACATATCTGAGGTTATTGATATTTCTTCTGGCAATCTTGATTCCAGCTTGTGCTTCTTCTAGCCCAGCATTTCTCATGAGGTACTCTGCATAGAAGTTAAATAAGCAGGGTGACAATATACACCCTTGACATATTCCTTTTCCTATTTGGAACCAGTCTGTTGTTCCATGTCCAGTTCTAACTGTTGCTTCCTGACCTGCATACAGGTTTCTCAAGAGGCAGGTTAGGTAGTCAGGTATTCCCATCTCTTTCAGAATTTTCCACAGTTTATTGTGATCTACACAGTCAAAGGCTTTGGCATAGTCAATAAAGCAGAAATAGATGTTTTTCTGGAACTCTCTTCCTTTTCCGATGATCCAGTGGATGTTGGCAATTTGATCCCTGGTTTCTCTGTCTTTTCTAAAATCACTTTGAAAATCTGAAAGCCATCCAGAAAGCCCTCAATTTGCTAATTAGCAGATAACTAAATTAATATATTAATTTTGGTGAAGATTAATATTTAATATCTCCATTCAAAAACATAAGGCATTGCTTTATTGTTTTTCAATAAAAGACAATTTATATCCTGTGTCTTTTTCATTTTATTTATTCTTAAATGTATGTAGCCTTTTTTACTAATACAGATAGATTTTTCCATGTCTTTTTCCTCCTTTTTACTTAATTGAAAAATAGCTTTGAATTTTATATATTCCTGTCTCTTATACACATCTAGATGTGTATAAGAGACAGGGGGATGATAATATCTCCATTCAAAAACATAAGGCATTGCTTTATTGTTTTTCAATAAAAGACAATTTATATCCTGTGTCTTTTTCATTTTATTTATTCTTAAATGTATGTAGCCTTTTTTACTAATACAGATAGATTTTTCCATGTCTTTTTCCTCCTTTTTACTTAATTGAAAAATAGCTTTGAATTTTATATATTCTTGAGTTCATTAGTATTGGAAATTTTCTTATTGGGTCACATAGCTTTAAACAAAAATCTCTTGGCTTTCCTAGGCATAAAATATAAAAATAAATCACTTTACTCTCTCTTATTTTTTTTCTTCTTTAAAGTGATGATAATGATAATATCTATTAATATTATATAAGATATCTATGAGGAATAAGATAATTAGAATACATAAGACATTTTGAACAGCACCTAAGAAGCTAGTCCTTAAAAAAAACAACTATTTAGGGCAATATTAGTGAAGTGAAGTCACTCAGTCGTGTCTGACTCTTGGCAACTCAGTGGACTGTAGCCTGCCAGGCTCCTGCATCCATGGGATTTTCTAGGCAAGAGTACTGGAGTGGATTGCTATTTCCTTCTCCAGGGGATCTTCCCTACCCAGGGATCGAATCCCGGTCTCCAGCCCTGTGGGCAGACGCTTTACCGTCTGAGCCACCAGGGGGGCACATATTAGGCATCTATAAATGATAAATGTATATCCATACACGAGGAGATTCAGTAGTCCCATTCATGGTTCTCTTTCTTGGCTAGATGAAAAACAAAACAAAACAAAATCCCTATACTCTTTGATTTTAAGCTTGTTTTGAATGTCATTGTCTTAAAAATAAAAAGAAAAGCAGTTATCTAGAGTCAGCAGATTATCATTTTAAATTATTATTTAATAACCATACAATTTTGGAATACTTAAACTCCAAACCTGAAGTTTTTGTTTTATAGATACAAAATGAGGCTAACTTCACCTCCTAATCCTGGATTTTATGAGGATTAAATGAGATCCTGTTCCCAAAATGCGAAGCACTATTCCTGGTAGAAAGCAGATGTTCAGTGCAAGTTAGTACTTCTTTTCTTCCTCATTCTCACATTTCCACCATATAGGGAATGTCTTTTATACATGACCTTCAGATGATCCACAGAGATACTGTGTTGTCTTTTATTCCCAGCATATGACTATCCCTATTAGTCTTCATTTCACTGATTGAAAGCAAATAAGACCCTTGTGTTTTACTATCTAAATATATCCCTACATATATTCCCCAAAATAGACAAGTTGATTCAATACACTCTAAAACCTTGTGTTTAACAAATGGTAGGCCATGGAAATATAAACAAGCCTTTTTACAGATCATTTAGAATGAAAAGTATTCATTCAAAAGTATATTAGAATCTAGCATTGATGATGGTACCAATTTTTAGTAAGCAAATGGATCCAGCATTTAATAATTCAATTTTCCAAAATCCAATGTTTACACATTTAGAATGACTGCTTATATAATTTATTATTTTAAAATAACATATATACAAGCAAAATTGTTCATTCATCAAGAGCAAAGACAACTCAAAACTGGAGTGCCAGAGTTAGCATTTTTTAAATAAGCATCTCTATCCCATACATTGAGAGCAGGATTGCATTCACTAAATCAGCCTGTATCTAGAAACACACATAAACTGCAAACTAATGAGGTAGGCAGTTTTGGTTAGTTAGAATTAATAGTTAACAATTAACTATATTGTTAATTATTAACAATAGTTAATAATTAAAAATATTGATTGTATCATAGAGAGGTCCGTCTTTCAAAATAATATTCTCTTAAGCAATATGTCTTTGCCTTGCCAAAATACATCAAGGGGCGAGTTCATTTTGACATGGGCTATCCTCTCTCCACCCTTGCCAGTGTAAGAGCATTTTATAGTTATAAAGTCAGAACTGGAGAGATTTCCAAGTCCTAACTATATGACTTTTGATACTCCAGTAAGTATCTGGACACAGTAAGACCTGACACAGAAGCTTCTTGATGGAAACACATCATTGGTCAGCCACGAAGAGCTTATTTTATTATGGTTGTAACTAAAAATATGGTGATAACAACCAACTTTTACTATTTTATATAGTTTGTCTTCAGTTATTGTGAAATTTTATGGAAAATGATTATTTCCACCTGAATGTCCCAGTACACTGTCAGGTCTGTGAAGGCAAGAACTAAGTGTACCTTGTTCACCATGATTTCCCTTTTGCTGAGCACATGCAAGGTACATGATACAAAGCAGACATGCCACAGGCAGTAGTGAGTTGTCAATTGTTTCTTCAATGGCCCATCTGACATGTGTAGAAAGCCCAGAGGAGCCGAGAACCACGAGGCCAACCAAACTGTGTAAAGGCACGTTGCCCATGCTTGTGCTCTGACTACGTGGAATTCAGAAGGATCACTGCATCGTCACTGTCAATCTACCAACCTACTTTTTCATCAGTCTCACCTTCAGCAGATCTATTCTTACTGTTTTTGTTTAGTCACTAAGTCGTGTCTGATCCTTTTGCAACCCCATGAACTATGGCCTACCGGGCTCCTCTGTCCATGGGAATTCCCAGGCAGTAATACTGGAGTGGGTTGCCATTTCCTGCTCCAGGGAATCTTCCTGATCCAAGAATTGCAGCTACATTCTCTTGCAGGTGGATTCTTTACCACTGCATTACCAGGGAAGTCCTCTTTTTATATGGAATCTAAATATTTCATGGTATAATTTTAAGTGTATTTCCTTTTATTCTGTCAGCAATAGAAATGGAGAATAGCTGGGCATAAAACCTGTATCTATTTGAAAAACAGTAACATAAAACCACTCTAGACAGAGAAAGAAGTTACTGAAATGTCTTAATATGCTACATTTCTATGAAGTAAATGAGAAATTACTAGTGCATAAAAAAGACAAAATAAATATGAGAACATTTTATGGAATTCAGAAGGATCACTGCATCGTCACTGTCAATCTACCAACCTACTTTTTCATCAGTCTCACCTTCAGCAGATCTATTCTTACTGTTTTTGTTTAGTCACTAAGTCGTGTCTGATCCTTTTGCAACCCCATGAACTATGGCCTACCGGGCTCCTCTGTCCATGGGAATTCCCAGGCAGTAATACTGGAGTGGGTTGCCATTTCCTGCTCCAGGGAATCTTCCTGATCCAAGAATTGCAGCTACATTCTCTTGCAGGTGGATTCTTTACCACTGCATTACCAGGGAAGTCCTCTTTTTATATGTAATCTAAATATTTCATGGTATAATTTTAAGTGTATTTCCTTTTATTCTGTCAGCAATAGAAGTGGAGAATAGCTGGGCATAAAACCTGTATCTATTTGAAAAACATTAACATAAAACCACTCTAGACAGAGAAAGAAGTTACTGAAATGTCTTAATATGCTACATTTCTATGAAGTAAATGAGAAATTACTAGTGCATAAAAGAGACAAAATAAATATGAGAACATTTTAAAAGCACATATTCTCTTCAGAGGGTGATATTATTCCAGATCCTTTATCATTTTCCCATCAGCTTTATGTTGCAATTGTCTGAAATGAGTCTTTGATAAACTCTATCCAACTGATTGGAATTGAATGCCTTTAGATTGACTTTGGATTATATACAGAGAACATCCAAAGAAATAGAAAAAAGTAGCAAAGCCGAAATTGAAGCTCCAATACTTTGGTCACTTGATGGGAAAAGCTGGCTCATTGGAAGGATTGAAGGCAGGAGAAGAAGGGGATAAAAGAGAATGAGATGGTTGGATGGCATCACTGGTTCAATGGATAGGAGTTTAAGCAAACTCTGGGAGATGGTGAAGGACAGGAAAGCCTGGAGTGCTGCAGTCCATGGGGTCACAAAGAGTTGGACATGACTGAGTGACTGAACAACAGCAAGTTTCCTATTTTTCCTTTGTAAAATGAGGATGACAGCATATACCTTATTAGTCTGCTGTAAGGATTAATCAGAATATTGTATTAAAAGTGCTTAGCTTCAAGCCTGGTATATTGTAACTCTAAGCTAGTTTTTATTAGTCATGCTGCTCCTCCTCTAAGAGCTTATTTGAGGGCAGACTCCTGGTCTACTGCTCCTCAGATCATGGATGTTTCTATTGTATCTCTCAGGTTGTTATGCGGCCACTCGTACAACTCATCCCATTCCACAAGCCTACTATGCCAGCAATTCTTCTGGAAAACAGCTTACCATCTATTAGCAGGGAAGCATGTATGAATACAATTTATGCCACAGTAATTAATCCAAAATCACTGCAGATAGTGACTGCAGCCATGAAATTAAAGGACACTTACTCCTTGGAAGGAAAGTTATGACCAACCTAGATAGCATATTCAAAAGCAGAGATATTATTTTGTCAGCAAAAGTCCATCTAGTCAAGGCTATGGTTTTTCCAGTGGTCATGTATGGATGTGAGAGTTGGACTGTGAAGAAAGCTGAGCGCCGAAGAATTGACGCTTTTGAACTGTGGTATTGGAGAAGACTCTTGAGAGTCCCTTGGATTGCAAGGAGATCCAACCAATCCATTCTAAAGGATATCAGCCCTGGGTGTTCTTTGGAAGGAATGATGCTAAAGCTGAAACTCCAGTACTTTGGCCACCTCCTGAGAAGAGTTGACTCATTGGAAAAGACTCTGATGCTGGGAGGCATTGGGGGCAGGAGGAAAAGGGGACGACCAAGGATGAGATGGCTGGATGGCATCACAGACTCGATGGATGTGAGTGTGAGTGAACTCTGGGAGTTGGTGATGGACAGGGAGGCCTGGTGTGCTGCAATTCATGGGGTTGCAAAGAGCTGGACACGACTGAGCGACTGGACTGAACTGAACTGAAGATAAAGTGAGTGGTTCATTCCCAAAGCAAGCAGCATACAGCCGGGCATCTGGCTGTGGAGGCTAGGAGCTCTGATATTACAGGGATGTGGATGCTTAATGGATGCAGCACAAGCAAAACTGCCTTGTGAAGTTATTTGGATCCTCAACTGGCTGCAAAAGGCAAGTGGTACAGGTGTATATAGTATGCAAGTTCCTTTACCCTGAAATTTGACAAATAAGGCAGCAATGCTTATACACAGTCCCTTAATACTGAGGTAATTGGGTAAAAAATCATGACAGGGTATAGAAATATGCAGGTAGCTACTTTCAATTTATTAAAAGGCACTCTGCTAACGTCTTTGTTGGAAATGGGCTTATAGGCCAAATTACTTAATTTGAGCTACTGAACCAGGTTACTGAATTCTAATATCCAATAGCCACAGTAATCCCATCTGCTACTTAGGATAAGGTAGATTGTCTGGTTACTCTCCTGATCTAGGCTGCTCGACAATATACTCAACTCAGTATATTGTCTAGCATCATCAGGAGCTGAACAGAGAAATTCAAAATACCAGAAGCATAGTTCATATTACCA
Source organism: Oreotragus oreotragus (assembly GCA_006410675.1). Classification (NCBI taxonomy): domain Eukaryota; kingdom Metazoa; phylum Chordata; class Mammalia; order Artiodactyla; family Bovidae; genus Oreotragus; species Oreotragus oreotragus. The sequence continues at coordinate 802,721 of SJYX01017801.1, forward strand.
TGCAAATCAGACAAGGAATGTGGCAAGTCCTGACATGGTATTTTCAGCAGAAACCAGGACTACTATGACATTGATCATGTGAAATTGTGACTCAAAGAGAGACAGACCTACCTTTTTATGGGGAAGAAGGAAAGAGAAAGGAAAATCACCCTCCAATGAAATTCCAAGTTTACTTATGAAAACATGTTTTTCTTGCCTCCAAAAGAGAATCATATTTAACATTGCAAAATGCAAAAGCCAAGTCATACTTCAGCCCAAGAAACAGAGATTTTAGGCTACTAATTTTTTTCTGAGCTTTTTTAACTATGTCTGCTCTTAGATGCCCTTAATAATAATTGTTCTAGTGAATCAAACTTTATGGTTGCAAAACACAAGATTAAAATCTTAATGACAAAATATTTTGATTTAATTAATATGTGCTGATATATAGCTTGAAAATATATTCTTCAGGAAGTTTTTAATAATTTGCAGCATCTGGTTTTTGGGGGCACTTAGGACATGTAAATCTTATCGAGAGTTTGAACTCACATAACAGATAGCAAAATCCATGAATCAATGAAAGAAAACCAATATAAGCCCTCACTGACAGTAGCATTCCCTGCAAGCACTGGCTGTTCTGGCTTCTGCTCATGGCAAGTTCTCTCCATTATAGAGAATATAACAGGAATAGAATGTTTGTGTATAAATGTTTCATATCTCTCTCAACTCCAATAGATTTATAACATTTTAGATGCCAAAAGAGAAAAATCTTTGTATGGAAGAAAACAAGGGAACTGTTAGAAAATATTCAATGTTAAATTGTTTTATGAATTATCATAAATCTCTCTACAAAGCAGATTTATATAAAAATCAATGAGCAAACTATGAACAACTAAAAGAAAACATTATTGTTAGTCATCTCTACTTTGATGATGATATTCCATTTTGCCTCTGGTTGAAGACCTGATAACTTAGAGATCAAACTTTTGTTTTCATTTTCAGGGGAAGTGAGATATTGTTTAAGAAATGTTTCTTGACTAATGCTCTATGCAAGGTATCATTCAGGTCTGTAGGGGTACAGAGGAGGCCTTTGAAGCATGGACTGTAGAAAATTAAATTGAGGCTGTTACAAATTGAAGGGCTATTATATAGAAAGTATTTCTCTAATTAGGCTCACTAAGTATATGCACATATGTGATCTTCAGGTATTTATCAAAGGTAAAACTTGAGCAAGGTAAGTTGATAGAGATCCTGGGAATGATTCTATTTCACGGAACCAGGGATTTCCCAACAAATGCTTTGTTTTATTGGTAATGTGTTTCCTGGATAAAGTGTTACCAAAATTTTCTTAATAGGTTTCATTCCTTTGCAAATAAATGGGAAATCATGGATGTATAAATAGGAAAAAATATTATGAAAATATTGGAAGTACAGGCTTTCTCTTTAGTAGACTAAATTATCCCAAATCCATTATCATTTTCTCAAAGGCTTCATTTTGCAATTGCAAAAAATGAATCTTCAGTAAATGCAATTCAGTTGATAGTACCTGCATGCCAGCTCTGAATTATTTCCAGATATGTACTGTGAAGAAATCCAAAGTAGAAAAAATTCAGCAATGTCTAGCAGCTATGGACCTCATGGATTAGTTCCCCAGATAGGTGATGTCTTTTGCATCTGCATTAATAATCAAGGTGGTGCTCCTTCATGACGGTGCAGGTGGCTAATGTAGGCACAACCTCTATATTTTAACTTTCAAGAAGTGATTGACTCTTAGAAATAACTTTTAGAAATATTAATGGCTTGCATAAGCATGGTGAAGAGAGACAGTCCATAATTGCAGACTATTCCCAAAAAGAGTTGACTATGTTTAAAAAAAATTGTTCTATGGTCCCTGGGACTTTCTGAAATTGTCAGGTATGCACTTTGGTTTTTATGCTGCTACAATGCCTGAAACTCTGAAAAGAACTTCCATCTTTCCTTTAAATGAACAAGGTGGCAGATCTCACCACCAAAACAGAGGCAAACCCCTTCTCCATGCACCGCACTTTCCCAGGAACAATAATATCTGTAACTCAAACTCTGCCTGGCCTAGGGGTGCCCATATTCCTCCCCATCTACACAGAAGAGACCTATTTTAGCTATACTTTTTTCTATTCATTTGAGTAAACAGGAAGATACTTCCTTCTAGATCTACCTCTAGACACTAGGTGATCATTGTTACTTGGATGAATTGAATAAACAACTAAATAGTAAACTGAACAGAAAATGAAAACAACTTAGCAGTTTTATAATGTTATGTTATTGTCACATGAAAAACTACTGTACATGTTCCTTTGGAAATGAGGTACATTGTCTTCTCTAACTCACCGAAATATCTGCAATGTATATGAATTAAGGAAACAATAAAAAAGTATGTTATATTTCTGATTGTATTACAGGTATTTGCTTCCCAGGTAGTGCTAGTGGTAAAGAACTCTCCTGCCAATCCAGGAGACTTGAGAAAGGCAGGTTGGATCCCTTAGGTCCAGAAGATTCCCTGGAGGAGGACACAGCAACTCATTCCAATATTCATGCCTAGAGAATCCCTATGGACCTAGGAGCCTGGAGGGTTATAGTCCATGGGGTCGCAAAGAGTCAGGCACAACTGAAGTGACTTAACAGGCACCCACATAGGTAGTCCATTCAGAGAACAGGAAATAATATATATGTATGTATATGTCAAGTTATATGAACAACAATTGTATAATTACAGCATGTTTTTATCTGGGAATAAAACACACCATTTGTTCACAGATCATCTTCTTTGAGCTTTAATTCCTTTTCCTTTCAGTTCACTAGAGGATTTCTAAAAAATGATATTTACCTCTCTTACTTCAATTTGTCTCACTCATATAGCAAATTGATCTTAATAGCAGATTGAGTTTCAGTACCATTCACCATTTTGTGAGCATTAACAAACAGTTAATTCAGTTCAGTTGCTCAGTTGTGTCCGACTCTTTGAGACTCCGTGAATCGCAGCACGCCAGGCCTCCCTGTCCATCACCAACTCCCAGAGTTCACTCAAACTCATGTCCAGTCTCACTCATATAGCAAATTGATCTTAATAGCAGATTGAGTTTCAGTACCATTCACCATTTTGTGAGCATTAACAAACAGTTAATTCAGTTCAGTTGCTCAGTTGTGTCCGACTCTTTGAGACTCCGTGAATCGCAGCACGCCAGGCCTCCCTGTCCATCACCAACTCCCAGAGTTCACTCAAACTCATGTCCATCAAGCTGGTGATGCCATCCAGCCATCTCATCCTCTGTCATCCCCTTCTCCTCCTGCTCCCAATCCCTTTTCCAATGAGTCAACTCTTCGCATGAAGTGGCCAAAGAAGTGGAGTTTCAGCTTTAGCATCAGTCCTTCCAACGAACACCAAGGACTGATCTCCTTTAGAATGGACTGGTTGGATCTCCTTGCAGTCGAAGGGACTCTCAGGAGTCTTCTCCAACACCACAGTTCAAAAGCATCAATTCTTCGGTGCTCAGCTTTCTTGACAGTCCAAACTTCACATCCATACATGACCACTGGAAAAACTATAGCCTTGACTAGACAGACATTTGTTGGCAAAGTAATGTCTCTGCTTTTGAATATGCTATCTAGGTTGGTCATAACTTTCCTTCCAAGGAGTAAGTGTCTTTTAATATCATGGCTGCAATCACCATCTGCAGTGATTTTGGAGCCCCTCAAAATAAAGTCTGATACTGTTTCCATTGTTTCCCCATCTATTTCCCATGAAGTGATGGGACCAGTTGCCACTTTCTGCTTCAACTATTAATCATCCTTTCTTGGAACAAACAACTAGAAATCAGTGTTCATAGACTAGATGTGATCAGATGTAATTATTGAGAGTCTATGATCGGCAAATCACTGTTATCATATTGTAGAGATTAAAGTGTGACTAGGTAAGACATGATTCCCACTTTCTTGAAAATTACCAGCTAATAAATTAAACCCCCCCAACACACACAGATACACAAAAATGAATACCTGTTTTTATTCAGTCATGATTAAAATTTATGATTTGATCACTGTTGTAAAAGTGAGAAGGGGGAACTTGTCAGTTTATATTCCACATCCAGTTGGTTAAATTTTTAGTTGTTTCATACAACTGTTTAAAATGTGCTATTTACTACAAAGTGAAACAAATGAGATCCCAGTTAATCCTTTTTTCATGTTTCTCTTCTCTCACTCTAGCTCTCACTATTATTCTTTCTTTTTCAAGCTAACTGTCATTCACACAACAGGAGACTAAGAAGAGACTCCTTGAGTGTGAATATTAATACTGAAAGGCAGTGCCACCAGTTAAGATGCCTCAGGGAAAAGTGATTAAAGACTTCAATAAAGCAACAGAATATCACGTGATATGGAAGGATTTTGTCTAACTCTTCACTTTCTGTTAATTTCTTTGTTTCAGAGGAGTTTTTTACTGGGGGTCTTTTTTTTTTTTTTTTACTTCTCTTCATGCTAACCTAGAGGAATTTTCTTGCAAGTTAAGAAACAGCTTTCCTGCAATGCATGCAAATTTTGTTAAGTTTTTTCAGGATACTTCTAAATTTCAGAAAATGTATAGACTTTGCAGTTTTAAGAAGGAATTTGCTAAATGAATTGACAGGCATTCAGTTTTCTAATTATGTTCATAGAAATATGGCTTGCAAATTACATGATTTTCCTTGCCTTCATTTAGTGATCAATCTCTTGATAACAAAACTTTTATTTTACCATACCTTTCATATACATTTATCTGCCCTACTTTCCAATATCGTAAGTAATTATGGAATTTTTAAATTAAAGAAACTGTGGGTATTTGTATGTGGGGTGTGTGTGTGTGTGTGTGTGTGTGCACACTCGGTCATGTCCAACTCTTTGCATTTCTATGAAATGTAGCCCGCCAGGCTCCACTGTTTATGGGATTTCCTGGGCAAGAATACTGAAGTGGGCTGCCATACAGATTATTTAATTTCCAAATTTGCAGTGTTTGCACCAGTCAAAACAAGTTCCCATTTTTTCATTTATGGAAATCACTTCTGAAAAAACATCCTGTCTACCAATAAATGGAATAATAGCTTTCATATTTTTATTAAAGATGTCTGAAATAAATAGCAAGTCCAGCATATATAAACTGACTAATATCAAGCCACTTCATTTCAGTTCAGTTCAGTCTCTCAGTCATGTCCGACTATTTGCGACCCCATGAATCACAGCACGCCAGGCCTCCCTGTTCATCACCATCTCCTGGAGTTCACTCAGACTCACATCCATCGAGTCTGTGATGCCATCCAGCCATCTCATCCTTGGTCGTCCCCACAACCAAGGGGGGTTAGCCTGTGTAATATTAAAGGGATGATATAATTTTTATTAGATTTTTCCCAAACAATGCTAGTATTTCATATTCCTTAATTAATCCTTCCAAAGGGATATATTGGTATTGGGTTGACCAATATGTTGGTTTGGGGTTTTCTGTAACATAGAATCTTTTGGCCAAAAACCCAATATAAAGGAGACTTGAACTGCGAAATTTATGGTTCAGCTAGCCAACTAACCTGTCTATAAATTAGAAGCTACATATAATCTGGAAACTCAAATGAATGGCATACTGTGGAAAATTATCTTATAAGGCAAATTATTATCATATTTTAAAACTGCTTAACTATAATACATTCAGAAAATTACACAAAACATAAATACATAAGTGAACTGAGACAGAACGAATACCTTTTAACCACTAACTACTAAGAAACAGAGTATTTCCAGTACTGCATTAGTGCCCCCTCCAACCACTCCCCCAGCCAGAAGCAAAAGACATGTGTACTATCAACATTAGTAGATTATGCAAAGCTCATTTCCAAAATCATTGCAACCATTTGAACTCCCACTAATAGAATATCACAATTTCTTTCCTGACAATTATCTTTGCATCAACTTTTTTTCATACATAGTACTTTGAGTCTTCTCAATTTTATTATAGAATGAAAGCTCATATGATTTAATTTTTATTTCCCTCTATACAAATAATATTTGCAATTTTTAATACATTCAATGAACCCTTTTTTATGAAGTTCCACTACTAGATGCACAACTTATAAACATGTACTTATCTATGCAGAAAGATATATATATATATATAAGAATGTTGATAGAGTTAGTAGTAGTCCAATACTGTAGATTACCCAAATATCCATCAATATTAGATAATTATGAGAAGTCACAAAATGAAACATTACAGAGGAATGAGATGTATGAAAACAATTTAGCAAGAGAAGAATCTTATTTCTGTGTTGAGTTGGCCCTTCTCCTTATTGATTTATAACCATTCTTTATGTATTTGAATGCAAGTCCTTTCTCAGCTTATGTGTTATAACTATCTTTTCCCATTGAGTGAGTTTCCTTTGGACTCATAAATGATGACTTTTGATGGACATAAACTTCTACTTTTAATGTAGTTCAACTGATCATTCTTTACTTGTGGCTAAGGTATCTTAAGTCTAATTTAAAAATCTTTCTTCTATTTCTAGATCTGCTCTATTGTCTTTTTTATTATTATAAATGTTTGTATTATTTTGCCCCATTCTGGCAATCTTTTATCCTAAGATTCTTAAAGCAAAGTATCTGATAGATCCCATTTTCAAGATCAAGGCCATTACACTTCTATTCTAATGCCAAAAAATACAAGAAGTACTTTGTACTAACTCTAACCCTCTGCCTTACCGTGCCTATGATCCTAAGACTGTCACCTGCCAAGGCCAGAAACGTATGGATCACTATAAATCCTTACCTCACATTGTACCTGTTACTTGAAAGCAGCGTTGAACCGATGCCCCCTTTTAAATATCTTTTCACTTGGAATTGCTCTTACTTAGAATTCTATATTCTCTATTATCCAACTTGAAATTCTTAGCTCCCTCCATTTCCCCAATTCAAAAGTCAGATTCTACCCTAAATTAATAGAGCTCGGCTCCTTTGGCCCTCCAATATCATACCAGCACATATATAGTTTATAGGGCTTCCCAGATGGCTCACTGGTAAAGAATTTGCTTGCCAAGCTGGAAAAGTGAGTTCAGTCCCTGGGTTGGGAAGATCCCCTGCTAAAGGAAATGGCAACACACTCCAGTATTCTTGCCTGGAAAATCCATGGCCTGAGGAGCCTGCTGGGCTACAGTCCATGAGGTCACAAAGAGTCAAGCACAACTTATTGACTAAACACAATAATGTATTTTACAACCAGAGTGATATTTTAAAATCAAGTCATCCCTCTGCTTAAAACCTCTTAATGATTTCCCATCACAATTAAGGTACAGTCTAAAACACATTGCAGCATTTACAGTGTTCATGGTCCGGCCCATGACTACTTCACTAACTAAAAGTCTGGCTACCCTTCCCCTTTGTAACCCTACTCTAGCTATTCGGGGTGCTTTCTGTTCTCAAAATATGTCAAATGCACGCTCACCTCCTGGTTGCTGAACTTTCTTCTGTCTGCAATGTTCCCCCCATCCAAAACCAATGTTCCCCTAACCCAACCCCATATACTTCATCACAGATCATCTTGAAGTTAATTCCTTCTAGATTCTTTCCAGGAACACCCCAGCCTCCTCCTTTCAAAGACTACAATAGATCTCTCTGATATATCTTTTCACAGTATCCCACTCTTCCATTTTTATTGCATTCCTTACTTTTGTCATTAGGTGTCATATATCAGAGGTCCTTGTTTCTTGGAGTTGCATTAAGTATAGTAGCAATATTATTAATAGGTAATATCATGATGAAATAGTGCATTTCAAAAACAATGTATAATCTGCAAAAAAAATGTCCAATAAATGTTGTGAGAATATTTTGTACTGCCAACTGCCTCAAATTCTCAAGCTTAAAGATCTTATGCTTTCATTTTATCACCATCAGTACATAACATATTAGATATTTTGAAAGAAATAGTTAATGAATGAGCTGATTTTCCAAATGGAACTATTGAAAGTTAATTTCTGAAAAGCCTCAACGTGGAATAATTATCCTCCATGTTATTCAATGCTACTCATTAAAAGAAAGTAAAAAAGGAAAGAGGAAAGAAAGGAAAGAATGAAGGGAGAAATATTTTGAAAGAAATAGTTAATGAATGAGCTGATTTTCCAAATGGAACTATTGAAAGTTAATTTCTGAAAAGCCTCAACGTGGAATAATTATCCTCCATGTTATTCAATGCTACTCATTAAAAGAAAGTAAAAAAGGAAAGAGGAAAGAAAGGAAAGAATGAAGGGAGAGAGGGAGGAACAAACATGACAACCACAGACTGCTAGCCTTTGTAGTCACTTGTTGCAGATGTCACAGGAACCAGGAAAAACTGAAAATAGCATTCCGAATAAATATTCTCTGTGAGAGTCCTTTGGACAGCAAGGAGATCAAACCAGTCAATCCTAAAGGAACTCAACCCTGAATATTCACTGGAAGGACTGATGCTGAAGCTGAAGCTCCAATACTTTGGTCACCTGATGCAAAGAACTGACTCACTGGAAAAGACCCTGATGCTGGGAAAGATTGAAGGCAGGAGGAGAAGGAGATGACAGAGGATAAGACGGTTGGATGGCATCATTGACTCAGTGGACATGAGTTTGAGAAAACTCCAGGTGATGGTGATGGACAGGGAAGCCTGGCATGCTGCAGTCCGTGGGGTCACAAAGAGTTGGGCACAACTGAGCAACTGAACAACAACTGCTTCTAACATTAAAACAGCTTGTAACTTTAAAACATTAAAACAAATATAAAATGGCTTGTGACTCATTTATAATCAAGAAATTAATGTATTAATATTTCAGTGAGTCATTAGAGACATTCAGGTTCTCATGCAGTTTAGGAAGTAGAGTCTTTAGGTCAGAACTTAGGACAGGGAAGCCTGGCATGCTGCAGTCCGTGGGGTCACAAAGAGCTGGGCACAACTGAGCAACTGAACAACTGCTTCTAACATTAAAACAGCTTGTAACTTTAAAACATTAAAACAAATATAAAATGGCTTGTGACTCATTTATAATCAAGAAATTAATGTATTAATATTTCAGTGAGTCATTAGAGACATTCAGGTTCTCATGCAGTTTAGGAAGTAGAGTCTTTAGGTCAGAACTTATGTGACTCATTTAACAGCTCTTGAAAGCAGATTTCTTCACTTAAAACCCCTTAAGTTTTATCTAAACATGAATCATAATAAACAATCTTCTTACAATTTGACACTCACAGAACCATTTCTTGAATATGACTTCTGAGCACTACAGCAACCAAGGATGAGATGAAGTGTTACTATCTCCATCTTACAGAGATATATAGTCAAAATGTTATTTAATTATCCAAGAACACATAGTTAATAGGTAGCAAGACAATCTCTGGAGAAGGCAATGGCAACCCACTCTAGTACTCTTGCCGGGAAAATCCTATGGACAGAGGAGCCTGGTGGGCTGCCGTCCATGTAGTCGCTAAGAGTCAGGCATGACTGAGTGACTTCACTTTCACTTTCATGCATTGGAGAAGGAAATGGCAACCCTTCCAGTATTCTTGCCTGGATAATCCCAGGGACAGAGGAGCCTAGTGGGCTGCCATTTATAGGGTCGCACAGAGTCGGACATGACTGAAGTGACTTAGCAGCAGCAGCAGCAAGACAATCTTAACCAGCTTAAAATCCACTCTTTGCTACAAAAAACTGTGATCATAGTTTTGGGTTTCTACTGCTTTATACATCTGGTGACTTGTCTCTAATATTACTTATTTCTACAAAAGCATGAACACTAGTCCCCTTAATTTAAAAAGCTTAGAATTTACTATCAAAAGCTCAGAAAAAATTTAAAAATGTATATATTTTCCAAGCAGCCAGATGAAAGGAAAATCAGCAATAATAGAGCTAATGCATATTGAGTATATGGTTATTGTTTTACATAACTGAGATATACTATCTCCCAGAGGCTCTCAACCCTATGATAGGTATTATTACAAGTCTCATCTTGTGAATGAGAAGACCCAGACACAAAGACTGAACAATTTCACCTGTCATACATAAATCAGTGATGGAGCCAGAATACAAACGCAGGCCAAATTACTGACCCTCCCCCAGGAGGCTCTATCACAAACCAAATAGAACTTTGATCTGGCTCCAGACACAGCCAGCATAGTCATGTGAAGGATTATTTTTTAAGAACCTCAGTAAGTTGTACCATTTTCAAAGCCTGAAAGACTATGCCCCACAGAGTATCAGCGTGAGGTCAGCCCTCAGTCAACAGTCATTTCAATTTTTTCTGATTTATTATTCAAAGTTATTTTCCCTCCTAACCTCACAATTTCTCTTAATGAGAAAGATAGACAAGAAAATAAAATTGTGAATCCCAGACCAAAAGAAAAATTGTTTGGGGATAAGTTTAAAGAGCTATTTTGATTGATCCCTTTTGGCCTCTAAAAGCACATCGAGGCCAACAGTACCTATTTTCTAGGCTGATAAGGATTTAGTATCAACCTTCAAAGCAAAGTAGTCACACAGACGATAGCCATGTAGACAGCAGGCAGCAGAAACAACATAGAACAGTGCAGATATTGGACAGTAAGTAAAATGGCACCATTTCAAATCACCTCAATTTTACATTATAAAGAAGTGGTGATAAGGTCTATCCTGCTTGCCTTACCAAGTTGTTTTAAGAATAAGGTTAATTAACACACTAGATAAGCACAAAGTTGGGTAGTAATATTTGAAAGATCAAAGCTGTAGGCAAGTGAAAAAACAAGACTCAAGTTTATCTGAAACAGGTATGGATCAAGATAATATCATAATATGTGCCTATTGCTAATGCAAACTAAGTTAACTGACAGCTGGACTCATCTCCTATAAGTGTGTCACACAGCTGTGCTAAGTGGGAGGACCAGACACACTTCTGCATCTCAATATCTCTCTGTTTCTCCTGCACATGCACCATTAGCAGTATTGGTGAATGGAGTCAAAGATGAGGAGGAAGAAAGCTGTCAACAGAAGGTAGACATCACCCTCCCAGAAGTCAAAATTAAACTATGGGGTGGAGTGGCGAGGGGGGTGGAATAAAGATGTTAGAAATTGGAACATTTGATTCTGAATGAATTTCTCAATCTGCGTTTAAGGACTCAGCCTCCCCATAAAATCTGGCCCTCCCATGCCTTCTTTTCCTTTGTTCTCCTGGTCTGAGCCCTAAGCCACATTGATGGCAAAGTTTAAACTTTCTGGTTTCCAGCTGGGGCAGGGGCAGGAATGGTGGCAGTAGTAGCAGCAGCAGCAAAAGGACATGATTCATACAGGATAAGGAGGGGGAAAGCACTGTGCTCATGTGCTCCCATGTGCTAGCTGCCAGCTTATCGCCTTGCCTATAGGCACATTAGCTAAACCAAGAATTTGAAATGATTCTTACTATCTCAAGGAGGTAAATGCTGCCTGATATTTCCATGCCATCTTTAGGAGCTTTCAGAGTTCAAAGATCCCCCAAGATTATTTATGCCTTCTTTTTGGAATTTAGGCTGGTAGTTCTCTACATAAAAATCATTTTTACGATATTAAAGCCCCTCTTGGCAAATACATTCCCATTATAAAGGAAAAAAAAATATTTATGTTCACAATTGCCATTTCCCTCACATTTGTGAAACTACTTCACTTTACGTCTTACTCATTATTTCTTGCTTTCACCTGCCTTTCTAACCTTAAAGATGGCTAGGTCTCAGTTTTCTGGAAAAACAGTATTTCACCAAGAACCACATGTGCATACAGGTTGAGATGGCCTATTGTCTCCAGAGAGGAGCACTACCTTTAAACTCATGTTATTCAACACCAGCCTGTGATGCCTACTGACTTTCCACCTCTAGTTATAACTANCACAAAGACTGAACAATTTCACCTGTCATACATAAATCAGTGATGGAGCCAGAATACAAACGCAGGCCAAATTACTGACCCTCCCCCAGGAGGCTCTATCACAAACCAAATAGAACTTTGATCTGGCTCCAGACACAGCCAGCATAGTCATGTGAAGGATTATTTTTTAAGAACCTCAGTAAGTTGTACCATTTTCAAAGCCTGAAAGACTATGCCCCACAGAGTATCAGCGTGAGGTCAGCCCTCAGTCAACAGTCATTTCAATTTTTTCTGATTTATTATTCAAAGTTATTTTCCCTCCTAACCTCACAATTTCTCTTAATGAGAAAGATAGACAAGAAAATAAAATTGTGAATCCCAGACCAAAAGAAAAATTGTTTGGGGATAAGTTTAAAGAGCTATTTTGATTGATCCCTTTTGGCCTCTAAAAGCACATCGAGGCCAACAGTACCTATTTTCTAGGCTGATAAGGATTTAGTATTAACCTTCAAAGCAAAGTAGTCACACAGACGATAGCCATGTAGACAGCAGGCAGCAGAAACAACATAGAACAGTGCAGATATTGGACAGTAAGTAAAATGGCACCATTTCAAATCACCTCAATTTTACATTATAAAGAAGTGGTGATAAGGTCTATCCTGCTTGCCTTACCAAGTTGTTTTAAGAATAAGGTTAATTAACACACTAGATAAGCACAAAGTTAGGTAGTAATATTTGAAAGATCAAAGCTGTAGGCAAGTGAAAAAACAAGACTCAAGTTTATCTGAAACAGGTATGGATCAAGATAATATCATAATATGTGCCTATTGCTAATGCAAACTAAGTTAACCGATAGCTGGACTCATCTCCTATAAGTGTGTCACACAGCTGTGCTAAGTGGGAGGACCAGACACACTTCTGCATCTCAATATCTCTCTGTTTCTCCTGCACATGCACCATTAGCAGTATTGGTGAATGGAGTCAAAGATGAGGAGGAAGAAAGCTGTCAACAGAAGGTAGACATCACCCTCCCAGAAGTCAAAATTAAACTATGGGGTGGAGTGGCGAGGGGGGTGGAATAAAGATGTTAGAAATTGGAACATTTGATTCTGAATGAATTTCTCAATCTGCGTTTAAGGACTCAGCCTCCCCATAAAATCTGGCCCTCCCATGCCTTCTTTTCCTTTGTTCTCCTGGTCTGAGCCCTAAGCCACATTGATGGCAAAGTTTAAACTTTCTGGTTTCCAGCTGGGGCAGGGGCAGGAATGGTGGCAGTAGTAGCAGCAGCAGCAAAAGGACATGATTCATACAGGATAAGGAGGGGGAAAGCACTGTGCTCATGTGCTCCCATGTGCTAGCTGCCAGCTTATCGCCTTGCCTATAGGCACATTAGCTAAACCAAGAATTTGAAATGATTCTTACTATCTCAAGGAGGTAAATGCTGCCTGATATTTCCATGCCATCTTTAGGAGCTTTCAGAGTTCAAAGATCCCCCAAGATTATTTATGCCTTCTTTTTGGAATTTAGGCTGGTAGTTCTCTACATAAAAATCATTTTTACGATATTAAAGCCCCTCTTGGCAAATACATTCCCATTATAAAGGAAAAAAAAATATTTATGTTCACAATTGCCATTTCCCTCACATTTGTGAAACTACTTCACTTTACGTCTTACTCATTATTTCTTGCTTTCACCTGCCTTTCTAACCTTAAAGATGGCTAGGTCTCAGTTTTCTGGAAAAACAGTATTTCACCAAGAACCACATGTGCATACAGGTTGAGATGGCCTATTGTCTCCAGAGAGGAGCACTACCTTTAAACTCATGTTATTCAACACCAGCCTGTGATGCCTACTGACTTTCCACCTCTAGTTATAACTAGAAAATCATGTATCTCCATATTGAGTAAGCATATCTAGAGGAAGATAACAATTCAAAGGCAAGACTTCAAAGAATCCCAAGAAGGTAAACCCAGAAGAGAGTAGAACCAGAAGTTGGGTTCAAAGACAACTGTTGAGAGTAATCCAACTATTTCTTATTTTAGCCATTCTGACCAAGCTAGACAGCATATTAAAAGGCAGAGACATTACTTTGTCAACAAAGGTTCACCTAGTCAAGGCCATGGTTTTTCCAGTAGTCATGTATGGATGTGAGAGTTAGACTATAAAGAAAGCTAACTACCGAAGAACAGACACTTTTGAACAGTGGTGATGGAGAAGACTCTTGAGAGTCCCCTTGAACTTCAAGGAACTCCAACCAGTCCATCTTAAAGGAGATCAGTCCTGATTATTCATTGGAAGGACTGATGCTGAAGCTGAAACTCCAATACTTTGGCCACCTGTTGCAAAGAGCTGACTCATTTGAAAAGACCCCGATGCTGGGAAAGATTGAGGGCAGAAGGAGAAGGAGACGACAGGATGAGATGGTTGGATGGCATCACAGACTCAATGGACATGGGTTTGGGTGGACTCTGGGAGTTGGTGATGGACAGGGAAACCTGGCATGCTGTGGTTCATGAGGTCGCAAAGAGTCGGACACAATTGAGTGACTGCACTGAACTGATAGGCATATTGCGATAACCCATCGTGGTTATAATTTGAAAACTCCTAATGGTTAATGATGTTGACTATTTCCATACATTCAGCTGTCATTTTAAATATATCCTCTTTAATGAAATATTTCCTAAACTACTTATTTTCTAATTGGATATATTATTTTTTATTGTTGAGCTTTGAAATAATTACATATTGTGGATATGAATTCTTTGTTGAATATGTGGTTTAAAAATATTTCCTCCCACTCTGTTTATTCTATTTTATCAATTTTTCCTTTGTGGACTGTGGCTTTTCCATCAAAGGTAAACATTTTTTACTAACTATGGAATTTCCAATTTTTCCTTTTTCTTTTAAAGGACTTAAACACTTTTACATTTTACATTTAAGTTCATGAACAATTTTGAACTTTTGTATGAAGTGTGGGAATTGGATTGAAGTTCATCTTTTCTCCCTATTAATGTCCAGCTACTCAACTACCATTTGTTGAAAAGACTATCTTCCCCCCATTGAATTGCTTTTGCATCTTTGTCAACAATCTTTTTAGTATATTTGTGTGAGCTCTCTGTTCTATTCCACTGATCTGTACACGTACCCTCCACCAGGACCACACAGTTTATTATTGTACTGTAGTTATATAATAAATATTAAAATTAAGTTGACTGATTTCTTCCACTTTATTCTCTTTTTTTTCAAGCTTATTTTTAACGGAAGTAGAGTTGATTTACAATATTATATTAATTTCAAATATACAGTATAGTGATTCAGTATTTTACAGATTCTATTCTATTAAAAGTCTTTATAAATTAATGGTTATAATTCCCTGTGATGTACAATGTATCCCTGTTGTTTACCTATTTTATACATGGTGGTGGTGGTTTAGTCACTAAGTCATGTCCAACTCTTTGCAAACCCCATGGACTATAGCCTGCCAGGCTCCTCTGTCCATGGGATTCTCCAGGCAAGAATACTGGAGCTGGTTGCCATTTCCTTCTCCAAAGGATTGTCCCAACCCAGGTCTCCTGCATTGCATGCAGATTCTTTACTGATTGAGCTACAAGGGAAGATCAATATATGGTAGATTGTGTAACTTACTCCCATACCCCTAACTTAATCACTCCCTCCTTTTTCTCTCTCCTCTGGTAACCAGTAGTTTGTTTTGTATTAGTTCCTTTTCTTTTCCTTATAAATTTTAAATTAATTTTGCTTATATCTACAAAATGTTTTGTAGAGTTTAGACAAGAGTTGTGGTAAACTTACACACCAACTTGGGTAGAATAGACATCATTTTTACACTCAGTCTTCCAATCCAGAATCATAGTGAGTGAAGTCGCTCAGTCGTGTCTGACTCTTTGCGACCCTGTGGACTGTAGCCCACCAGGCTCCTCTGTCCATGGGATTCTCCAGGCAAGAATACTGGAGCTGGTTGCCATTTCCTTCTCCAGGGGATCTTCCTGACTCAGGGATTGAACTCAGGTCTCCTGCATTGCAGGCAGACACTTTACCCTCTGAGCCACCAGGGATAGAATGTCTATTTATTTACATCTTATTTTATTTTTTTCATCAGCATTGTTTCCTGTGCACACAGTGCTGAAAATATTTTGTTAGATTTATACCTATTTCTCTTTTTTCACCAGTTTAAAAAAAAAGTTCATCAGAGTAGAGTTGATTTACTATGTTAGTTTCAGGTGTACAACAAAGTGAATCAGTTATACATATACATATGTCCACTCTTATTTTAGATATTTTTCCCATAGAGGTAATTACAGAGTACTGAGTATACTGAGTTCCTTATGCTATGCAGTAAGTTTTTATTAGTTACCTATTTGATGTATAGCAGTATGTATATAGGGCTCCCCGGTAGCTCAGTTGGGAAAGAATCCACCTGCAATGCAGGTTCAATTTCTGGGTTGGGAAGATCCCCTGAAAAAGGGATACACAGAGATATCCTGGAGAAGGGATAGGCTACCCTCTCTGGTATTCTTGGGCTTCCCTGGTGGCTCAAACAGTAAAGAATCAACCTGCCATGTGAGAGACCTGGGTTGGGACAATCCCCTGGAGAATGGCATGGCAACCCACTCCAGTATTCTTGCCTGGAGATTCCCCATGAACAGAGGAGCCTGGCGCCTACAGACCATGGGGTTGCAAAGAGTAGGACATCACTGATCAACTAAGCACAGCACAGCAGTGTATATATCAATCTCAATACCAACTTTACTTGGTGTGGTATTTTTAAATTGAGATCCACATGTTCATTGTAAGTATGTAGAAATAAAATTGATTTTTGTATGCTTATCTTGTATCCTGCAACCTTGCTAAACTCACTAGTTTAAGGTATTGGCTTTTAAATTTTTTGGAAGATTCTTTGGAATTTTGTACTTAAACAATTATGTCCTATACAATAGTAGCAATTTTATTTTCTCCTTTTCTGTCGAAATTGCTTTTATTTTCTGTATTTTTTATTACGTTGACTGGAAGTTCCAGCATTGTGTTGAGTGAGAATAAATCAGCATCTTTGCCTTGCTCCTAATCTTAGGGAAGCACATGCAGTCTTTCCAGGTTAAAGACAACGCTAGTTAAAATTCTTAAGGTAATTTTTGTCAAACTAAGAAAGTTATCACTATTTTTCCGGAAGCTCTTATCATAAATTAGTGGGGATTTTGTTAATGTTTTCTCTGCATTAATTGATATGCTCATTGATTTCTTTCTCTTCAGTCTCTTAATGTGGTGAATTGCATCACTGATTTTTTAATATTGCATCAGCTTTTCATCAGTGTGATAGAATTTGCTTGGTCATTATGTGTAATTATTTTTTTATATATCTATCAATTTCATTTGCTAATATTTTGTTAAAGAATTTTGTACCTACTGTCATGAATATATATGTCTGCGTTTTCTTACTTTGGAATGTCTATGTCTGGTTTGGGTATCAGGGTAATAGTAGTTTCATAAAATCAACTGGAAAGTGTTTGTTTGTTTGTTTTCTTTTTCCTGTTTTCTGGAAAGAGATGTATAGAAGGGCTGTTCATTCTTCCTTAAATGCTTGATATATTTCCCCAGGGAAACTAAGTCTGGAGATTTCTCTTTTGGGAGAATAATAATTATAAATTCAATTTCCTTAATAATTTTAAGGCAATTCAAATTATCTATTGACTGAGTTCTGGTTTTTGGGGGGGTTTTTTTTGGGAATTGGATCCATTTTCTGTCATAAATATATTATCATATTTATTTGTAGAGATTTTCATGGTACTTTCCTAATTATTGCTTTGATGTCTGTAGAATCTGTAGTGATATCCCAGTTTCATTCCTGATATTGAAATTTGTACCTTCTCTCTCTCTCTCTTTTTCTTTTCCTTTGTTAATCTTGGTAGAGTTTTGACTATTAATATTTTCCAAAAACCAGCTCTTTATTTCATTGATTTTTCTCTATTGTTTTCAGCTTTTAATTTCTTTGGCTTCAACTTTTATCTTTATTATTTTCCTTCTGTTCATTATAGGTATTTTGACCTTTTTCTAGGTTACTAAGGTTGAAGTATAGATTACTAGTTTTAGATTTCTTCTTTTCTAATACATACATTTAGTGACATAAATTTTCATCACAGCTATTTCCAAAAATTTTGATATATTGTATTTGCATTCTTATTCGATTCGGTGTATGCTTTTTAATTTCTTTTGAGACTTCCTTTTTGACTCAGAAATTATTTGGAAATATTCTACTCAGTTTCCAAATGTTTAGAGATTTACCTACTATGTCTCTGTTGTTGATTTCTACTAGGTTATTTTGTAATCAGAGAACACACTTTTATAATTTTTAGAAATATTTAGTTTTTTATTGAGGTGTACTAAACATACATGAAAGTGCACATGTCCTACTTGTGTTGCTCAGTGAAATGTCATAAACTGAAACATTTGTGTTGTAAGAACCCACGTCAAGAAATCAGCACTTGCAGAGCTTTCTTCTTCTTATTATTTTTTTAATATACTACTCCTAGAGGGCCTTCACTTTCCTGACTTCTAAATGCTGCATGTAATATGTGGATATTCCTTGTCAGCCTAAAGCATTGCCATTTCATTAGTATTCTAGAATTGACTTTTTCTACTGTGTTATAATATAAATAGCATGAGGTGAGGTGAAGTCGTTCAGTCGTGTCCGACTCTGCGACCCCGTGGACTGTAGCCTACCAGGCTCCTCCGTCCATGGGATTCCCCAGGCAAGAATACTGGAGTGGGTTGCCATTTCCTTCTCCAATAAATAGCATACAACTATCATTTTAACTGCTATCTACAAGGAGACAGCAGGTTCGATAACTGGTTTGGTAAGATCCCTGGAGAAGGGAATGGCTACCCTCTCCANCCAGGCTCCTCCGTCCATGGGATTCCCCAGGCAAGAATACTGGAGTGGGTTGCCATTTCCTTCTCCAATAAATAGCATACAACTATCATTTTAACTGCTATCTACAAGGAGACAGTAGGTTCGATAACTGGTTTGGTAAGATCCCTGGAGAAGGGAATGGCTACCCTCTCCAGTATTCTTGCCTGAGAAATCCCATGAACAGAGGAGCCTGGTGGGCTACAGTTCATGGAGTTTCAAAGAGTAGGACATAACTGAGTGACTAATGTTTTCACTTTCATAATTGTAGTTGTTTGAAATTTACAGAGATTTGTTTTATATTTCATCATATGGTCTATCTTGGTCTTCGATCTATGTGTACTTGAAAAGTATGTATTCTGAGCACTATGGATAGTGTTCTCTAAATGCTTATTACATCCTATTAATATATCCTATCTCTTTGATGATCATAAGTCCAGTGATTCTGTCAACACTTGAGAGATTGATTTTGAAGTTTCCAACTATATTCTTGATTTGTCTATTATTCTTTTCAGCTCTGTCAGTTTTTGTTTGATTTATATCTTGACTCTTTTGCTTGTTGCATACATAGGACTGTTATGTCTTTTGGTGAAATGACCTGCTTAACATTATATAATGTTCCACTTTGTCTCTAAAATTTTCTTCACTCATGTATTTTGTTTAATATTAATAAATATTAATAATTATAGTAATTAATAATCATTGATTACTGTTAATTATTAAACATATATTTATATATAATGTTTTTCTTTGATTAAACTATGCTTTATATATCTTTATGCATCCTTTTATTTTCATCATACCAAATATTTACATTTAACATGAGTTTCTTATAGACTGCATATAATTATATCATGTTTTACAATTCATTCTTTCAAATTCTGTCTCATAATTGGTTTATTAGAAAATGTAGATCGGCTCCCTGGTGGTCATTGGTGTAAGAAATGCCGCGGGAAGAAAAAGCCACCTCTAAGGACCGTCGATGGAAACCTTTACTGGGCGGTCGCTCTCGGGCAGAACTCCCGGGGACAAGCGGGCAAGGGAACAAAGGGAGTCAGCGAGATTTTATTTTATTTTACTTGCTTTTTAACCTTGGACACGATGTCGTCCAAGAAGGTTACCCTCTCAGTGCTCAGCCGGGAGCAGTCAGAAGGAGTTGGAGCGCGAGTCCGCAGAAGCATTGGAAGACCCGAGTCTACAGGTGTGCAGTAGTATTGTGTCTTTAAAATGCACATACTTCTTTGGACTGCAAGGAGATCACACCAGTCAATCCTAAAGGAAATCAGTCCTGAATATTCATTGGAGGGACTCATGCTGAAGCTACAATATTTTGGCCACCTGGTGCAA
Source organism: Oreotragus oreotragus (assembly GCA_006410675.1). Taxonomy (NCBI): domain Eukaryota; kingdom Metazoa; phylum Chordata; class Mammalia; order Artiodactyla; family Bovidae; genus Oreotragus; species Oreotragus oreotragus. Next base: position 822,841 of record SJYX01017801.1, read on the forward strand.
AGAATTGACTCATTGGAAAAGACCCTGATGCTGGGAAAGATTGAAGGCAGAAGAAGAAGGGGCAAACAGGATGAGATGGTTGGACGGCATTACCAACTCAATAGACATGAGTCTGATAAAGTTCTGGGAGTTGGTGATGGGCAGGGAAGCCTAGTGGGATGCCATCTATGGGGCCACACAGAGTTGGACGTGACTGAAGCAACTTAGCAGCAGCAGCAGGAAGGGACTTAGCAGCAACAGCAAGCAACTGAACTGAAAAAATGCCAATGGTCACCTGAGCCTTCAGTGAGTTGTAGTGGTAAGGTCTTCTGAGAACTTCCAGATGTACATGCTGGATTTAGAAAAGGCAGAGGAACCAGAGATCAAATTGCCAACATCCGTTGGATCATCAAAAAAGCAAGAGAGTTCCAGAAAAATAGCTACTTTTGCTTTATTGACTATGTCAATGCTTTTGACTGTGTGGATCACCACAAATTCTAGAAAATTCTTAAAAAGATGGGAATAACAGACCACCTTACCTGCCTCTTGAGAAATCTGTATTCAGATCAAGAAGCAACAGTTTGAACCAGACATTGAACAACAGACTGGTTTCAGATTGGGAAAGGAGTACGTCAAGGCTGTATATTGTTACCTTGCTTATTTACCTTATATGCAGAGTATGTTATGCAAAATGCCAGGCTGGATGAAGCACAAGCTGGAATCAAGATTGCCAGGAGAAATATCAACAACCTCATGTTTGCAGATGACACCACCCTTATGGCAGAAAGCAAAGAACTAAAGAGTCTCTTAATGAAAGTGAAAGGAAAAAAGTTGGCTTAAAACTCAACATTCAAAAAACTAAGATCATGGCATCTGGTCCCATCACTTCATGGCAAATAGATGGGGAAACAGTGGAAACAGTGAGAGACTTGTATTTTCTTGGGCTCCAAAATCACCGCAGATGGTGACTGCAGCCATGAAATTAAAAGATGCTTGGTCCCTGGAAGAAAAGCTATGACCAACCTAGATAGCATTATTAAAAAGCAGAGTCATTACTTTGCCAACAAAGTTCCATCTAGTCAAAGCTATGGTTTTTCCCGTGGTCATTTATGGATGTGAGAGTTGGACTGTAAAGAAAGCTGAGTGCCAAAGAATCAGTGCTTTTGAACTGTGGTGTTGAAGAATCTTGAGAGTCCTTTGGACTGCAGGGAGATCAAACCAGTCAATCCTGAAGGAAATCAGTACTGAATACTCATTGGAAGGACTGATGCTGAAACTGCAATATTTTGGCCACCTGATGTGAAGAATTGACTCATTGGAAAGGAGGAGAAGGGGACAACAGAGGATGAGATGGTTGGATGGATCACCAGCTGGATGGACATGAGTTTGAGCAAGCTCCGGGAGTTGGTGATGGACAGGAAAGCCTGGCGTGTTACAGTCCATGGGGTCTCAAAGAGTCGGACACGACCAAGCCACTGAACTGAGTGGTAAGATGGTGTGGAAAACACCAAAAGAACTTTTTTGCCAACCCAATACTTTGTAAGCTGTTGGCCAAAAGCTTATTGATAAAATATACTGGTGAAATGTTCATCGCAGCACTGTTTACAATAGCCAGGATGTGGAAGCAACCTAGATGTCCATCAGCAGACGAATGGATAAGAAAGCTGTAGTACATATACACAATGGAATATTACTCAGCCATTAAAAAGAATACATTTGAATCAGTTCTAATGAGGTGGATGAAACTGGAGCCGATTATACAGAGTGAAGTAAGCCAGAAAGAAAAACACCAATACAGTATACTAACACATATATATGGAATTTAGAAAGACGGTAACGATGACCCTATATGCGAGACAGCAAAAGAGACACAGATGTAAAGAAGACTTTTGGACTCTGTGGGAGAAGGCGAGGGTGGGATGATTTGAGAGAATAGCACTGAAACATGTATATTATCATATGTGAAGCAGATCGCCAGTCCAGGTTCAATGCATGAGACAGGATGCTCGGGGCTGGTGCACTGGGATGACCCTGAGGGATAGGATGATGAGAGAGGTGGGAGGGGGGTTCAGGATGGGGAACACATGTACACCCATGACTGATTCATGTGAATGTATGGCAAAACCCACTACAATATTGTAAAGTAATTAGCCTCCAATTAAAATAAATAAAAATAAGTAAATAAAACCAAAAAAAAAAAAAAAGAAAATGTATATGTAGTTTATTCATTGTCATATTTTGGACTAAAGTCTGGCATTTTTTCTTTTTTTCTCCGTTCTGTTGGGTTTTGTCTCTCTGTTTTCTTTTTCCTGACTTCCTCTAAAGTAGTTGAATATATTTTACAGCTTGATTTTGACTTATCAACAGTGTTTTTAGTATGTTTCATTATATAGTGTTTTTAGTGGTTGTTCAAGGTCTTGCATTATATATACATATCTGGTCTACTGGTGTCATCATTTTATTACCAGTTAAAATGAAATATTAACATCAAATTGCCAACATCTGTTGGATCACAGAGAAAGCAAGAGAGTTCCAGAAAAATATCTACTTCTGCTTTATTCATTATGCCAAAGTCTTCAACTGTGTGGATCACCACGGACAGTGGGAAATTCTTCAAGAGATGGGAATACCAAATCACCTGACCTGCCTCCTGAGAAATCTGTATGCAGGTTAAGAAGAAACAGTTAGAAACAGATGTGGAACAACAAACTGGTTCCAAATTGGGAAAAGAGTATATCAAGGCTGTATATTGTCACCGTGCTTATTTAACTTATATGCAGAGTACATCATGAGAAACGCTGGGCTGGATGAAGCATAACTGGAATCAAGATTGCGGGGAGAAATATCAATAACCTCAGATATGCAGATGACACCACCCTTATGGCAGAAAGCAAAGAGGAACTAAAGAGCCTATTGATGAAAGTGAAAGAGGAGAGTGAAAAAGCTGGCTTAGAACTCAACATTCAAAAAACTAAAATCATAGCATCTGGTCCCATCTCTTCATGGCAAATAGATGGAGAAACAATGGAAACAGTGAAAGACTTTATTTCCCTGGGCTCCAAAGATATTGCAGATGATGACTGCAGCCATGAAATTAAATGACACTTGCTCCTTGGAAGAAAAGCTCTGACCAACCTAGACAGCATACTAAAAAGCAGAGACATTACTTTACCAACAAAGGTCCATTTAGTCAAAGCTACGGTTTTTCCAGTGGTCATGTATAGATGTGAGAGTTGGACCATAAAGAAAGCTAAGCACCAAAAAACTGATTATTTTAAACTGGTGTTGGAGAAGATTCTTGAGAGTGAGTCCCTTGGACTGCAACATCAAACTAGTCAATCCTAAAGGAAGTCAGTCCTGAATGTTCACTGGAAGGACTGATGCTGAAGCTGAAACTCCAATACTTTGGCCACCTGAGGCAAAGAACTGACTCATTGGAAAAGACACTGATGATGGGAAAGACTGAAGGCAGGAGGAGAAGGGAAGACAGAGGATGAGATGGTTGGATGNACTGATGCTGAAGCTGAAACTCCAATACTTTGGCCACCTGAGGCAAAGAACTGACTCATTGGAAAAGACACTGATGATGGGAAAGACTGAAGGCAGGAGGAGAAGGGAAGACAGAGGATGAGATGGTTGGATGACATCACCCAGTTGAAGGACATAAGTTTGAGTAAGCCCTGGCAGTTGATGATGGACAGGGAAGGCTTGTGTACTGCAGTCCATGGGGTCACAAAGAGTCGAACGTGACTGAGTGACTGGACTGAAAAATCAAATATAGAAACCTCACCTTCCTTTACATTCCTGCAATTTCCTTCATTTATAATGCAATTTAATTAGATATTTCCTCCAGAAACATTTAGAATCACATCAGACTGTGCAATAATTTTTGTTTCAATTTTCAAACAGAGTTAAAACTTAAGAGAAGAAGAAAAAACTATTATGTTTCCCCATATTTTGTGTTTCATATTCTTTCTTCTTTCCTAGATGTTCCCAAGTTTGTATTTCTTTCATTTCCTTTCTGTTAGAGAACATCCATTAGCCATTCTCTTATAGTAGAACTACCAGTACCAGCAACAAGTTCTCTTGTGCTTTCTTCATCGGAAAATGTCTTGATTTCCCCTTTCATTCCTGAAGGATATTTTCACTGTGTACTAGAACTGGGCTGACAGTTCTTTTCTTTTAGCACTGAAAAAAGTATCATGACATTTCCTTCAGTCCTTCAGTTTCTGATGTGAAAGCTACTGTCACTCAAATTGTTTTTCCCTAGAAATGTTATTTTTCTCTCACTGGCCTTAGAAATTTTTCTCTGTTTTCAGCTTTTATAAGTTTATTTATGATGGGCTTTGGCATGGATATCTTTGGGTTTATATTGTTTGGAATTCACTCTCTAAGGTTTTCTTCTCTAAATTTAATTATCTCAAGGTATATACAATATGATAACTTAATAAATGTATTCCATGTGAAATGGTTAGTAAAACCAACTTCATAAACGTATTCATCCCCTCACATAGTTACCACTCTATTAGCAACTTTCAAAGATAGAATGCAGTGACATTAACTATATTCATCATGCTGCACTTTAGAGTCCCATAGCTCCTTCATCTTATAATTGGAAGTTTATACTCTTTGACCAAAGTCTCCCAATTTCTCCTGTCCCCAGTCCCTGGCAACCACAATTCTACCCTCTGTTTCTGTGCCTCTGACTGTTTTAGATTCCTCATGTGAGTGACAGCATACAGTATATGTTTTTCTCTATCTGGCTTATTTAACTCAGCTTCCTGAATTTATAGGTTTACATGTATTGCCAAATTTGAGAGTTTTAAGACATTTTCTTTTTTAGTACTATCCCCTTTCTTCTTTCATGACATTCTGATCACATGAGTATTGGATTTTTTGTTTTATAATCCCACAGACACCCTAAGGTTTGTTCATTCACGGTCTCTATTTCCTCTCTGCTGTTCAGACTGTATTATCTTCCAGTTTATTGATTCTTTTCTCTACTTCCTCCTTCATACTGGAAACTCAACCACTGTGCTTTTTATTTCTGTTATTGTATTTTCTGGGTCTAAATTTTCTACATGTTCTTTATATCTATTATTCCCTTGTTGAAATGTTTCTATTTCTTTCTTAAGGCTTTCTGGTCTATCATTTATATCAAGATTGCTCATAATTGCTCACCGAAGCATTTTTGTCATGGATGCCCTGTTATTTGCCAGATAATTCTAACTTCTCTGTCATTTCACTGTTGGCATCCATTGTCTTTTATCATTCAGTCTGAAATCTTCCTGCTCTTGCTACAACAAGTGATTTTCAATTAAACTTGAATATTTTCATATTCTATAGGAATTCTAGATCTTATTTAAACCTTTTTATATTAACTGGCTTTCTCTGACACTGTTCAATTGAGAGAAAAGTGAACACTGTTTTGTTCTTGCCAGGTAAAAGCAGAAAGGCAGGATTGCCAATCAGCCTCCATTGGTACCTGAGGGGTGGGTGGTCCTTGTTACTTCTGGGCTGAGTAAGAGCTCTGATTCCCTTTATTGTCTCCACTAACCTTGAACTGAGGGTAGCCTCATTATCCCTGAGAGATGTTGAACCTGCTGACTCCCACCGATACCCTCTTCAGCTATAGGAAAGATGCCTTTCTGCAAGGTAGGGGTTAAAAAGCCAGGCTCCCCACATGAGTTCCAACAGCTCTAGGGGGGAAAGACAGCTCGTTACCAGCTGGCAGCAATGAAAGTCTTGTGTCTCTGTTTTTCCCCAACAACACCTGTCATTGGTGATTAGCATCTTGTTACAGCCTCAAGAGGGTAGATGTCGAGGTTCCCTAGGGCTTTTCCTGACATAGACAGACGTGGGGCCGCAGAAACCATGGTATTTGACTAGTTTAGGGAAGAAATTATCTAAATGTTTTCTCTCTTGCTCTCGAGCCCCCTTTCTGATCATTAGTGAATAAGAGCAGGTTCTTGATGGGATTTTTGGTGTTTTCAGTTTGCTGGCCTCTTCAGCTCCAAGCCTGGGATGTATGAGGCAAAAAGAAAATTCGGGGATACTCTGTGTCATTCCCTTGATCCCAAGATACCTTCCTAGATAGTCTGTCTTCTTCTCACCATTGGTCTCTCTTTTTGTGTTGTTTTATATGTGATGTCCAAGATTTCTAGTTGTACTTAGGAGAACCAGGGAAATATATTCCATTTCTCCAGAAGAAGAATCTCTTTTCTTGTAATTTAGAAATACATTTTATAAATAGTTAAATTTATTAGCATTTGAATTTCCTTATTTATCTCTATTTCTACTTGTAATGTATTATGTTATCTAATAACATAACATAATTAATATAATTTAATATTGTTTCATCTTCATTGTATTTCCCTATATTTCTCCATATGGTTACCATCTCTTTCTAGCAAAAGTACTGTTTGTTTTTTTATAATGATAGTAATGTAATGGGCGTTATTAACTTAAGAACAGTAAAGGAGAGACAATTTTTTGGGAGGAAAAAAAATTGTATGTATTGTATGTGTACATACCCTAAGAGGTTAGACCAAAAACTGTGAAGCTATAGTTCAAATCACAGACTTAAACACTGCTGAATTCCTTGAAGTTTCTTTTTCCTCTCTGTATCTACCAGGATGTTATCATAGGGTGTCCGTAGGTATACAGTGTGACTTGAACTGCTCAATCTATTATGTCTTAACTCCATCACTTTAGCCTCAACAAGCAGATAGCCAACATGCCAGAATCTCTCCAGGATCACTGGAGAAATGCTTTTCATTTCATTGTCAGGACATGCTGTGTTCCTGGTAGTGTTTTGTGCACAGTTTCTGATTTTCATTCTCGGGGGGTATCTGCAGTTCTGAAACAATTAAGTTCAATCTGGCACGTAAACTGAAATACGTCTTGCAAACATGAGGTGCATGTGGTGACTGTAGTAAAACTACACATTGATTTCTGACCTAAGGCTCTCCGAGGAGCGTCCCCAATTTCCCAAGGGTAAAGTTTGTGAGGGAATCTTTGATTAAACTGTAAGATTAAAGCAAGTTTAAGTGGCTGGGCAGCTCCCTATTCACTGCATGTTCGAGATGTCTTGAGAACATGTGTTATTCTTTTCAAAGTTGGTTGTAAATCAAACTCTCTAAATTGCTTCCAGATCAGTCTTTTCAGGCGAAGCATTAAGATGATGGTTCTACCAGCCAAAATGCTAATGTTTGCTCCAATCGCACACATGATTATAAATTCCCCTTTCCTAATATAGAAGAAGGAGATGCCAATCCAGCCAGTCATCGCTTCTCTAGGTCAGCAGATGTGCTGTCTGCATTAGAAGATGCTGTCAGCAATTTGGTCATGATATAGCTTAGATTTTTGAGAGCTCAGTTGTGTGTCTCTGTGAAAAGACTTTGGCATAAATTCCCAAAATATTCTTCTTCTGAATGCTGAATGTAATATCAGATGAAAGTAGAATATTCAAGCTGAACTAAAGTAGACTTTCTGACAGGAAAATATTTTATAGTGCTTCAGACTTTAGCCTTTGATTATCCTGTTTGAAATGTATGTAAAACTTATTCTTGGGTCTTCTCTTTCAGCTTTTTCTAATCAAAACTTTAATTTTAACTAGACTTTAATGACTGACTACTTAATAGTAATAAATATGCTGATTGTAATAGAGATTCTTACCTAGTTTTCACAGATGAACTCTAATCCATCTGTAAAGCCCTAAATTTTGTACTTTTTTTTTATCTGGAAAAGGGGTCCATTGGTTACATTAGAGTCTCAAAGATGTGTATTAATTCAAATTTTTACTATTTTATCTTGTTAGTAGACCCAGTGATTTAAATTATATGAAGAAAGAGAAAAATGAAATATGGGCCAATATTTATTAAACATAAATATATATCCTCAAATTAAAAAAAAAGAGAAAAACACTTTACAATTAAAATTATAGATACATTAATATTACTAAACCAAAGTTACTTTATTTAATTGTGGAATGTTGATTGTTTATGCCATTTTGGAACTATTTAAGACCATACAAAATGGGTTTTATAACTTCCAAAATAGCAAATGGTAATTTTTAACTTGAGATCAAGTCCTACTCAATGCCCTTTGACAGGGTCATATATTCACAAGTGGCATTACTAATTNTTACTTTATTTAATTGTGGAATGTTGATTGTTTATGCCATTTTGGAACTATTTAAGACCATACAAAATGGGTTTTATAACTTCCAAAATAGCAAATGGTAATTTTTAACTTGAGATCAAGTCCTACTCAATGCCCTTTGACAGGGTCATATATTCACAAGTGGCATTACTAATTCTACATAAATATGCCTGGTAGACATGAAAAGTTTTTCATAGCTCATCAAAGGAAAAGTAAAGGCTTAATAAATAAGAATAGGTGTTTAAAAATAGCATATGCATTTTCAATCCTGAATGAAACAGAATAAGCACATTTTACCCTGTCTTTATCACTGAATGCAACTATAAAAACTGGATATAATGCATGGAGCAGATTTTGAGGGTTCTGGAAACAATAATACAGGAAACTTGTGTATCATGACTAGAATTCAAAGTAATACCAAACCAGAGGTGAGATTACTACTTTAACCAGGATATCCTTTAAGGCTTTCCTGGTGGCTCGGTGGTAAAGAATCCACCTGCAATACAGGAGATGATCCATATATATGTGTTAGTATACTGTATTGGTGTTTTTCTTTCTGGCTTACTTCACTCTGTATAATTGGTTCCAGTTTCATCCATCTTATTAGAACTGATTCAAATGTATTCTTTTTAATGGCTGAGTAATACTCCATTGTGTATATATACCACAGCTTTCTTATCCATTCATCCGCTGATGGACATCTAGGTTGTTTCCATGTCCTGGCTATTATAAACAGTGCTGCAATGAACATTGGGGTACATGTGTCTCTTTCTATTCTGGTTTCCTCGGTGTGTATGCCCAGCAATTGGATTGCTGGGTCATAAGGCAGTTCTATTTGCGATTTCTTAAGGAATCTCCACACTGTTCTTATGGCAGACTTTTATAAATGATTTGTTGATGATGAAACAGTCTTTATCTTCTACTTAAGTGATAAAGGAATCTATTAAATTTTCTTCATCAGTTGTATTATTTCTTTTGTGCATATACATATCTTTTATCCACTATGTTTAATTTGAAAAAACTGTATTAAAAGCTTTCCGTATTTATACTTTAATTAATTATATACAATAGTTATATCAAATTTACCTTTACATTTTTAAGTAACATTTGCTTCATTTAGTTGTCTACTGTGTTACTTGGTGCAAACAGGTTTAAGAGTATTTTCCAGCCTTCATAAATTGTACTTTATATCATTATATAATATTTCTGTTTATCCTGTTCAGTACTTTTAAATTCTATCTTGCCTATATTAATATTGTTGCTCAATGCAGTTTTTTCTTTGTTTTCCGTTTGCCCGATATCTCTTTACTTGTTCCTTTATTTTTGCAAATAACATAAAATTGGGCTTTATTTTTTCAACCTACATTAACTGTTTAGCTGACAGAATTCAGTTTACTTTTATTAATTTGGTAATCAATATACTTGATTTTATTGCTGTCATTAAATTTTCTTATTCTGCTGTATCTTTTCTTAATTTTTATGGATTTTATCAAGAAGCTATTAATTTTCCTTGTATTTCTTTTTTAAATTGGGGAGTTCTCCTGCACTTTTTGTTTTATTAATATTTAAGCTCAGCAGTATATACCCTGTTATTCCATGAGGCAAATTTTCAAACATTTCTGTCTCAAGACACTTTCTTCTCCTACTTCCCTTCTTACCCACTTCTTCCAGCACTATGAGAACACTGGCATATTTTGCTTCTCCACTATTCACCCCTGCATCCATCAGAGGAGAATTTTGGCATATCTTTATTTCCTTTCATTCTCCCTCAAGTTTTAGACTATTTCTGTTGCAGAACTCTTCTACTGCAAGAGTTTGTTTTGCGTCCTTATATTGTAGTTCTTAGATGATCTATCATTAGTTATTTTAATTTGACGCTGAATATGACAAGTTTTGTTGCTCACCAGTATTTTCTCTTAGTTTTTCTTCACCTTGAACATTCTCTGCAGGTTTATTGAGTGTTCTTGTAATCCTAATACTGCCTTAGGATAACCCTCAAGTTTGGGCATGTGGTTCTAACCTGGCTGAATGTGGGACCCTGAATTTGTGGTCCTCTTAAGAATACTTGAGGAGGGGTTCATGTTTGGGAGTTCATGTACACCCGTGACAGATTCATGTCAATGTATGCCAAAACCAATACAGTACTGTAAAGTAAAATAAAGTAAAAATAAAAATTAAAAAAAAAAGAATTCTTGAATATTATTTCATTGCCTTCTACCTTTTGAATGCTCAGTCCAGTGCCAGTCTAATTCTTTTTCCTTTTTAAACAACTTGCTCTTTCTTTATAAAAGACTTACTTATCTCAAAAAACAAGATTTATTTTAGTACATGCCTGTGTCATATCTCTTCTCACCAATTCTACCTAAAACAGTGTTTTCAATGTACAGATTTCAGTCTTTCTAAAAATAGGCTAAATTTCCTTTTTAAAAAATAGTTTCTGTTTTATAATTATTTTTCTCCTCCTATCTTCCTTTTCTTTTTCTGGACCTCCTATTATTTATAGGTTAATTGTCTGGTTCTTTCCTCCACATTTCTCTTTCTTTCTTTTTTTTTTTTAATGCTCCTCAGTTCAGTTCAGTTCAATCGCTCAGTCGTGTCTGACTCTTTGCGACCCCATGAACTGCAGCACTCTAGGCGCCCCTGTCCATCACCAGCTCCCAGAGTTCACTCAAACTCATGTCCATCGAGTCGGTGATGCCATCCAGCCATGAGGCGATCCTTCCTTGCCCTTTCTCTCACTCCACTGTATCTCTGCTTTGTCCTAGAGGTGGGCATATTTATGAAAGGGCAAGGAAAGAGGATTAACTACAACCCCAGCTTCCCAGCCACATGATCGAAAAGGGGAGCTCCAGGGAAAGGGAACCAAAACATCCAGTTCAGTTCAGTTCAGTTCAGTTGCTCAGTCGTGTCCGACTCTTGGCGACCCCATGAATCACAGCACACCAGGCCTCCTTGTCCATCATCAACTCCCTGAGTTCACTCAAACTCATGTCCATTGAGTCGGTGATGCCATCCAGCCATCTCATCCTCTGTCGTCCCCTTCTCCTCCTGCCCCCAATCCCTCCCAGCATCAGAGTCTTTTCCAATGAGTCAACTCTTCACATGAGATGGCCAAAGTATTGGAGTTTCAGCTTTAGCATTAGTCCTTACAACAAATACCCAGGACTAATCTCCTTTAGGATGGACTGCCTAGTCCTCCTTGCAGTCCAAGGGACTCTCAAGAGTCTTTTCCAAAAACCAGAGAGACTGCAAATACGGTGGATTTCCAATGAGTCAACTCTTCACATGAGATGGCCAAAGTATTGGAGTTTCAGCTTTAGCATTAGTCCTTACAACAAATACCCAGGACTAATCTCCTTTAGGATGGACTGCCTAGTCCTCCTTGCAGTCCAAGGGACTCTCAAGAGTCTTTTCCAAAAACCAGAGAGACTGCAAATACGGTGGGTGGAGCTTGGGAAAGCAATATCATAGAATAATTTATAAACTTCTGAGCTAAGACTTGAGCTGTTTATGTGTGGATCTGATAGTAATAAAAATACCAAACAATTTGAGAACTAAACCAACACACAGATCGTCCCCAGGTGGGAGACAAATGCAGATAGTCTAATAAGGTCTTTTGAAACTGAACTAACAAAGGAACCATTACTGATAGAAAATAAACTAGAACTTGCAATCTGAACCTAATTAGATTGTTAACTAAAACAAAAATAAGTTATCCATAGAATTTAAAAAAGACAAATACACTCATAATACTCAAAATATCTAGGATACAATTCAAAGTTACTGAGCATACAAAGAACCTCATCTCTCATGAGAAAATTCAATCAACAGACATCAGTACAAAGTAATGCAGATCTTGGAATTTTCTGAGAAAGATTTTAGAGTAGCTACTGAAAAATTACTCCAACAAGCAATCATAAGCATTATTGAAATGAATAGAAAAAAAGTTATCAGCAAAAAGAAGAAGAAAGAATATCTAAGCACATTTTAGAACTAAGTAAAATAATTGAAATTTTGAAGTCTTTGAACGGATATTACAAGGAAGGTACTCAGTGAACCTGAAGACAAGATTAACAGAAATTATTCAGTCTGAAAAACACTGGGGGAAAAATATGAAACTAAGTGAATAACACGTCAGAGACCTGAGTGACAGTAACAAAAGATTTTATTTTTTTCTATTTCTAAAATTCATTTATTTTTAATTGAAGGATGATTGCTTTAAAATATTGTGTTGATTTCTGCCATACATCGACATGAAATCAGTCCTAGGTGTATATGTCCCCCCTCTTGCACCTCCCTCCTGCCTCCCATTCCATCCCACCCCTCTAGGTTGTCACAGAGCCCTGAGTTGAAATCCCTGAGTCATATAACAGATTTCTCTGGCTATCTGTTTTACATACAGTAGTGTAACACTGAGAAGATATTCAAAGAAGCAGTGGTTGAAAATATGACAATAGACATAAAACTATGAATTCAAGAAGCTCAGCAAACATATAGCAAGACCCCAAAAGTCCATGACAGACATATCAAAATCTGAAAACTAAAAGCAATAAAAATAATTTTAAAACATTTAGAAGAAAGAGAAGCATTTTCTATGCAGGGAAAGCAACTTGAATTATAGACTTCACATCAGAAACTATGGAAACCAAAAGGAAGTGACAGGACACTTTTTAAATGCTGAAAGAAAAGGCTAGCATGTCAGTATTCTATGCCTAGTAAAAATATATTTTAAGAATGAAGGTGAAATAAATTCCTAGATGTGACAGTAAAAGTACAATCCATAAAAGAGAAGAGAATTGACAAATGGATCCCCATTAAAACTAAATACAAGATAAATCCATGATGAGACACTACCACCTACCGTATTAAAATAGCTAAAATTAAAAAAATAAAAAATCAAGAACACCAAGTGCTGGTAAAGGAATGAAACAATAGAACACTCATACATTGCCCTGGAGATTCAGAATGGCTCAGCAGCTTTGCAAGACCATTTTTCAGTGTCTTAAAATGGGTGACATACACTTATCATGTGACTCATCATCTCCACTTTTAAACTCACCCCCAAACCTACATACAATTTTTTATCAGTTCCATACATCATCTTCAAAAACTGAAGACAACTCCAATTTCTTTCAACAGGTAAGTGGATAAGGAAATGGGTACATCCATATAAAAGAATCCAACTCAGCAATAAAATAAGAAAAAAACTATTGATGCCACAAGAACTTGACTGCACCTCAAATTAATTATACTGAATGAAGGAGCCAGTCTCAAAAATTCACATACTCAGTGATTCAATACAGATGACATTTTCATAAGCAGAAACCTGTGGTGACGGGAAATGGGGAAGGGTGTGATGGCAACACTAGGAGCTTTGTTTGGCGGGTAATGGTATTGCTTCAATATATACATGTTGAAATTGGCTAAATCAAAAGAAAAACTTACTGTAGCATATGACAATTTAGAAATAATATTGAAAAACTTGTACACGGCAACTTGACAAAGAAGAAAATGAATAAAAATAAAGTATGTTTAATGTAAAAAAAGAGCATTTGTCAAGTGCTACACATTTGGTGCTACCAGGCTAGCTTGCATTATTAGGGCTATAATTAAGATTAATTTTCATTCCATATGGATTTTGCCATGTCTGCTTGATGACCTACTAAATTGTTAAGATTCATTGGTTCATGCCTCCCTGAATCTTTTCATTAATCTTCCCTTTGTCTTTCAGGTGAATTTGTCCAACCCTTCCTTTAGGTCATCTCTTTACCCTATGCATAATTTTATCACAGTATTCTTGGGGATATTTCCCATATTAATCTATAAATTCCATAAAGGAAGGGACAGTGCACTTTTCAGCATCAATTCCTAGCAGAGTGGTATACACTAAACACCAAATAAATGTGTGTTGAATGAATGAATTTAAAGCTGCACATTATTTAAAGCTGTAAACTATCAGGGAGGGTTTTATCACTTCTGTGTTAAGGCTGAAATGTATAATATTGGTTTTTTTTTTATTCAGATCTTCTCTCCAAATAATTATTTTGGTGAAATACCAGATCATCTTTCTTGGTTTATTATCTGTTATTGCAAATCAGCTCTTCTATATTTTGTCATGTATGTGTGAAATTCTCTTATTCCCTGTGCTTCAATGAAAGTGAAAGTTGCTCAGTCATGTGCAACTCTGCGAATTCTCCAGGCCAGAATACTGGAGTGGGTAGCCATTCCCTTCTCCAGGGGATCTTCCTGACCCAGGGATCAAACCCAGGTCTCCCACATTGCATGCAGGTTCTACAGCTTAATTATGGATCAATGAAATATAATTCACAATGTGTCATTCCTGTAGACTATAACTTAGTGTGTATCAACATCTAATATCTTGGCAGTATGAGTTCAACTATTCTTGGTAAGTAAGAATCAAGTGGGGCTTCCCTGGTGGCTCAGAAGTTAAAGCATCTGCCTGCAATGCGNTGGGGACTTCCTTGGTGGTCCAGTGGTTAAAAACCCACCTTGCAATGCAGGGGACTGGGGTTTGATCCCTGGTCTGGAACCTAAGGGCCCACACAGGCGCATCTAGAGAAGCCTCTGAACTGCGACCAGAGAAAAGCCTGCACGCCACACCGAAACGAAGAACCAGGGCGGCCAGAGATGTGAAAATAAGGAGATTTAAAAAGATAAATCATTCACTGTGTATAGGTGTAGAGACAGTCCACGGCTCAGGTGAGCCAGAAATATGACTTAATCTATATTTCAAGATCCCGTTCAACCGCGCTGGTAGAAATACAGTTTCAGTCNCTGAACTGCGACCAGAGAAAAGCCTGCACGCCACACCGAAACGAAGAACCAGGGCGGCCAGAGATGTGAAAATAAGGAGATTTAAAAAGATAAATCATTCACTGTGTATAGGTGTAGAGACAGTCCACGGCTCAGGTGAGCCAGAAATATGACTTAATCTATATTTCAAGATCCCGTTCAACCGCGCTGGTAGAAATACAGTTTCAGTCAACTTGGGGGTCCCCAAAGTTTCAGTAGTTCTGAAGGGCTAAAGGCCTATAGGGCTTCCCTGCTGGCTCAGCAGTAAAGAATCTGCCTGCAATGCAGGAGCTGTGAGTACGATCATCATCGGGGCGGGAAGATCCCCTGGAGAAGGAAATGGCAGCCCACTCCAGTATTCTTGCTGGAGAGTCCCTTGGACAGAGGAGCCTGCTGGGCTACAGTTCATGGGGTCACAAAGAGTCCAACATGACTGAGCACATGCAAAGGCCTATAGCTGGAGAGAGGAAGGCGGGGAAAGAAGTGCTGAGGATGGTCATTTTCCCTTGAGTGTCATTTGTCCCTGAAGCTCTCTGCTAAGATACCCGGAGTCCTGCCTGGTTCTGTCTCCTTAGGCCCCTCGGCTGTTGAACAACAGCCGTCAGAGAGAGCCTTGGAAAGTGTGGTGCCCAGGGGCAATGAACACAGCCTGACCTTTTCAAAGGGAGAAAGCAAGGAGAGGCAAGGAAATCACTAGAGAGAGAAAATACCGGCAAATATTTAAAAAACGGTAGTTGGGGATGTGTAGTGAAATTTATGTGGGCGATATAGTTTGCCAGTCCTTACTGGCTCTGTAAGTCTAGTTTGGGAGCTTAAACTTCTTTGAAAAAAAAAAAAAGTCAAGGGAAACAAACTTAAAAATATCCCAAAGGTGGAAGCAGCCCACGTGTCCACTGGGGAATAAATAAAATATTTACACATACAATAAGGCGTTGTTCGGCCTTCCGAAGGAAGGAAATTCTGTCACACGATACAATATGGATGGACCCTGAGGACATTATGATCAGTCAAATGTCACTCGTAAAAACACACTGCACCATTTCACTTACAGTGTTTGAATCTGCTGCTGCTGCTGCTAAGTCACTTCAGTCGTGTCCGACTCTGTGTGACCCCATAGACGGCAGCCCACCAGGCTCCCCCATCCCTGGGATTCTCCAGGCAAGAATACTGGAGTGGGTTGCCATTTCCTTCTCCAATGCATGAAAGAGAAAAGTGAAAGTGAAGTCGCTCAGTCTGTCCGACTGTTAGTGACCCCATGGACTGCAGCCCACCAGGCTACTCCGTCCATTGGATTTTCCAGGCAAGAGTCCTGGGGTGGGGTGCCATTGCCTTCCCCGAAGTGTTATATTCTAGAATACATTAATTCATTTTTAAAGGCATAACAGCTTATTAACTGGTTTAAATAACATGCGGTGATCCTTTCTATGCATGCAACTTATTAGCAGAAGCATCTAGACATTCTATGTTGTAGATATGTTCAGTGGAAGTTAGTTTGGTGGGTGCTCAATAGGGATTCTAGCATGTTAGGCTTTGTCTGACTGGTTAGCAAGGTGAGCCCAGAATTTATTTCTAGATGTACATGGCAAAGCACAGATCAGAAGTGAAGAGGTTCCAAAGCCATTAACATAATGACCTCAGTTGTCAGGTCTGAGCTTCTCCAGATGCCTGCTGTTAGTAATCCTTGGGAACAGCGCTACAAATGGTAAAGGTTAGTCCTGGAGCAGCGATTTCTATGGAGACATCAGTAATATTCCAGCTATGGTTGCATTACTAATGATATGCATTATCTTAAGAGGTCATTTTAAGTAGGTTATCCTAAGAGATGAACCATACAAAGAGGTACAGAAATACTGACCAGTGATCTGAATTTAACTTTACCTGTTTGTTTTGCATTTAGCCCTCTACTGTAGAGAGTTACAAAAGAAAATAACTTGAAAGCTTTTAGACAGAATTTGCATGTCCTTTCTAGTTTGCCTGAATTCCCACCTCTTCCTACTGCCTCACACAGTCTGCTGCCCTCATTTGTGTTACTGGCTCGTCCCTAGAAAATCATCTCTACCTTTTAGGAACTTGTGACCTCTGGTTTAGGTAAAATAATGCATGACAGATTTTTACTGAATAAAACCAAAAATCAGAAGAAATTTGCAATCATAATTCTCCCAAGCCCCCCTCAACCTTTTATACTTATCTGTCTGAGCTCTTCTTATACTCACATCACCCGACATACCCCCATTCCTCCAGCTGAAGTCACAACATCACCCGTTCAGGTGCCACCCAGCACTACACCAATCTTGCCCAGCACTTTCACTGAGTGGTTCTTCTGAAGTGGGAGTGAATAAATTGCCTTTTCTCTTGGACCAACTAGGAACAGATAGCAATTTTTCAATAAAATTTACTGAGAAATTACATCACAAAATAAAAGGTTCAAAACAGTAGAAATGGTGACAAAGGAAAAAAAAAAAGAACATATTTTTAAGCTAAAAACCTAAAATAGTCTTATTAAATCATTTGTTGATTCCACACCTTTTGTAAGCAGTAACTTTTTGTCAGCATTATATCCTCTCCTGGGAGTTTTTAGAACAGTTGAAAAAATTTGTGTGAATAAATTTGTTACAATGTGATTTTCAAAAGATTACCATAGTCTAGATATAGTTTGGCTTGACTGACCCAATATACTCTATACAAAGTCAATATTTCTAGTTTAGGTTCAACTCTATCTGAAGAATTCACTCCCAAACTATTTAACTTCCTACTCGCTGCTTCCTGGAGAGGCTAGGTCTGTAATAACCAGGTTCCATCATAAGATGAATTATAAGTAGTGGCTGGGAAAAAAGAAAAAGCATAAAGTTCTAATGAGTTTATGAGTATAGAAATAAACACATGGAAGGTATCTGGTTTCCCACCTTCTCAGCCACACCAATGGTTCCTCAAGAAGAAAGTGTCTTACCTCATTGCAATTTCTAAGAAAATTTTCGTAAGCCAAATGCATTCTAGATTTCTGAAAATTTATGTTATTTAATTTACCTGATTCTATGCTGAGGAGAAGGGGACGACAGAGGATGAGATGGCTGGATGGCGTCACTGACTTGATGGACGTGAGTCTGAGTGAATTCTGTGAGTTGGTGATGGACAGGGAGGCCTGGAGTGCTGTGATTCATGGGGTCACAAAGAGTCAGACACTACTGAGAGACTGAAATGAACTGAACTGAACTGAACTGATACTGGACATGGGAAAACAGGTTGGTTCCAAATAGGAAAAGGAGTACGTCAAGGCTGTATAATGCCACCCAGCTTATTTAACTTATATGCGAAGTACATCATGAGAAACGCTGGGCTGGAAGAAGCACAAGCTGGAATCAAGATTGCCGGGAGAAATATTAATAATCTCAGATATACAGATGACACCACCCTTATGGCAGAAAGTGAAGAGGAACTAAAAAGCTTCTTGATAAAAGTGAAAGTGGATAATGGAAAAGTTGGCTTAAAGCTCAACATTCAGAAAACGAAGATCATGGCATCTGGTCCCATCACTTCATGGCAAATAGATGGGGAAACAGTGGAAACAGTGTCAGACTTTATTTTTTGGGCTCCAAGTTCACTGCAGATGGTGACTGCAGCCATGAAATTAAAAGACGCTTACTCCTTGGGAAAAAAGTTATGACCAATCTAGATAGCATATTGAAAAGCAGAGACATTGTTTTGCCAACAAAGGTCCGTCTAGTCAAGGCTATGATTTTTCCTGTGGTCATGTATGGATGTGAGAGTTGGACTGTGAAGAAAGCTGAGCACCAAAGAACTGATGCTTTTGAACTGTGGTGTTGGAGAAGACTCTTGAGAGTCCCTTAGACGGCAAGGAAATCCAACCAGTCCATTCAGAAGGAGATCAACCCTGGGATTTCTTTGGAGGAAATGATGCTAAAGCTGAAACTCCAGTACTTTGGCCACCTCATGCAAAAAGTTGACTCATTGGAAAAGACTCTGATGCTGGGAGGGATTGAGGGCAGGAGGAGAAGGGGATGACCGAGGATGAGATGGCTGGATGGCATCACCAACTTGATGGACGTGAGTCTGAGTGAACTCCGGGAGTTGGTGATGGACAGGGAGACCTGGCATGCTGCTATTCATGGGGTCGCAAAGAATTGGACATGACTGAGCGACTGAACTGAACTGAACTGAACTGATAGTCCTTCAGTCATTTCTGACTCTTTGTTACTCCATGAGCTATATAGTCCATGGAATTCTCCAGTCCAGAATACTGTTCCTTTCTCCAGGGGACCTCCTCAACCTAGGGGTCAAACCCAGGTCTCCCTCATTGCAGGCATATTCTTTTTCAGCTGAGTCACTAGGGAAGCCCAATTTATTTGATAGCATGCCACCTATTACATATCTGGTACTTTACCAGATGCAAGAGATAGAACATTGAAGACAATTACCAGTTCTTAAAATTTATAATTCAATGTCCAAGACCAATAAGCCTATAAGTTTGTTTTTTTTTTTTTAAATAACCTTTTCTGTTATAAGAACCCAAAAGAGGGGTGCTTGATCCAGAATCCAGGAAAATAAATGAGTTATTGGAAGGGTGCTGCATGATCTGGGTCTTAATGGATGAGCCAGATTAATACAATGGAGATGTAAGTATGTTCTAAAAACTTTCCCACAGAACATTCCATGGTATCAATGTCAGAAACAGAATAACAGGTTGAAAGTCAGGATTACAGGCTGACACCTGTAACATTTTAGATATGCCAAGCTAAGCATTCAGTGATAAAAGCAGTTTAATATACCATTAAATGTGTATATCAAACAATCAGCTCCCACATGTCAACCCTCAAAGTAAATGGTACATCTGAATCCTGAATCTTGGCTGGCTTTTGCCAGCTAAGACTCATCCAAAATGCTGAATCTGTTATTAAAAAAAGAAAAAAGGCTTTTAATCTTTTGAGGGGATTGGAGCAACACCACTGAAAAACTTATCACTCAGAAACACATAATAACAGTGTTACAAAAAGGTTTACTAAATACCTATTGAATATATATGTATCTCCCCTACATAGGATTGTTTATAATGAGAGAGGTCTTAATGTGCTGTCCCAAAATCTTGAGAACATTGGTGTGGTACTGCTTATGCCCAGGATGGCTCAACTGAATAAAGAGCCTTTCCCCTCTGATACTATGCATGTGAATCAATGGAAAAAAACTATGATTCTGATAGAATTCAGCCAGCATCCCTAACAGAACCAGACAACTGGTTCTGCTAAGGATGCTGGTGGGAGACAATCTGATTACAAAGCATCAGTCTAGTAAAAAATAACCCTGTGGCCAAAATAAAATGAAGCAAACATTAATAACAACAGGAACTCTGGGGGGGATTCTCATAAAATCTTCAGGGAACATCTTCAGTGAGATGGATGCCTGTCCATCATTTAGTAGATGATTTTGAAGGCCTGTCATTTTCTAGACATTTTTGTGGTTAAAAGGATGTTTATTATTATAAACAGTCATGGGTCCTGCCTCAAGGAGCTTGCTAATAAGACAGATATGACACCCACATAAATAATTTACATGCGTAGTAGGTGGTGGTAAGTGCTACAGGGCAGTACACATAAGCTGCTATGGGTGTGTGAGGAATAAAGATTGTTTCCAGCTGAAAAATCTAGAAAGATTATATAAGTGATTCTGTTGTGTTCCAGACTTGTGTATCCGACTGGCTTCTGATCACTTCTTTTCATAAGCCCCAGTATGCTTAACATGGCCTTCCCTGGTGGCTCAGATGGTAAAGAACCTGCCTGCAATGCAGGACACCCAGGTTTGATCCCTTGGGAAGATCCCCTGGAGAAGGGAAAGGCTACCCCCTTCAGTATTCTCCCCTACAGGGTTCCATGGACAGAGAACTGGAGGGGTACAGTCCAAGAGTAAAGAGTCAGACATGACTGAGCTACTAACACTTTCACTTTCCTTTAATCCTTTACATACTATGTGCTAAATATCTGTGGAATTAATCCTCTCTAGTCACACTCCCATTATTATAGTTATCTTCTAAAAATTGCTAATATAAACACCTACAATGGTTAATTACATCACTGCTCTGCTTAAAATCTTGCAATAACAGTCTGTAGCTTCCAAGATAAATTTGAAACTACTTAGGTCCTTAATAATCTAGTAATTCTTAGAGTTCCTAACCCTAGTAGGTAATCAATAAGTATTTCTTTGAATTAGTGGTGGGATAAATAGACTATTGGATAGATTCATTTGAGGTATATCCAGAAATAAATGCTGACACATCAGAGGGAATTCCAACTAGGGGACATGTTCTCAGGAGCCCTCACTTTGGGGACTAGTTGGAAGAGACTGCCAACTAGTTGGAAATCTAGATTACCGTCTAGATTGCAAGACTCTAAGTACGGGAAGCTTCCTGCCTTAGTAACCTACTTCTTATGAGAGCAGGAGAATAGCTTTGAAAATATTATTGCACCCTCTCCAAAGATGTTGCTGTTGTTGTTTCCCTAAGTTCTGTCTGACTCTTTGTGACGTAGTGGATTGTGGACCATCAGCCTCCTCTGTCCATGGAATTTCCCAGGCAAGGATACTAGAGCTGGTTGCCATTTCCTACTCCAGGGGATCTTCTTAATCCAGGGATCAAACCCATATCTCCAGCACTGGCAGTTGGAATCTTTACTGCTAAGCCACCAGGATAACCATCTCCAAAGATAGATAAACTCAAATTTGAGATGGCAAGCAGCTTATAATCAGAAAAGTCATGGTAGAGATATTGGTTGATTCACAATCCTACTTGATTAGGGAGAGTGTGGAGGGGGAGAAGGAGAAAGAAAGAAAAGGAAAGAAAGGAAAGAAGGAAGGACAGATGGAGACAGAGAGAATAAAAGGTTATTCTGTAATAAGATTGTTTTCAGCTTTTTAAAATTCATAACACATTTCAAAAATATAACCGGAAACTATTTACCCTAATGCTAAAGTTTAACTGAAATTCTATTTAAATTTTCATGAAAAAAAATCACAGATAAATATAAAAAAAAAACCATCTCACATTTCTATACAAAGATATGACTAAAAGTAACCTTTAAAATAGTTTATAATTTCATGGATTCATGCACTTGCATATATACTCTGACTTAAAAACATAGACTAGCATTTTTATTGAGGAAATCTGTGGTTTGCTTTTTAGTTTGGTTTGTTTCACTTGTTTGTTTTTAAAATTAGTCAGATACTATGCTCTATTTTTAACAGAGATTTGTGGCTCTCACAGTTCTAGAGTGGCAATGGAAATGTTCAAAGTCGTTCTTTACAACAGTCAGTTTTACACTTAGCTGCTTGAAATCAAGCACTGATACAGCAGGAATGAGCCAGGAAGATTCAGGGTCCATCTGCTACCCAACTTGGACCTTGGCCTAGAAGAATTACCATTTTAATCTTTTTGCATTTTGTAAATTTTTTACCTCTACAAATTTTTTACTTCAGAAAACAAAAAAATGTTTCAAAAATTAAAGATTAACTTCTTTCTTCTTTTCTCTAAGGCTCCTTCCTTTCTAAAGACAGAAGAAGTTATTTCTCCAATATGAACAATGTATAATGGTAATCTGAATCCTATTTTTAAGTACATGCAATTCACAGAGTTATTACAAAGATTTGGTCCAGTAAAAATAATGGTGCTCAGTTCAGTTCAGTTCAGGTCAGTTCAATCACTCAGTCGTGTCCAGCTCTTTGTAACCCCATGGACTGCAGCAGGCCAGGCCTCCCTGTCCATCACTAAGTCCCAGAGTTTACTCAAGCTCATGTCCACTGAGTCGGTGATGCCATCCAACCATCTCCTGTCCAGTTCTTTGCGACCCCACAGCCTGTAGCTAACCAGGCTCCCCCGTCCATGGGATTCTCCAGGCCTGAATACTGAAGTGGGCTGCCATGCTCTTCTCCATGGGATTTTCCCAACCCAGGGATTGGACCTTCATCTTCTACGTTCTTGCCTGCATTGGCAGGTGGATTCTTTACCACTAACACCACCAGGGAAGCTCAACCATAATGTAAAGTTATTTCTATTCATTAGTTATCCTTTGAATCCTTCCATTTCAGCACTTCTGAGGTAAAGGAGACGCTGGAAATTGTTGCTTATCCTATAGATAATCTGATAGACTTTTAAATGACTTTGTTACTGGTAATCAGAAAATAGAGCTTTCTTCAAGAGACTGTTTGTCTTCCAATAAATATGCACATTAAAATCACAAAGATGTCCTTTCTTTCTATGAAGGCTACTTACTTACTTATCTAATGTAATCTGTCAGCAGACTCTAATACAATTTGACACACTTGTGGCTAAGTTTAGGATACTTGGATTATTTTAGTTAATGTTGTTGACTTTTTAACTGTTACCACTTTTAATCTTTTTGAAATAATGCATTTCCACATTTACCCAATTAAGTTATCCAGAGTATCATAATAGAGACAGAGGTCCTTTGATATGACTCCATCCCCTTCAAGTAGAAATTGAGTTTGAACTGTTTTTCTGATTTGTATTATACCTTTTCTAAGTAATTTTATCCATTTCTTGATTTTTTTAGCAATTATTAGTTATTCCATTTATAAAATACGAAGGTCTAGTTATTTTAAATGCCATACACTCAATATAATTAGGTGATTATTTTTAGAAACAGCAAATGTTTATATGAAGATTACTATAAATTATTATTTATAGACATGCCAAATGATAACAAACAACTCTATAAACAAGATTAGTTTTGCTGTGCTTCATCAGATGCCACTAGCCTCTGTCCTCTATTTCATTACAACATTAAACATGAAAAATACCCCTTTGTGATACCCATGGCCTATATATCACCTTAGTGAGGAAAGGTTTCCAGAAACTTACAAAGATAAACCAGATATTATCTGTCTTGGTAGGTATTCCTGGAATAAACTCACCTGGGGACTTGGGGACTTCACTTTGTACGAGATTTTCTTTGCACATCAAAATGTTTCCTGAATTATTAAAGCTTATAGTCTGGCTGCCACAATGAAGTTATACTGCAGCCATTTGATTTTAGAATCTATCACTGTGTTTGTAATATACCACTGTGGTAGTCTTGAAACTGCTCTTTGTGCCTGGATAGTCCAGCCCTTACATGTATTCAGCTGTCCCCATTAACAGAAAGTAACCAGTAGCTATCTGTTGGGGACAGTTTGAGGCAATAAGGTACACACAACTCATGCCACTCACATGAATCCGGATGATACCTTCTGGGAAATGTTGTTCATTTCCTGACTACATAAGGAAGGACCCACATTCTTTGGAAACAAGAAAACTGCTGAAACAAACCCATCTCCATTTTCTCTATTGCTAACTTGATCCTCAGCCTGCCTGGCATCCTGAGAAGCAAAAGGACTTTACTCTTTCTTTTGGCTTACTAGCCATTCTCTTTCTTTCTCATTGTGTTTGTTAAAGATTATTTCATCTAAGTTCAACTACTCAGTCATGTCTGACTCTTTGTGACCCCCTGCAGCATGCCAGGCCTCCCTGTCCATCACTAATTCCTGGAGCCACTCAAACTCATATCCATTGGGTAGGTTATGCCATCCAACCATCTCATCCTCTGTCATCCTCTTCTCCTGCCCCAATCCCTCTCAGCATCAGGGTCTTTTCAAATGAGTCAGTTCTTCACATCAGGTGGCCAAAGTATTGGAGTTTCAGCTTCAACATAAGTCCTTTCAATGAATATTCAGGACTGATTTCCTTTAGGATGGACTGGTTGGATCTCCTTGCAGTCCAAGGGCCTCTGAAGTCTTCTCCAACACTACAGTTCAAAAACATCAATTCTTTGGTGCTCAGCTTTCTTTACAGTCCAATTCTCACATCCATACATGACTACTGGAAAAACCATAGCTTTGACTGGACCGACATTTGTCAGCAAAGCAATGTCTCTGCTTTTTTATGCTATCTAGCTTGGTCATAACTTTTCTTCCAAAGAGCTAGTGTCTTTCAATTCCATGGCTGTAGTCATCATCTTCGGTGTTTCTGGCGCCCAAGAAAATAAAGTCTGTCACTGTCTCCATTGTTTCCCCATCTATTTGCCATGAAGTGATGCAATTGGATGCCACGATCTTAGTTTTTTGACTATTGAGTTAAAGATTAAAAGTAACACCAAAACCCACTTACCTTTCCTCATTGTGTCGGTGAGTGTCCACTTAGGAAAACAGGGACTAGTTGCTATTTTACTGAAAATGGAAATCATATTCTAAGGAATTGTTTAAGTAACAATTGAAGGACTGAAGACCAAAAGGGGGCATTGAAATAACATAGAAATAATGATTAGAAGAAGCTGTTACCATTCTCAGACTGATCAAACAAACAGCTAGAGGTTACTTGGATTTAGAAACTTGGAGAAGTCCCTGTTCACCTGGGACTGAGAGCTCTTAGGAGAGAAGACGTCATCGCTGACTCACACTCAGAAGGTCTGGGGAGCTCCCCTTCCCCCTAGAAGGATTAAATCTTTGAGAAGGGGTTTAAGCAGCCCCAGGGAGTACTGCTGGTATCTGTGAGGTGAGTTGATTGAGGTGTTTCTGAAAATAGGTGGGGTCAGGAGGGCACAAAAACCAGAGCCAACTGCTGCTCTTGGATTCAATAGTTGCAGCCAGAGTGGAAGGTGGTATTTGGAGTTGTGCAGAAACAAATAGGAATAAAAAAAAAAAAAAAATCAATATCTGTCTTTCCTTCCAGTCCCTGGCATTCTTGTCAATGAAGCCTAACTGAGAGAAAGCTGGCCAAGGAGAAATGCAATCTGTGAATTCCCAGCCTCACAAAGCAAAGTATAGAACAGTGAGTTTTGAACCAAGAGGCCAAAGCTTAATAACCATCACATCCAAACCTATGTAAAAATTCATTGCTTCAGGGAAAAGAGAATTAACAGCTGGAGCCTCACTAAAACTAGACCATTATCCCTTAATCAAATCAATACCTAATTCCAGTCTTATAAGGCAATGGTTCCCAACACTTTTGGCACCAGGGACCGGCTTTGTGGAAGACAAGTTTTCCACTGACCAAGATGGATGTATTCTTTCAGTTTTGCCCAACTCTCACCTGCTGTGTGGCCCAGTTCCTAACAGGCCACAGACTGGCCCTGGTCTGTGGCCTGGGGGCTGGAAACTCCTGTTATAAGGAATGTTACCAACAGTATAATCATGCTCCCCCAAACTTAAGAAATTTGAGATGAATTTCATTTCATTAATCAAGCACTCATCTAGGATAGAGCTCTTCCCTGTAGCTCAGATGGTAAAGAATCTGCCTGCAATGCAGGAGACCTGGGTTCGATCCCTGGGTTAGGAAGATCCTCTGGAGAAGGGACTGGCAATCCACTCCAGTATTCTTGCCTGGAGAATCCCACGGATAGAGGAGCCTGACGGGCTACAGTTCGTGGGGCCACAAAGAGTCAGACACGACTAGGCGACTAACCCAACCCATCTAGGATAATGCTACACAAGATTTCAATGACCCCATGATCAAGTCTGATATTATCAGTTATCGAAGAGTGACGACTGACTCCTCCACTTCTTTTTAGTTAGAAGAGATGCAGCTGTGGCCTTTTGATTTCCTTTTAACTGCTCCAGTTGTCTTGCTAGCCCCCCTTTGGCACGGGTGTCCTCCCAGCATTACCTGAGATCTTCAAAGAAAGAAAACACCGCGGACTTCTCTGGTGGCCCAGTGGTTAAAAATCCACCTGCCAGTGAGAGGCACAGGGGTTCGACCCCACATGCCCTGGGTGACTAAACCCTTGTGCCCCAACCCCTGAGCCTGTGTGCTGCACCTGCAGAAGCTCCGTGATCACAGCTGACACTCTGCAGCAGGAGGAGCCACCACAATGAGAAGCCCATGCGCCACAGCTGGCCACAACTAGAAAACACTAGTGGGTACCACAAAGACCCAGCACCATCAAAGATTGAAAAGAAGAGTAAGTAAATAAATAAAATTGTAAAAGTAAAACTATAGTGCCATGAAATGCTGTTATTGTTGTCAATCAGTCATGTCCAACTCTCTGTGACCCCATGGACTGCAGCACACCAAGCTTCCCTGTCCATCACCAACTCCTGGAGTTTACTCAGACTCATGTCCATCAAGTCAGTGATGCCCTCCAACCATCTCATCCACTGTCATCCCCTTGACCTCTTGTCCCCAGTCTTTCCCAGCATCAGGGTCTTTTCGAATTAGTCGGCTCTTGTAGCATTGAAGGCTGGAGGAAAAGGGGATGACAGAGGATGAGATGGCTGGATGGCATCACCGACTCAATGGACATGAGTCTGAGTAAACCCCGGAGTTGGTGATGGACAGGGAGGCCTGGCGTGCTGCAGTCCATGGGGTCGCGAAGAGTCCGACACGACCGAGCAACTGAACTGACTGACTCGTATCAGGTTGCCAAAGTNAGGAAAAGGGGATGACAGAGGATGAGATGGCTGGATGGCATCACCGACTCAATGGACATGAGTCTGAGTAAACCCCGGAGTTGGTGATGGACAGGGAGGCCTGGCGTGCTGCAGTCCATGGGGTCGCGAAGAGTCCGACACGACCGAGCAACTGAACTGACTGACTCGTATCAGGTTGCCAAAGTATTGGATCTTCAGCTTCAGCATCAGTTCTTCCAATGAATATTCAGTGTTGATTTCCTAGGATTGATTTGTTTGATCCCCTTGTTTTAATTCAATTATTTTCAATAACATTCCTGTTATATGTAGGGCACTATCTTGAGCGGTGTGGGTGACACAAGATGAAAAATAATTGAGATAATCTGCTGATCTTAAGGACCGCATAATATGGTAGAAGAGACAAACATAAAAACTTGATGACAACAGAAGAAGATTTTTCAGCAGTGTTTATTAAAAACAATGTTTATTACTATTATTGTTGCATATTTGACACCTTGAGCTTCTGTGTGATCACAAATTTTTTTAAGTTCTAGATTCCTAGGAGAGTTTAGTGATGTCATGGTGCCTGTCACACCTGGAAGGAAGCACAAATTTCTCCTGTGGCCAACCCTAATCCAGAGACATACAAAAAAGAGATTCTCAAAATGTCATTCCAGCTTATCTAAGCTAACACAGCACAAAACCATCACACTCAGTTAATAAATAGAGATCAGAGATTCAAACTCAGGCAGTCTGTCTCCGAATCCACACTTCTAACTGCACCCCCACAACATTTTTCACACAGACATGACAGGAAGGGCCTGGCCCTAATTGGAGAGTTACGATGTTGTCTTATTTTTCTGTGAATTCTCAGTACCCTAAATTCATCTGCTCAAGAACATGGCAAAGTGGGCAAGTAGAAGAGCATTTATTCTTTGCTTCTTTCCTAGGATAAAACTGAAGTTAACGCTCATGTTCAACATGAACAGATCAAATGAACAGCAGCTTTGCAAAAAATTCCAACACACCGATGGAGGAAAGAGGAAGCTAGCATGTTGGAAGATAAAAGTACAGATTATCACCCTGGTAAATACATAATGAAATACAGGAATATAGAGAGCTGCGATGAGCCCTAATGCTAGAGACTAAAATATTAAACAAATCCAATTTGACTTCAAAAATTTACTAGCTCCTCATAAATTCCAGAGTAGTTCCCAACATTCTTGTGAAGGCTCCCTCAACACAAATGAAAATTAAACGCTTGCTATAATCAAGATATACACTGTGAGACATGGAAGAAAGAGCAACATCCCAAATGGGAGGTCAGCTTCAAAGACAAAAAGGAATTTGAGAACAAACTTGGATAGTGGTTCAGATTGTTAAGAATCTGCCTGTAGTACAGGAGACCCAGGTTCCATCCCTGCTTCAGGAAGATCCCCTGGAGAAGGGAATAGCTACTCATTCCAGTATTCTTGCCAAGAGAATTCCACGCACAAAGGAGCCTGGTGGTCCACAGTCTCTGGGGCTACAAAGAGTTGGCCATGACTGAGCAGCTAACAGCAGCAACAACATTGACTAATTGGCAATATTTAAATAAAAATGCTACTGTTGAAAAGGCAGTCAAGAGACACGATGACTCTGAGGTATTCAGTAAAGTAGTTATACTTTCTATGTGCCATGCACTGTGCTAGGGTTGAGATAGGTATTGTACAAAAGGAAAGATAGGTCCACAAAAGATGATACTGCCATGTATTTAGAATGTAGGGTGGGTTGTATGAAAATAGAAGCAGATGAGTTTGGAAAGGTGGAAAGAGAACAGATTATAGTTAATGGAAGTTCTATTCAAAGTAAACATTTTTCCTTTTGTGGATGGAATTCAAAAGATACAATGTATAAAGATTTTTGAAGAATTCACAATAAGCAAAGCAACACTGTATAATGGAAGAAAATTGCCACAGCCCAGCTCTTTTTCTCTTTAGAAATGTATTTGAATGCAGAAATGTATTTATAATATAAACCATTTCTATTTCCTTTGAGATGATGAGGGAAGAGCCACCTTTTATGAAATTTATGGAGTTTAAAATTCAATAAGCACAATGTTTACAATGTTTCTTAGCCAAAAAGCAATGCCATTCAAAGTGCTCTCTGCAAGAGTGACTTATATTTTATTTATTGGAAAGCACATTGACTTCCCCCATAACCAAACTTCTGTGGTGCTTGAATACTATTCAACTCATTTCATCTTCCTGGAGCCTTTTCTGTTTTATTTTCCTATGAATTTTATTTCCTTATGAGATTTAACTGTGACAGATTTTCAGTAAGGATTTCCTATTGACTGCATTCTGGACTTGCCTGGCTACTACTCAGGCATCCATATGTCACAGTTCACACAGTTCATGGCTTACTATTGCTCCAAGAGCCTGGTACTAATTGTGTTCTGGAAGGTGCGAACTGAAGTATGGGTCACAGAAAAAAAAAAAAAAATGGCCAAAGTATTTGGGAGAAACACTTAGCAATTTCAATTCCTGCCTTGACTTACCTGGTATCATTGAGATAAAGAGAAGAGTTTCAGAGAAAAAAACACTGCAGACATGTTTTCACTTTGCTTTAATCTTGAGCCTTCATGGCCCAAAATTACAGAGGAGAAAGATGCAGACATACTTCAGGGATAGAGAAGAGAAATGAGTCAGAAATTCTACATGCTTCTCACATGTTCCATGACAAACATGGTTCCATAACCTAGCAGAGAGGTCATGTCAATAAGAAGTTTCATCTTTACAGTTTTGGAAAAAAAAAAGAAAAATACACATTGTTCACAAATATGTTATATAAGAGGATAACAATCACACTTCTTACAATAAAACATATTCCTTTGTTTAACTTAGTGTGAGAATTGAGAATTAAGACAAATATCAGAGAGAAGTTTTGATTTGGGCCTGGGGTATGATAAGATGAGATGTATGTTCAGAACATGCAATCCCAATGAAAAGGGGCCAAAGTTGAGATCCTCAGTGAATAAGATATGTGTGATGTTTTTGGAATCCCTAAAATTTGGAGAAATATATGTGGAGCTAATGTTTACCTATTTTTTTTCTATAATCAGACGGTACATGACATATTTCTGAAGTAATATATGGTTTGGTGACCAGTTTCTAGAGTCCACGAATAGCTGGGTGGCTGGTGGGTAGAACCCATGATCCCCACTTTTGGGTATCTATGTCTTGTGTAATGCCCTTCCTTCTAGGGTAGCAGGGGACTATATTGATAGCTTACTTCCAGTCGATATAATGTAATAATGGTGATGGGACATCATTTCTATGGTGAAGTGAAGTGAAGTCGCTCAGTCGTGTCCTACTCTTTGCGACCCCATGGACTGTAGCCTACTAGGCTCTTCTGTCCATGGGATTTTCCAGGCAATAGTCCTGGAGTGGATTGCCATTTCCTTCTCCAGGGGATCTTCCCAACCCAGGGATCGAACCCGGGTCTCCTGCATTGTAGACAGACGCTTTACCATCTGAGCCACCAGGGAAGCATTCTCTAAGACTGTGTTTCATCGTGCTGGGAGAATACTTACTTCTCAGTTTTTAGGAAGACCCGTATAGCAAGGACCTGTGGGTGGCTTCTGGCCAACAGGTAGCCACAAACTGAGTCCCTGTGAGTTTGGGAGTGGATACTTCCCCAACTGAACTTCTGATTAGACTGCAGCTCCAGCTGACACCGCCATTCGTCTTGTGAGACTCTGAAACAGAAGCTCCACATGCCCTGACTTTTGACCCATAGGAGCTGTAAGACAATAATGTGGAGGGGGAGCAGGGGTTCAGCTGATAAGTATGTGGTAATACTGTTATACTAAACATTAGAAAACTAATTCACTGAGCTTGGGGCATGTTAGCCAACTTCCCTATGCTTTAAGTCTTTTTGCTTGTTTGTTTATTCATCTCTTGCTTTTATATTGTCCCTCATTGTAGGCTAAGTCAATTACATCAAAGAAGGAACCATTAAAAAGAATTCTGCAAAACAGCAACACCATGAGGTCCAAGGATATAGCTTTCTGACAGTTTCACAGGGAAAAGTGCGTATTGTTTCTGTAGCATAATTTCTGTTTCTCATAAAACTAATTTTGCTGAATGTTAATAAGTTTCAAGTTTTTCCACCGAAAGGTAACTCTGAGGAAGTAGAGTGATTTAAAATTAATCAAACTGCATTTTTCAACTTTTCAGATGTTCTAAAGTACACTGTGAATCGCTAAAAAGCATTGAAAACTAAGAAGCTGAACCAAAATTGTCTGAGGAAACACCTGAGGAAGAGATGAGAATTTTCTAGGAAAACTATTTGGAATCTGCTTCAAAAACAAAATAAGGGGGTGCTCTAGGTCCAAGAGGCCTTTGATGAAAAAACACGTCTACAGAATTTTCAACCAAGAGTGTTTTTCATGATTGTTACCAAAAATTCAACTCAACAATTAAGACAAGTAACCTGACAGACTTCATCAGATAGAGAAGGGTCACGTACACTTCTCTTCCTTAGTTTTCGGCACGGGGTAGAAAAGTCTGAGAAGCATCACTTTAATGCCCTAGCTGGGCTGGGCTCTCCCACACTGTCTAATTCAGGAGTGAGCTGAGAGTCAAGAATGGAAGGCTGGGTGTGCAGTGAAGCAGGGGGCACTAAGGCGGGAGGGAAGCAAGCCCACAGGAGGATCCCTGTCGCTCACCACCCAACCCCCTTGCAAGTCAGCATCAAGATCCTAGTTAGCTTCCAGAGTGTCTAGTGGAGTCCTGAAGGCCTGAGGGCTGCTTCTTGAAAATGGTGACCTCTAGAAGGAACTGCTATTTCTAAAGAAAGTGCATGAAGAAGAACTCACACTTGCAGACACGACAGACCACTTTCCAGCTGAGAAAGGATAGCTTCATAAGGGATGTTGCCCACCCTTAGAAGCTAAAGGGAAATGCTATCTGAAAAAGACATATTGTTCCCCCCAAATTGTTGTCATCTCTAAAACAGACATATCCTGGACATCAAAATGTTCTTTATATTCCTTTTTATTTTTGACTACATACACACACCAACTAAAGAAGGTCCAAGTAGTTATCCAAGACTAACAAAATCACCTTTATCAGAAAATTTTAGATAACTGGGAGCAAGTGTGCTTTTTTATTTGGTTTTAGCTTGCTTTGGTTATAAGGATAATTACTTTTATTCTAAGCTTTATTATAGAGGATAGAATCACTAGATTTAAAATTTTTCTATAAATCTTACAATTTAAGATTTAATTTAGTACATATTTAAGAAATATATATTTAAATATGTATTTTAAAATATCTTTAAAATACATACTTAAAAAATTCTTCTGGAAATAAAAATCGTGTTTCCTATGTTTGATATTTAAACGGAAGCTGATGGTGATGATTTCAGGATGATGATACAGAAAACACCCATTTTCCGCTACACACCATCAGCAGATTAATGGCAAACTGATCTGTATCCAGTTAATAGGTGTTTATTATGTGTCTCTGTTAACTTTCCAAATATATAGGCCATGAAAGACAGGGCATGGGTCTTCTAACTATAAGAATACTGAANTCTAGATGTGTATAAGAGACAGTGATGATACAGAAAACACCCATTTTCCGCTACACACCATCAGCAGATTAATGGCAAACTGATCTGTATCCAGTTAATAGGTGTTTATTATGTGTCTCTGTTAACTTTCCAAATATATAGGCCATGAAAGACAGGGCATGGGTCTTCTAACTATAAGAATACTGAATGGATACTAAAAGATCCATGTTCCTACTAAAAAGTAGGCCAACATACTGTATTTTTTATTATTTTATTTTTTCTCAGAAAGAAAACATAATGTTACTATACCATTTATTTAAAATTTCTAGTTTAACCAAGTTAACTACTTAGATACATAGATGATGGATGGATGGATAAATGGATGGATGGATGGATGGATGGATGGACAGACGGATAGACACACATATATATAGACAGACAGGGACTTCACTGGTTGTCCTATGGTTAAAACTCTGCCCTTTCACTACAATAAGTGCGAGTTTGATCCCTGGTCAGGGGACTAAGATCCTGCATGCTGCATGGCCAAAAAGATAGATAAATAGATATAGAGACAGAGATCTATTCATAGAGACTTTATTGAATAAAGTTAATATGTAAGAAATATTCCCTTATAAATATATTGGCTAATTTGTAATCTGAAACATAGGGAGGACAAGCAACTTGACCAAAGTTCCACAGTTAGTAAGGTGCAGAAATGGCATTTACATCAGATCTGTCTTACTCTCTGGCTTATACCTTTAAATTCTAACTTACAACTAGTGTTTACAAGGGTACAATCATAATACACCTTTCTTCTTCCCCCTACCTCCAAACTTGTCCTTTTCTGAGTAAAATCTCAGACTAATTCTACAGTCTCACTAGTCAGAAATATTAAAAATATCTCAGGATGCCTCTAGTTCTGAGAATTGTCCAATGTCATTAACAGAAATTCCCAAGAGAAAATGTTAGTTGTTCAGTTATGCCCAACTCTTTGAAACCTCGTGGACTGTTGCCCACCAGGCCCTCTGTCCATGGAATTCTCCAGGCAAGAACACTGGAGTGGGTAGCCATTCCCTTCTCTGTGGGATTTTCCCAATCCAAGGATCAAACCCAGGTCTCCTACATTGCAGGCAGATTATTTACCCTCTGAGCCACTGGGGAAGCCCTTGTAGAGAAATAATCCAACACCGACACCCAGCCAGCTCCTCCCTTTGTTCCCCTCTTCTGGTCTCTGAGGCACAGAACGTGGGCCAGATTCTCAGTGGAAATGTGGCTGGATACCAGGGTGCCACCTCTCTTCTGTTTGCTAAGTCAGAGAAGTCCAGCCACAGCCCAGTGCCTCTGAGTTTCACAGATATGGGTCAAACGCCAACCCCTTATATTTCTTCAAACTTTATGAAACAGATATCATGCTCATCAAATAATTCACTTATTCATTCAACATGTACTTACTGAGCATACACCATCTGGGAACCATTGTTCTTAACCCAAGAACAAAACAGACAAAAATATTTGTTTTTATAAATTAATCAAGCCAAGACTTCCCAGATTGCACAGTGGTAAGGAATCTGCCTGCCAATGCAGGAGATATAGGAAATGCAGATTCTATCTCTAGGTCAGGAAGAAAAAAGATTCCCTGGAGTAGGAAATGGAAACCCACTCCAATACTCTTGCCTGGAAAATCCCATGGACAGAGGAGCCCGATCAGCTACAGTCCATGGGGTTCAAAGTGTCGGACACGACTAAGCAACTCAGTTCAATTCAGTCACTTAGTCGTGTCCAATTCTCTACAACCCCATTTACTGCAGCACACCAGGCTTCCATGTCCATCACCAACTCCCGGAATTTACTCAAACTCATGTCCATGGAGTCAGTGATGCTATCCAACCATCTCATCCTCTGTCGTCCCCTTCTCCTCCTGCCATCAATCTTTCCCAGCATCAGGGTTTCTTCCAATGAGTCGGTTCTTCGCATTAGGTGGCCAAAGTATTGGAATTTCAGCTTCCTTATCAGTCCTTCCAATAAATATTCAGGGCTAATTTCCTTTAGAATGGACTGGTTGGATCTCTTTGCCATCCAAGGGACTCTCAAGAGTCTTCTCCAATACCACAGTTCAAAAGCATCAGTTCTTCGGTGCTCAGCTTTCTTTATAATCCAACTCTCACATTCATACATAACTACTGGAAAAACCATAGCTTTGGCAAAGTAATGTCTCTGCTTTTTTTTTTTTTTTTAGAGCTTCCATTTTACTTTATTTGACTTTATAGTTCTATTGGTTTTGGCATACATTGACATGAATCTGCCACGGGTACTGTCTAGGTTGTTCATGACTTTTCTTCTAAGGAGCAAGTGTCTTTTAATTTCAAGGCTGCACATACAAAGCGTGGCACCATACTTTGGAATACGAGAGTATTCATAGCATATTACTGGGTTATTGTCTTTTTGATGCCCGAGTTCAATGGGGACAGTAGTAATCCCCTTTTAACACCGTGCAATTACTGACATTTACATGTGCACCGACAATTACATGTGCACTGGCACTCACATATGGCAAAATCAAGATTCTATTTCTGACATAAGTTTTATTCATTGAAATCCCTGTCATGAAATAGTTTTGAAAGCATGAGCTTTTCCTCTGTTCCATTATTGCTTCATATGACTAAAATATGTGTTTTATCATTCACCTTTTGTTAGGTATTTAAGATTTTAATGAGCAGACAATTACATGTGCACTGGCACTCACATATGGCAAAATCAAGATTCTATTTCTGACATAAGTTTTATTCATTGAAATCCCTGTCATGAAATAGTTTTGAAAGCATGAGCTTTTCCTCTGTTCCATTATTGCTTCATATGACTAAAATATGTGTTTTATCATTCACCTTTTGTTAGGTATTTAAGATTTTAATGAGCTTTCATCATTCTATAATTTTCTTTGATAAATTTAGCTCTATTGATCTCCATATCCATTTCTGAATAATGAATCTCTAAATAGCCATCTCCTAATATCCCTTTCTGGGCTTCTCCAATGGCTTAGTGGTAAAAAATATGTCGACCAGTGCAGGAGATGTGGGTTCAATCCCTGGGTCAGGAAAATTCCCTGGAGAAGTAAATGGTAGTCCACTCTAGTATTCTTGCCTGGGAATTCCATGGACAGAGGAGCCAGGTGGGCTACAGTCCAAGGGGTGCAAAAGAATTGGACAGGACTAAACAACAACACCAAATATTGCTTTGTTATTAATGATATTAATATTGATAGAACAATGCTAAATAACATTATTAAAATGCTTGATAGAGTTTATATATTGCCCAGAAAAGTTGCCTCAGTTTAGATTCTCATCAGCAACATATTAATGGATTACTTCATTGCAATCTCAGCATCACTACTAGGTAGTTTTTCAATAAGCTGGATTTGCTTATAATTTCTTTTTCAAATTTGTAATGGTTCACTGAGGTTTAGCAAAGAAAATCTATGGCTATATGGTATATTAATTCTAAGTTAAATATATGTACATATTTAGTAGAGCTAATATGTATATAAAACTTAAAATATGTTTAGATATAGCTTGCAAAAAGATAGGTACAACACATAAATAATTTTTAATACTCTCTCTGGGCTTAAAATTTCATGCCCCATGATCTATTAAGGAAAAAGAATAAACCAGTTATATGTAGTAAACACCTATGGAACATTAATTTTTTACAAAGCCCACTATTTAAGTATCACTAGGCACAGAGTGTTCATTTTAAAGAAAGATGAACTCTCCGTGAGGAAAGGTGATTCCTGAGCAGACTTTAATGGATTTAGTTTTATTATCCTCAAAGGAAAACATCACACTGCAAATACTGGCAGAAGCCAGATAAAGTGAGAAAATGGCCACAGACATCCATGGAGGAGTAGTTAGACAAAGCTCCAAGATTTGGGTTATTCACTTCAGTTAGAAAAACAAGGACATTGGAGAGAAAATAGACTATGACAGAAAATTCACTGAAAGATGTGAAGCATATGTTAGTATTATTTATATCATATTATTATTACTAATATTACTAGTCTTCAAACTTTACCAGTTCTCATCCTTTCTAGTCTTCTGAGACTTCCTCAAACAGATTACTAGGTGAATTCTCAGTCACCTCAAATATTTCCTTCTGCTGCTTAAAGTAATCACGCTTTCTCTATTTCAGCCTGCTGTACTCATTCTCAAATAGGTATATATTTTCGCATCTGTATCATGTATATGTAAATATATGTGTACATATGTTTATGTATATATTTATATATGTATTTATATTTATATATGTATATATATTTATATGTATATATTTATGTATATGTATCATGTATATGTAAATATATATGTATATTTATATATGTATGTATATATTTATATATATTTATATGTGTATATATATTTATATTTATATATTTATGTACCTGTATAATGTANATAAATGCATGACCAGAAATAGTTGTGGTAATCACTATTATCCACATTATGTATTCAGATCACCAGAAACTTGAATTAAGCATGATGCAGGAGTTTTAATAAAGGTAGGATGGGATCATAACATGGAAGTAAGTTATGTGTCCTTGGTCACATAGTGAGCAAAAATTGCATTAGTCAATCCCAGAACTGTCTGATTCTCCCACCTTCATACTGATCTTCCTAATTAATTCCAAGACTCTCAAAATCAGCAACAGCTGAGAGATCTTTCTTCTCTCACTCTGCCTAAC
Source organism: Oreotragus oreotragus (assembly GCA_006410675.1). Taxonomy (NCBI): domain Eukaryota; kingdom Metazoa; phylum Chordata; class Mammalia; order Artiodactyla; family Bovidae; genus Oreotragus; species Oreotragus oreotragus. Next base: position 860,486 of record SJYX01017801.1, read on the forward strand.
ATGAGTATATAGGGAGTTCACAGTCCATATCAGTTCCAGAGATGAAAATCTAACTCCACCCTGCAAATAAACTTCTACTAAATTATCAACTCTGTGAGTTTTGATGCTTTTGAGATTCCAAATCTAGCATTTCAAATCAGGAAAGTTAGGTGTGATTTCAGGGTAAGAAGCAGGAATGACAATTTTTAGGAGATAATTTATGCTTACACTCAACTAAAGTTGATTTGAAGTGAAAATGGGGGTGCCCCTCAACCAAAGTTTGTTACTGTCAAATTCTCTATTTGTTTATTTTTGTGTGATTTGAATTTGATTTGAGTCTGGTTATCAGAAAATTATGTAAATTCAAGAGTCATTAAATCAAACATATTCTTCATTTCAGATCCATTCAAGAATACTTATTAAACACAATGCAATTATATGCAAGACAATGTGCCTGGTGATATGATAATTAGAAAGATGAAAACTATAAACCTAGATCTCAAGGAATTTGAAATCTACCATAGGAGATAAAACTTACAGAAAAGTGACAAGATCAAAGACAGAATACATATCTGTAAGTAAAATTTGATTGTTCAGAAGAGTTATGGTTTCCAATAAACAGATGAGGGAAGAAGATGTGGAAGGCATAGAAACTGAATTGAGAAGGAAGGAAGAAAAACAACTTTTCCAGTCATCTGAAACATACCAGGAACTGTGCTCAATGTTTTAGCATTTTAAAATGTAATTCTCTAGAAATTCTTCCAAGTGTCTAAAACTCACTCTACAGAGGGACAAAGGTCATCACTTTTCCAAGAAAGGTCCATTTAGGCAAAGCTATGGTTTTTCTAGTAGTCATGTATGGATGTGAGAGCTGGACCATAAAGAAAACTGAGTGCCAAGGAATTGATGCTTTTGAACTGTGGTGTTGAAGGAGACTCTTGAGAGTCCCTTAGACTGCAAGGAGATACAACCAGTCCATTTTGAAGGAGACCAGTCCTGGGTGTTCTTTGGAAGGAATGATGCTAAAGCTGAAACTCTAGTACTTTGGCCACCTCATGCAAAGAGTTGACTCATTGGAAAAGACTCTGATGCTGGGAGGGATTGTGGGCAGGAGGAAAAGGGGATGACAGAGGAGGAGATGGCTGGATGGCATCACCGACTCTATGGATGTGAGTTTGGGTGAACTCCGGGAGAGAGTGAAAGACAGGGAGGCCTGGCATGCTGCGATTCATGGGGTCGCAAAGAGTTGGACACGACTGAGCGACTGAACTGAACTGAACTGAAGTATCAATAGTTATCTGGCTATTTTATTGTAATTGAATTATGCCTCAAAAACCACTTGGGAGCAATTTTTAACACATTGAAGAGAGAAATATAACTTTATAGTAATAGCTAATGTTTATTGAGTGCTGAGCATGACTCTATTTTGCTGCTGTTAAGTCGCTTCAGTCGTGTCTGACTCTGTGTGACTCCATAGATGGCAGCCCACCAGGCTCCCCTGTCCCTAGGTTTCTCCAGACAAGAACACCTGAGTGGGTTGCCATTTCTTTCTCCAATGCATGAAAGTGAAAAGTGAAAGTGAAATCGTTCAGTCATGTCTGACTCTTTGCAAACCCATGGACTGCAGCCCACCAGGCCCCTCCATCCATGGGATTCTCCAGGCAAGAATACTGGAGTGGGGTGCCATTGCCTTCTCTGGACTCCATTTTACTTATAGGTAAATTCTGTTAATCCAATGAAGAAGGGATTGTTTTCACCCCCAATTTTTCCTATTAAGAAACGGAGGCAGATAGAAATTTGAATCTGCCTGTGCATAACAATGAACTGGAATTCTAATACCTGGAGATGCATCAAATACTGATTCCAGGCCATCCGCAGGCTAAATAAATCAGACATTCTGAGGTTAAGTCTGAGTCAACAATGAACATTACTGCCCTGGACAAACTTGAAGATTTGCTCCCTGGAACATTTATAAAAATGTTCACAGCCTATTTATTTGTGTTAGCACATAACTGAAACCAGCTAAAAACAGGAAAGATGAATAATATTGGATTCTATTTATACGAGACTATTTAGCAGTAAAAATAAATGCCTTTCAGCTATTTTCATGGATATGGATATCACAAAAAATAGAATGAAAACAGCAAGTTGCAGATTTTCTGCAATATGATGTCATTAATACTAATTTCATAAACATTTAAACTAACCAATATATTGAATAGGTGGAATAAAACCATTAAGAAAAGCAAGAACATTATAAATAAAAAATTCAAAACAGTGGCTCCTCTAGGGTGAAAGTAGAGAAATAAATCAGATACAAAGAATTTTAACTACTATGAGAATATTCCTTGTTTAAATTCAGTTAAACTATAGTTGTGTTCTTTACATTATTCTTTATGCACAATATTTTTGTTATTAAATAATTTATATAAAAATTATGAGTAAAGAGTATAGCAATTCTAACAACCCAGCAGTGACCAGTTCATTTTTGTAAAATTAAGCTTAAGCTATATATGCAAATTTTAAAGAATAGATAACACATTACAAATCATCGGTTCAGTTCAGTTGCTCAGTCATGTCCAACACTTTGTGACCCAATGGACTGCAGCATGCCAGGCTCCCTGTCCATCAGCATCTCCCGGAGTTTATCCAAACTCATGTCCATCGA
>SJYX01017802.1:0-17495 GCA_006410675.1 Oreotragus oreotragus
CTTCCCAGCTCTGTTCTTCCCACTCCCCCCCCAACCAGACCCCCCTCCACGGCATTTCAAAACCACTTATAACCAACTTATGTGGGCTCAAAAAGACACTTCTAGAAACGATGAACCCCTGGAAGAGATAAGATGGGAGCAGGGACTCGGCACCCAGGCTCTCTGGATGCCCTCCTTCCTGGAGAGTGAGGGTCCCCCCACAAGCAGGGGTGGCTGCACTGCTAACCAGGACCCCAGCTAGGGGTCATCCACTCGCTCTCAATGGTGGGAGGACCCATTCCCCAGCCTGGGTCTTTCCTTCTGGTTCCTGGGGCAGGTGGTTCTGGAAGAAGGGGTTGAGGGGATACAAAAGTTTAGCGGCAGAGCCATAGGCTCGCCCCGACCTCAGCATCCTCTGCCAAAGCTCTAACCCTTCTTCACGTTCATGCTCAGGTCTAGTGTCTCCCCACAGTCCCACTCCCACTAACTTCTCCACTCTTGTCCAGCTCCTACACAGAGGGCAGGATGAATTTTCCAACCCACGAACCTCATTACATCAGTGTCCTGCTTAGAATCTTTTACTGTTCCCTGTTACCTCTAAGCAGTGATTTTCTTATCTTTTTTTCCCAGTTTCATACTTTAAAATTTTATTGGAGTATAGTTGATTTAAAATGTGTTAGTCTTATTTAATAGCAAAGCAAATTATAAGAAAAAGTCATGTTTGGGATCAAGTTCATCAGTAGAAGTTTGGAAGATGCCAGCCTCCGAGCATTCACAGAGCAGGCTACAGCGCAGCGCTCAAAACCAGATGAGGTTTATCTGGATGTTCTCTTAGGGAGAGATGTTTGCCTTACATCACTCAATTTCAGAGCTAATTGGAGGGCATCCCATAGAGGATGAGTCCATGACTGGCTTTGCAAGTTTTACCAGGGATGGAGTGGAGGGCAAGCAGAGAGTCTCCTTGAAACCAGGACACCCTTTTCTCATGTAGTGTTTCACATACTAGATTTTGTTTAAGAATATGCTTCTGCTTTCATTCAAAAGCCATAAGCTTGTAGTGCCGGTGTGCCAAGCCACTTTAGTCCTGTCTGACTCTTTGTGACCCTCTGGACGGTAGCTCACCAGGCTTCTCTGTCCCTGGAATTCTCCAGGCAAGAATACTAGAGTGGACTGCCATGCCCTTTTCCAGAGGATCTTCTCGACCCAGGGATCGAACCCGCGGCTCTTGTCTTCTGTATTGGCAGGCAGGCGGTTCTTTACAGTGGTGGTATGTGGGAAGTAGGGTGAGGTCTAAACTCCCCTACAGGACCTTTACCTTGTTGCAAAATGTATATTTCCCTGACCTTTCAAACCTTATCTCTTCCTCTTCATAGCTTTATTCCTCTCCTTCAGGTTCATCACCCTCCTGACTGCCTGCCCCCATCACTCCAATATAGTCCTGTCTCTAAAATTCTGCCTTTTGCTGAGGAGTCCTTTCTTGCAAAAGCTTACCTGTTCCTATGCTTTTCTCAATGCCCCACTCAATCCTATCTTCCTATGTCCTTCCTAACTCTCCTGTTTGGAATTATTGGGTTGGCTTGAAAGTTTGTTCAGGTTTTTCTGTACTATCTTGTGGGAAAAGCTGAACAAACTGTGGGCCATCCCAGTATATTCTCTCTTCTTTTGTCACAAGTGCCTTTATTACATCGCTCAGGGCCGGGATGTCCGTGGCCTCAGTACAGGGCGAGCTCCTGGAGGCAGGCCTTCTGTGTCCCCCTTACAAGGCCATGTACTCTGCACATGCCGGATGGGCCTCAGAGAGCAGTTTCGAAAGAAGACCAGGGACCCTCATATTCCAGGACTTCAAGGCAGTTCCTCTCTGTGCGCCAGCAAAGACTCAGACACTCCTCCTTACCCTTCTTCAGGTCTTGCCTCCTTCCAAAGTTCTTGACAGCCTCAAGCCTATCCATACTGGGAGCTATTTCCAACATCGTCATTGAATACAACCCTTTGATTCATCCTGGAATTCAGCAGGAGTTAAGGAGAAAGCAGTGAGATGAGCTGTCTTCATGCAGAACAAAGCAATGGAGACAGAAGCAGAGGTGCAGGGTTTGGCAGTCAGTGGGACTGGGCTGGACTCCATCTACCTCGTGGTGGGGGTCTGGCAGTCCCACTGCCCAGCAGAGGGCTTCAGTGCAGCTAGCCTACCTGGCCCAGGACCACCCAAGACCTGCTGGTTAAAGCATCTAGGTTGATGGGTTAAAGTCAACATAGAGAGACATGTCCCTTGGACCCTAGAGCCCCCATCTCCTGAACCAGGCTTAGAGAAGAATGGCTGGGGTGGGGAGTTGGAGGGGGCTTCCCAGGTGGCGCTAGTGGTAAAGAATCCGCCTGCCAGTGCAGGAGACCTAAGAGACCTGGATTTCATCCCCTGGAGGAGGGCATGGCAGCCCACTCCAGTATCCTTGCCTGGAGAATCCCATGGACAGAGGAGCCTGGTGGGCTTCAGCCCATGGAGTCACGCAGGGTCCGACCGAAGCGACTTAGCACGCACACCACATGGGGGTGGGGGAGTTAGGGGGGTGGGGGACTGTCTCTTCCTTCTTGCCGAGAGGCGGTTGTTCAGCAGAACGCTCAGGCAGAGAGGAGAANCAGGCAAGAATACTAGAGTGGACTGCCATGCCCTTTTCCAGAGGATCTTCTCGACCCAGGGATCGAACCCGCGGCTCTTGTCTTCTGTATTGGCAGGCAGGCGGTTCTTTACAGTGGTGGTATGTGGGAAGTAGGGTGAGGTCTAAACTCCCCTACAGGCAGGCAGGTTCCTGTCTTCTGTATTGGCAGGCAGGCGGTTCTTTACAGTGGTGGTATGTGGGAAGTAGGGTGAGGTCTAAACTCCCCTACAGGACCTTTACCTTGTTGCAAAATGTATATTTCCCTGACCTTTCAAACCTTATCTCTTCCTCTTCATAGCTTTATTCCTCTCCTTCAGGTTCATCACCCTCCTGACTGCCTGCCCCCATCACTCCAATATAGTCCTGTCTCTAAAATTCTGCCTTTTGCTGAGGAGTCCTTTCTTGCAAAAGCTTACCTGTTCCTATGCTTTTCTCAATGCCCCACTCAATCCTATCTTCCTATGTCCTTCCTAACTCTCCTGTTTGGAATTATTGGGTTGGCTTGAAAGTTTGTTCAGGTTTTTCTGTACTATCTTGTGGGAAAAGCTGAACAAACTGTGGGCCATCCCAGTATATTCTCTCTTCTTTTGTCACAAGTGCCTTTATTACATCGCTCAGGGCCGGGATGTCCGTGGCCTCAGTACAGGGCGAGCTCCTGGAGGCAGGCCTTCTGTGTCCCCCTTACAAGGCCATGTACTCTGCACATGCCGGATGGGCCTCAGAGAGCAGTTTCGAAAGAAGACCAGGGACCCTCATATTCCAGGACTTCAAGGCAGTTCGTCTCTGTGCGCCAGCAAAGACTCAGACACTCCTCCTTACCCTTCTTCAGGTCTTGCCTCCTTCCAAAGTTCTTGACAGCCTCAAGCCTATCCATACTGGGAGCTATTTCCAACATCGTCATTGAATACAACCCTTTGATTCATCCTGGAATTCAGCAGGAGTTAAGGAGAAAGCAGTGAGATGAGCTGTCTTCATGCAGAACAAAGCAATGGAGACAGAAGCAGAGGTGCAGGGTTTGGCAGTCAGTGGGACTGGGCTGGACTCCATCTACCTCGTGGTGGGGGTCTGGCAGTCCCACTGCCCAGCAGAGGGCTTCAGTGCAGCTAGCCTACCTGGCCCAGGACCACCCAAGACCTGCTGGTTAAAGCATCTAGGTTGATGGGTTAAAGTCAACATAGAGAGACATGTCCCTTGGACCCTAGAGCCCCCATCTCCTGAACCAGGCTTAGAGAAGAATGGCTGGGGTGGGGAGTTGGAGGGGGCTTCCCAGGTGGCGCTAGTGGTAAAGAATCCGCCTGCCAGTGCAGGAGACCTAAGAGACCTGGATTTCATCCCCTGGAGGAGGGCATGGCAGCCCACTCCAGTATCCTTGCCTGGAGAATCCCATGGACAGAGGAGCCTGGTGGGCTTCAGCCCATGGAGTCACGCAGGGTCCGACCGAAGCGACTTAGCACGCACACCACATGGGGGTGGGCTAGTTAGGGGGGTGGGGGACTGTCTCTTCCTTCTTGCCGAGAGGCGGTTGTTCAGCAGAACGCTCAGGCAGAGAGGAGAAGATGGAGGAAGCTGGTTTGAGGAGTACTGAGAGGCTGCGATACCGCTCAGCAGGAGGTGTCAAACAGACGGTTTTGGGGGCCCGGGAGTGGCACGTGTTAAACCATTTCCCACAGCCAGGGGATCCGGCACCCTCATCCTTCCCCAAATCATGGAGAGAGGTAATCGGACAAGGCTGACTGGCCCAGCGGGAAATCAGAAATCGGGAATCCTGAATGTCGTGGGAATGGGGCACGGAAGGGCCCCTCAAGACTCACACCCAGAGGGAGTTCATGGTGGGTGATATGGCTTCATTCTTTCCTATGACTAGTTTCAGGAACCCACGGCCCCCAGGCACACACCCTCTGACAGCAGTGTGTACCCTCAATAGCCTCAGACATGTGCCAGGTGTGGCCATGACAGCATGTAGCATGAGCAGGTACCCAGTGGACAGCAGCCTAACAAAGGCTGGGGACCAGGCCTCAAAGGAAGCAAGAAAACACAGTGACAGGGATGAAGTTGAGCAAAGAGCCAGGAATCTAGGTAGAAAATTGCTATGACCACTGGGGAGGGCAGGAGTGGGAACATTCTGTGTCCTGGTATTGAGGTGCCAGGAGAAGGGATGATGAGACTGCAGTGCTTGGGGTGGCAGACTTGCCTGGTGGTCCAGTGGTTAAGCATCCACCTGCCAGTGCAGGGGACACAGATTCAGTCTCTGGTCCTGGAAGATCCCACAGGCTGCAGGGCAATTAAACCCGTGGGCCACAACTACTGAGCCCACGAGCCGCAACTACTGAAGCTCAAGGGCTCTAGAGCCCGTGCTCTGCAGTAAGAGAGGCCACCGCAATAAGTCCTCACGCCTCACCTGTAGAGTAGCAACTAGAGAAAGCCCACGCAGCAGTGAAGACCCAGCACAATAAGAAATGAATCAATACAAAACTTCTTTTTAAATGCTTGGGATTGCAAATGTTACTTTTCCTCCCCCGCTCCCCGCTTCTTTCCTTCCTCTGGATCCCCTGTAGGACCCAGGCCTCTCCCTGGATAATTAAGGCCCCCAGGCCCCATCTGACTTCTTTAAATAATGAGGCTACCTTGCTGCCCTGCCCTGACGGGTCTCTGTGTTAGCAGGTGGGCGGCGGGGGGGTGGGGGGACGGTGTCTCGGACCCTCCCCAGGGGTCTGCCCTGGATCCTTTCCTTGTTTTCACTCTCAGCCCTGTCCTGGGTGACACAGCTGGGGGACATTTTCAGATGATGCAGAGTTCTCTACAACCCAGAACTACAGGCCCAAACTGACCAGATGGAAGTGATCGAGAAAAATGTAGAGACTGAGATGGGGTTTCAAACTTTAACTCTTCAGGGACAGATGAGGGAAGACCTGACTTAACTGTTTAAGAGAAAAAAGACCTGAGAGTTTGTTGACAGCAAGCTTCAGATGAGTCAACAGAGTGATGTGGCTGCCAGGAGGGCTCTGTTACCTTATCTAGGTGAACAGAAACCTGTAGGTGGACAGCTGCCACCAACCCAGTTCCTTTGGGCTGGACCAGGGTGACCAGTGGTTAAGGGGTCCGGAAATCCCCGCCCTGGGAGGAAGCTTCCAGGTCGCTGGCTGTGGCATCCAGGGAAGAGAAGACTTGAGTCAAAGATAGCCGGCTCCTTCAAGGACTATAAAGAGCCCCCGTGGCGAGAGGGTAGGATGGACTTATTGTATGAGGTTCTAGAGGGTAGATCAGGAGGAACAGGCTGAGGTTGGGGTCAGGGATGTTTCAGTCAAAGGAGAAAGAAACTTCTAACAGGTTCTGGCTATACAACAGTGAGTTGGGGCACTTGGGAGGAAGAGGAATATTTGAGGCCAAGTGTGTGGAAGGCATTCCTGCCCTGGAAAGGACGCTGGGTGCTGCTCTCAGATGCGCCTTGTTCACGGCTCCCAGATGCTCCACATCTTGGGCTGTCATGCCCTGCCCTGAGCTGGTTCCCAGCCTTCTCTTCATTTGCTTGGGAGCCACTGCTTCTCCCGGTTGTCTGTCCTTCAGGGAGGGAATGGCTCAGCCTAACTTTGCTTCTCAGCCCCCAGGAAGGGGGCAGGGCTGCTGAGGGCTTGGCTCGTCCAGGCCCAAGCCCAGGGCTCCAGGGGCCTGAGTCATACAGACTGCAAGAAGTGCGGGGAGCATACACAGGCTCCATCTCCTTTTATGTCCCTGGCTGGACATTCCCAATCCAGAGTCGGGAGCCGTGATCGGGGCCAGCCAGGGCGTCTCTTATTCTGGCTTTCAGTGGCTTGAGGGATGCCGGGGGCGGGGGTGGGGGGGTGTCTTGAGGAAGGAGGCTGGGCTGAGGGGCAAGGGTGGAGGTCTGTACCCCCTCTTCCTTTAGAGGGCCCACACTCCCTAAAGACCATCTGAGACTCTGTCTTGCCATTTGTCACATCTCCCCCGCTTTCCCCACCCCCAGCCTTCAAGAGTGACCAGCCAGGCTATTCTTCCATCTCCACCCGAGGGTTTTGGCCATGAGGAACAAGACACTACTCTGGGTGTGGTTCTGGGTGGAGACGTTAAGCTACCCCTACCTCTGCACTGAGTCTCTAGGCTTCAGTGGGTCCCCCTTGGTACCACAAATCAATTTACACTTTGGGGACAGAGCCACACTGTCCAAGGGACAGGTGGGCATGTCACTTGGGTGTGTATGATACCACATTCCGAGTTAGTACTGATTGGAAACATNGGAGACGTTAAGCTACCCCTACCTCTGCACTGAGTCTCTAGGCTTCAGTGGGTCCCCCTTGGTACCACAAATCAATTTACACTTTGGGGACAGAGCCACACTGTCCAAGGGACAGGTGGGCATGTCACTTGGGTGTGTATGATACCACATTCCAAGTTAGTACTGATTGGAAACATTTTGTCCCTTCCTCCCAAAAGAAGACTCATTCTTATGTCCTGATTGTCAGCACGAGTTCAGGGCCATTTTTTCAGCCAGTCTGCCAGAGGAGTGGATAAGCCACAGTCTGCTTCGTCACTGAAGGCAAAATTCCTGATGGAGACTGTGGTCTGTATGCCTGAGTCCACACCAACTCCTCCCCAGGCTGGCCCTGGGTCTCCCCCTTATCGGACCCTACCAATCACCCCCAGGCGGGGCCCCTTCCACTGGGGTTCCTCTGGGAATTTCTGATTGGTTTGGGAGGGGGGTGAGCCTCCCCTCCCCCAAGGTAAACCCCAGAAACAGCCTGAGCTGGTTTTGGTTCCTCTTCTTGACACCTCCTTGATGAAATGGGACAGTGCGTGTGAACGGCCTTTGCATCCTGTGATGCTCTGATCACGCCGAAGTCATAGTTTGTGGGGGTCATCCCTGGGGAGGGGTCGGGGAATCCAGGCCCTGGGGCTGGGCAAGACTCCCCCTACTCTATGGCTGGTGTGCAGGGTGGGGCTGGAGATGCAGCTTATGACCAGCCCCTGGAGGTGCCTCAGGTCCTAGTTCTGACTAGAGGAGGCTCCATGTTTTCAGGTCCAGCTTCCTGTGGACAGAGGCTTTTCCTGGTCTGCCTAGATCTGCCTTTCCAGCAGGATGGGTTCCTGGCGTGCCCACCCCCGGGACCTGGCTACTTGTTTCTGACACCTAGCCGTCTAGATGTCTTCCGTTTGGATCCTCCATTCATGGCAATTAGTAATCCATCTCAAGAAAATGGACATTTAAAACAGTTGATAGATGTTTAAAATAGATGCAAGAAGAGGGAGGGAAGACAGGATGGCCAACACTTGGTTTGTGGCCAAGAGCCCCCGCTCTCTGCACCGACCTTAACCCAGCATTGGAGTCTAGAACTCAGTGTTCTGGGAAGCTGAACTGATACTTGATTTGGACAAGGAGAAGGAAGGGAACAGGAAACAGAACAGAAGCCAGACTAACTCCAGAGAGAGATGGGGAGCTGAGACCCCCAGCAGAATAGCACGAATCAGCACACTTGGTGAGAAGCAGGTGCCTGCAAGCCCCTTCTGCCGCCCTGCCGCCCCAGGGCCCCTGTGCGGGGAGACGCTGTGGGGGAGGCTGTCGAAACTGCTCGGGGTCCTGCTGTGAGTGGGTGGGGGTGGAGAGAGGGTCTGTGCTTCTGAGGAGACTACAGCTCTAAAAGAGAATATATAGGAGGTGAGCATAGGTGGGATGAAGCAGTAGGAGCTGGCTAAAGACGAGTCCAGGGCCTGGGTGGTCCTGGGATTCCTGGCTCCTGGCCTGACTCTGATGCGGATGGGGTGGTTCAGGCCCACTGGGTCTGAGACCACCCAATTGAGGTGTGACATGAAGTGAGTCACCAGTTTCTCTCCCTGGCCTGTGGGTTTTCTTTGGTATGTGGGACGTGCCCCGCTGTCCCCCTGCCCCCTGCCACCACCTGTCTCTAGTAGGTCACGCAGTGGAGTGAGGCCCCCTGCCACCACCTGTCTCTAGTAGGTCACGCAGTGGAGTGAGGCATGCTGTTAGGGGAACTCTTGAGGTTTCTCAGAAGCCAGAACCAGCCAGGTCTTGAGTTGGTTACTGTGATATCCAACTGGGTCAGGGCTCGTGGTCAGCTTGAAGCTGCAGGCAAAGGAAGATGCCCTGTAACCTAGTCAGGGAAGGCCGGCGGCCAGGGCTGGGGGCCAGGGCGAGGGCATGTCGCCTTGTCAGGGCTGCGGGGTTTTAGCCTGACTGGACTCAGGGCCAGCTCTATGGGCGTGCCACCAGGGCAGTCACGCAGCACCCAGTGCTTAGAAGAGCCCCGTGGTTGACTTGGTACTCTGTTGTCACTGTCTCGAAATTCTTAATAGGATCCATACACATCTAGGTTGCACCAGGTCTCTTAGTAGGAGACCTACATGTTCGGGTTGCATCGGGTCCCACAAATTAAGCAGCAGGGCTGATCATACTGATGGTACTGACTCTGCTTTTATCTGGAGGTTAGGATCTGAGAAGCCAGATTTTGGGTAATTAGCCTTCCCCCCACCTCCCCATGTTCTACATATACTTCTAAGTCTTGGGGTCTAGGCGAGTGAGAGGCAGAACTTTCCAAGCAAATGTGGGAACATGGTTGATGGAGTTACAGTATAGACGCCAGTCGGGGGAGCAAGAGGAGTCAGGGATCATCTCAGGGTGAGTTTAGGGCCAGGAGAGCTGGTGGGTAGAGGAGAAAGGGTTTGGACCTTTCATGATCCAATCCAGACTGAGTGAGAAATTCTTCCCCTAGAAGTGTCCTTGGCCATGGGGGAAAGGGAGAAAAGGCCACAAGGAAGTTTCCAAAAGATCCTTACAAACCATCCTCTACTGCCCTCACACAGGCGCCTCCGGTCTCTGGTTGAGTGGTCCCTTACATACATCTTTCGGGGATCCAGTGATGACCAAGCCAACTGGGCTCCTCTGCTTCACAGGACAGGCATGGTTGGGTGGCAGAGAGTGATGCTGGGGACTGTATTTTTCAGCCCACCCAAGAATACCTTGTTTCTAGAGAGCTCAGTCTTCAAAGGGAGACCACAACATATTCTAAGATATTTCTAGGATTAACACAAGATTCTTCCATGCACTTGATATTAGCTCAGCACCACCTGCCCCAGCCCACTGGGGTCCTCTCCCTTGCCAACCATCTCTTCGGTTTAAGCACATAATCCTTGTCTACAAGCTTCCAGTGAGCCATTTTTACTTCTTGGCTAGCCCATAAGCTATTTAAGGGCCAACACCAGGTTCTCAACTTCTCTCCCCAAGAGAGAGTGTCGTGCCCCAATGACAGTCATATAGCAAGAGATGACTAAATATACACTGATCGGTCAGCTAGCAGTGCCAGCCTCTGGACGTGAAGAAAAGCTCCAGTGTACTTTCCCACGTACCCCTTATTCCAGTCCTAAGAGATGAGGAGAGGAGATCCTGTTGAAGAGCTGAGAGGCAAAGTGACTTGTTCTAGGTCCCAGAACACACCAGGGAGGATGCAGGACCTAAACCCATCCTTCCAGTCCCCTCTAAATAAAGGATGTCTATGTAAGGCATCAGCTCTATTTATCTGCTGCATCCATGGAATGAGAAATCAAACCTTAAAAGGCAAGGGCCAGGGAACCTGTCTGGAGCCTGCCGATCCTCTGTGGGTGAGGACTATCCTGTCTTCCCTTGGGCCCCGGGCCCAGGATATTTCGAATTCCTGGGCAAGCTGTCTGTACTTACCAGGTCCTCCAGGTTGTAGTTCATGAGGTCCATATCCAGAGTGAGGGGGTAGTTCATGGTTGTAGCAGTATGTCAGCCGACTGGCCACTGTCTGATTTTGAGAGCTTCTCCTCTTGGTGCCTATAGCGAGGTGGCAGCCGTCAGCTGCAAATTTAAACAAATGAACTGCGCACTGTCTCCTGGGGCTGCGTAGGGCCCAAGGCCTGTCTCACAACTCATCACTTTTTTTTTTTTTTCCACTGGGTCTTTTCTGTTTTTTTGAAGAAAAAGGGAAAATCCCCACAGCATCAGTGCTAGTCAAGCATTTCAGCTTCTTTCCTGGCAATAGTTATCTCAGGTGGGGCTTATGACCGGTCTGAAGGCTGCCCCTCACTTCTCATCCCTGTAGCTCCACCAGCCTCCCAACAGGGAGTTAGTTACGCCTTGTAATGAAAACCACCACACCGGTTGGTCGGGGGGTGCTTCGTGGGAAACTCCACGTAGAAAGGGAACAGGAGGCGAGCTCTTGCAGGCCCCCTCCTCCAAGCTGCCTCCCAGCCCTGATCTTTCTCACCACTATGGCAATCCAGCCTCCAGCGTGCCCGGGACTGAAAGTCCCTGGTCCTGGGAAACCCCTCAGTCCAAGGCAGATTGGGACATCCTATTTGCCATCATCCTTTTGTCCAGGCAGGGGCAAAACCCCTTCCCTTTCCAGCTCAGTTCAAAAGAGAGAGGTTAGAAGTTTTCAAAGGGAACAACACTAAAATATTACTGGCAGACAAAAATGAAATTACCTGAATCACCAAGCGCAAAAACAGCCACAGAACAGTCATTTTCTGACTCAAAAATAATGATGTTCCAGCTATAAATGAACTTGGTTGGCACATAAATGATAAATGTCATAGACTTCCCAGCTAGAGTAGCCTTGTACACGGGAGGACCCTAATGCTTGGAGAGGCAGAATGACTTCCTTAGGACCTACAGGTAACCAGTGGCAGAGCTACGACTTGAAGCCCAGGCTTCCTGACTCCATATTCAGTATTTTCTCTAATGCACCAGGCTCCTGCTCTTAAGGCTTGTCAGAACCCTTTTCCTTTCCTTTAACTCTGCCCTGAGTTGAAGGGCAGTTGAAGGGTTCTGTGGATCCCTACCTTTAAGAAGCTCCTTTGTAGACATGGATCAACTTCTTCTCCAAGGCTCAACTCTGTGCTTTTTCTTCCAGGAAAGGTCCACAGCGATACACAGTCAGTGAGAACACACACAGAGGCACCTACACATGACGTGCTCTTTCTGGCCCCACCTCGTCCTCCCCTTCCAGCCGAATTGCTGTTTGCTTGGACTCTGCTTGTTCTAGTGCCCTCCTTTTCTTTTTCTTCCATATTCATCTTCCCCTTTTCTGTCCCCCACACCATCCCCAACAGATACATCTTTCTCGGAATCCAACAACCTGAGGAGTTTTCAGCCTCTCTATTTAATGTTGAGGTCTTTCCTCAATCTCCATTCAGTGCCTTCAGTAACAGCTTTTGAAAGAGGAAGACTTTCAGGACAAGGGGCCAGAGTTCCTCTTCTGCATGTCCATTCCTGAAATCATTAGGAGGAGGTTGCTCTGGTGTTCCCTGTGTACTTGTCATTCTTCCAGCCCCCCATCCCAATATCTCTATCCCTCCAGGCCATTGATATATTCCATTTAGCTTGTGATCAGAAACTGATCAGAATCTCCCTGGTGGCTCACTTGGTAAAGAATCTGCCTGCAGTGTGGGAGACCCATTTCAATCCCTGGGTCAGCGAAGATCCCCTGCAGAAGGAATTGGCAACCTACTCCAGTATTCTTGCTTGGAGAATCCCATGGTCACAGGAGAATGGCGGGCTAAAGTCCACGGGGTTGCCAAGAGTCAGAGATGACTGAGAGACTAACACACACATGTACAGAATCATGTAGGAATAGGAAGGGAATTTGGAAGCACAACCATTCCATTTTCATTCTCCCCTCCCCTACCCCCAGCAAATTCATGTTCCCTGTCACTACGCCATCATCAGATGGTCACCCAGTATTAGTCAAACATCAACAAGGGTGAGAAGTTTGGTCCTTTCAAGAGATCATGTTTTAATACAGGATAACATAATCAATCTGTTCTTTGACCTCTGTGTGATTTCTGGTTAATGGTCTTGATACAATCTCACTAGGACAAAATACAGGAAGATAAGTTTCCTTGTGCCATACTTATGTAACTGCAATTAAAATGGCCTTTCTAGGGGGCTCCCATTCCCCTTGACAAAATGCCTAACAAATTTCATTTCAGTGGTTTTAGTCCATCATCTTGGGCTTCCTTGTTGGCTCAGCACTAAAGAATCCACCTGCAAAGCAGGAGTTGCAGGAGATGCAGTTTTGATCCCTAGGTCAGGAAGATCCCCTGGAGAAGGGCATGGCAACCCACTCCAGCATTATTGCCTGGAGAATCCCATGGATGAGGACCTGGCAGGCCCCAATCCATAGGGTCACAAAGAGTTGGACACAACTGAAGCGACTTAGCACTCACACACAGTCCATCATCTGAGCTTATAAAGGGAAACTTGAAATCCTGATTCAGTCCTTTGTTGATATGATGCTAACTTAGATAAGCCTGCTATCCTTGGGCCTATTCAAGTCCTGATGGGAAATATTGACAAATGCCAAAAACAGAACGCTACTTCGTGCCAGCTACTTCGTGCCATTTGAGACCTACCATTCTCAAAAGTCAGGGAAGATTTCATGGATGAAGAAGGACATGAGCTAGACTCTGGAGGGTTGGATAGTGACCTGATGTGCCTGGAGGGGAGGGTGCAAGGTAGGGGGCGTGGGAGATGATGAGGACCACGTGAAGAAGTGTGTGGAAATAATTACTCAAGATGCAGTGGGTGTGGTTATGGTGGTGGTGATGACGATGATGGTATGGCAGGGGGGTGGGGGGTGGCAGCAGCAAGAAGATGGAGGAGGTTGGAGTGTACACTGGACAAGGTAGGAATTGCTCCCGTGGCCTTCACCGTGCTTATTCTTCCCATGGCTTTCCATTCACTCTGATGCGTGGCAGGCTCAAAAGAGGGGTTTGGTAAGAGGTTCAGGATGACTCCTCAGAAGGCAGGCTATGGCTGTGGTTGCCCCATGATGCTGTGGACAGCAACGCGTCTAACTTCTCAGTGACTGACCTGGGTTTTATGGAGAAGAGAAACCTGTGTCTGTTTCCTGAACTCCTCTCCAGTCCCTTAACTTACTGTGCATCTTGGGCCATTCAGATGGCCCTTCCCATCTCTCCAGGTGCTGGGAGATACTGCAAGTGGCCAGGGCCCACTTGTCCCAGTCACTGACCTTTGATGGTCAGCTGGGTTTGCCCTAAATGAATAAATACCTCCTGACTATGAGTTCTAATGTTACCTTAGAAGGTTCAGAGAGTAACTGCCTCTAGGAGAAAAGATGATCATCAAACAAATAAAGTCAGACTAAGCCCCCTAGGACAGAGAGGGCAGTGCCTAGCCTGGGACTCCTTGATTTTAAAGAGGAGATGGTAGGAGTTCCACCGGTGTGTGAGGGAGACATTTCCAGATAAGGGAGCCCAGACTTTATTTCAGCATGCAGCTTGCTTTTATTTCTCCATGTGGGATCCCAGTCCCCACCTATGGGTAGTCTCCCCAAGGCTGTGCTGTTTTCCAGGCTTCTCAACAAAACAGCCACTGATGGTTCTGACAAGGGCAGACTTGTGTCTGCCTTAGGCAAGATGTGCCTTAATATCAGCTCAGGTGGATTTTTCTCAGTGATTTTTGCTTCACATTTCATGGATTAATTGCTTCTCTTTATTTCAGATATTAGACTCCATCGCTTGTCTTGGAGTTCATTTCCTATATTCCACAGAAAAGTTAAGTTGTGCAGCAGAGTGTCTGGGGGAGCAAGGAATGGGTTGGGGTTTTCCTCTATTCTTTCACTACTCTGGGATGCTGGCTCTGTCTGACCTGGACTGAGATCTTGTTCTCTTCTTTCTCTGGGTCTCCCCCAGCTGTTCAGAACAAAGCTCCAGAGGTCCCCACCTAGCGAATCAGCCCAAGGAAGTGTTGGGTATCTGTCTGGGATAGGACAGTAACTTTCGTCCAGTATTTACCAATCTACAAAGTTGCACAATTTTAATAATCTTTATCCTTACTTTCACATTTAACTCTATTTAATCCTCAAAACTCATTGTGCAAGTATTGGCATCGCCCGTGGCCATATTTTATGGTGGGGAAGGTATGAGGAGACAGACCCTCAGTCCTGCCCCCATGAGTACAGGAAGAGTAATGTCTGAAACCAAACCCGGGGATCTCTCCACCAGACCACACGACCTTCTCGCAGAGATTCAGTTTTGCAAATGACAGGCACTTACCTGGCCATCTGAGGGGAAAATTCTGCCTAAATTTACGGGCTGTTTACCAGGTACTTACTGTCTGCCATGAACTGCTAAGCTCTTCGCACACATCATTTCCTATGGTCCTCTGAACAGTCTTTATGTGTTAGGTATTTTTATCACATTATCACACATGTGGAAACTGAGCTTCAGGCAGTAGTGGGAAGTAGTTGTGAGTGTTAACAGCTCACTCAGTCACCAGTGACCCAAAGGCACAATAAAAATCAACACAGGAAGTGGGGTGGTGAAGGTTCTCAGTGTTGGAGCCAGCACCCACGCATAGCTCCTCTCTCATTAGGTAACAGGTAGGAGTCCTGCGGGGAGGAAATGAGCTGCAGGTGCTGGGGAGGTACATCAAGGTTGTCTCAAGGTTATAGGGGCCTTGAGCGTGTCTGGGAAACTTCGGTCTGGGGCGGGCTCTGTGGCCAGGGTTAGAGAGGGAGTCAGGTGCCTGGATCAGGTGCTTGCATGCTGAGCACGGCTGAGCCCCATCCAGAGGGGTGATGTGAAGATGGAGAGAGGTAGGATTCAGGCTCTGTGCTGGGAGCACCTTGTTCAGCATGCACCCAAGTCTGCACACTCATCTACATGTGTAACTTACATTTTCAAAGCAACACATGCATGCATTTGAATCCAATGCAGGCCAAGTCCAGCAGTGTGGAAGGCACACAGTGTAGGAAGTATATACCCAGTATTTCTTTACACGCCCTGTGTGTGAATGTGCCGTGTCGACTGTAGAAAGAAAACCAGGTTTTGTAGCAAAAGGCCTGGACTGGAGGCCCAGCATTTCTATTTTCCAACAAGGCTGCTTTTAGACCAGACCTGCCTAGATATTCCAAGACACATAAAATACAGAATGCCGAACAGGGCATCCTTAGGAAAGTGGTTCTCAAACATTCCGCCTCAGAGTCACCAGAAAGGCTTGTTAAAAAGATGGCTGGGCCCTCCCTCAGGTTTTCTGATTCCCAAAGTCTGGGATGGGACCTGGGAATTCGAATTCTTAACAAGTGACCAGGTGATGTTGAAGTTGCCGGCCTGGGAACCACACTTTGAGAACCGCTGCCCTAAGCTACACGGCACAGGCACCCAGAGATGGCTGGCCCTGACACAGCCCAACACACCCAGCACGGCTCTCAGCCTCTCCACACAAACACTGCCGTGGCTGAGGCTTCTCTAGAACAGTTCACCTCACACATAGGAACCACAACCCACAGATGGCTTCCCCCAGAGCACTGGCTTCCCTGGGCCCCAGGCTGGCACTGCTGAAATTTAGGTCATGGCTCCTATCTCTGGCCTCTCTCTTGTCCATCTCGGCCTCCACAAGAACTTGTGAAGCTTAAGTCCTTCTGGGTAACCCTTCAGCACACTGTGTAACCCAGTCACTTTGACTGCGGCCCATCGTATGAAATATGTCTTATATCACAGGCTTGTTGGCATGTGTACACACATACCTTTTCCCAATACTGCTTATTCTTTACTTATTCTTAGTGTGACACACTCATATCTTCTACCCTTCCTTTCTTCTTCCCCACCTCCCTCTGGGTCTCTTGCCTCTGTCTCTGCTTCTCTCTCAGTCTATTAGTCTATCTCTCCTTGTTCCTTTTTTTCTTCAGTGGAACTCACTCCACCAAATTGCTTTAATGGATCCACAAGTTAAGTACAATCCCTGGGTATAGAAATTACAAATAAAATTTCTCTGTGTCTAACTTCCTAATCTGTATGCTTATAAAGTGCCTGCACTGCCAATCTTGCTACTATTTATCTTGAATGATATCACATATGTAAAATGTCTTTTTTTTCCCCAAATAGAAATCCTGCATAGGTACAAACTGCTACTAACACACACACTCTGACTTCCTTGGTGGTCCAGTGGCTAAGACTCTGCACTCCCAAACCAGGGAACTAGACCTCACATACTGCAACTAAGAGTTTGTGCACTGCAATTAAGACCTGGCACAGCCCACACACACACACACACACACACACTTGTCAAAGGGGCTTGAAAAGGAAGGAAGTTTAGGCAGGACTTTGAGGGAAGGGAATAGGGAATGCTTGAGCCGCAGCAGTGGTCTGCAGGTAGGTACAAGCATATCTTGGGGAGAGGATGGTGGGCAGCTGGTCTGGACGGGAGCTGAGGAAGATGTGTGAGAAGGACAAGAGGCCGGGAAGGTAGGTTCCCAGGAAGCCTCCTCTCTAGGCATTGGGATCACAGATGGAGAAAGTGGGAAACGTGATAGCTTCTTCAGCAACAGAACTTTACAACAAGATGGAATGTAAGGAGGTTTGTTCATTTCAACTTCCAAAAAACACTTAATCATCTACTACATGCCAAGGGGAAGCAGTGAGCAAGACAGGCTAGCCTCCCAGGTGTCTCTTGGGAGGATGGGTAATGGGTGCTCAAATCATTATTCTTTAGGCTTGCACTGCATCCGATACTGGGAAGATAAGAAGAAATCACCCTAAACATGATTTCTGCCCATGCACACGTAACTTACACTCTGGAGATGAGGTCGGCCATCAACAAGTCAACAATTTGCTTAGTAGTTATGGTATCTTATTAGAGTCTGTAAGTGCTCTGAAGGAAAGGAACAAGATTCCCAGAAAGAGAACAATAATGTGAACTCAGTCTCTGCAAACTAATAATGGTAATCAGAATACTCCCAGATTAATTTACAGTTTATGGAGTCCTTTCCCATGCTTTGTCTCAGAAGGACCTCATCTCAAGCCTGTGCAGAAAACCAGCCAGGAGTTCTTCAACTCTTTTTTTTTTTTTTT
>SJYX01017803.1:0-16921 GCA_006410675.1 Oreotragus oreotragus
AGAGCAATGCTGTGGGCCCAGCCCTGGGCTGGGTGATGTTGGGTACACAGCCGTGACCAAGCCAGTCCACTGGGGAGACAGCTACATCAGGCAGACAATAACAGCATCGAGTATCCATGGTGGTGATGAGGGGAGCTAGGCAAAATGGTCCTGGCTGGAAGAAGGAGGCGCAAGCAGTGGGGTCAGGGTGGGAGAAACCAGGGATGTTCAGGGGGTCATGGGGACCCTGGCAAGACACCTGATCCAGCCTGGAGGGAAGGGCTTCAGGGAGGGCTTCTCAGAGGAAAGGATGTCCGCAGAGAAGGATAAAAGAAATGTGCCAGTTGAAGAAAAAAGAGGAAAGTGTTCCAGGTAGGGGCACAGCATAAGCAAAGGCCAGACAGTGAGACAGCACTAAATGCAATGAGCCCATCCTTTCATTCATTAAGGTGATCAGCAAGCATTTCCCCGAGTTTCTCAACCTTTTCGGTGTCAGGGTCCCCTTGGGCATCTGGCGAATCTTTCCTTAGGATCATGTATTTATGTTTAGAAAATATTTATTTGGCTGCATTGTGTGTTAGTTGTGGCTCGAGGGATCTTTGTTGGGTCATGTTGGGTCTTTCATTGCAACGCATGGGCTCTCTAGTTGTGGCTCAGTAGTTGAAGCACTTGGGCCCCAGAGCACACGGGCCTCAGTAGTTGTGACACCCCGGCTCTCTGGGTGTGGCTCAGGCTCAGCTGTGGCCCGTGCACTTAGTTGCTCCACAGCATGTGGGATCTTAGTTCCCTAAGCAGGGCCTGAACCCATGTCCCCTGCATTGCAAGGAGGATTCTTAACCACTGGACCACCAGCAAAGTCCCTCAAATTAATGTATCTAAGTGTACAAAATGAATTCATAGCAGAAGAAATAAGATATTAAAAAATAGTTACTAAAATTATTTTAAAATTTTATGATTCAATAAGATCTGTACCTGTTTATGAATCTACCAAATAACAAGAACAGTGGATCCAGTAGCTACTGTAATTGATAAATGGTGATGAACATAAGTGACATTTCAAGATGTCTTCAAAAATAATGTGGTATGCAAACATCTGTGATTCTGATGGATGACACAACCACAGATTCTGCTACCATTGCCATGATTTATGACCTCATCTATAGTGGAAGGAAATGCTACATTTCAGCCAGAGGCTGGGAAACACAAACAGAGACCTTCCCCCCGCCATCCATGTTCACAGATCCCTGGGATTTTATCCATTGACTCCTTGAAGGTGTGTGGGGCCATGTTACCACCACTCCAGGGCCAGCCCTGTGCTCAGTGCAGGAGACAAATCACAGATCTAAATCCCAGGGGCCAGAGGAGCTTACAGTTGAAGGAATGAGCCAGGGGATGTGGCTGGATCAGGAAGAGCAAGGATGAGGGCAAGGCTGTGAGGGGGAGAGGCTGGGCTGGTGGGCCTGGATTCACTCAGCAAGGTGGGCCGGGCTCTGCTGCAGGAAAAAGAGATGGAGAAGCAACGTCTCCTGTACCAGCAGGCGCGGCTACACAGCCGGGGGGCCGCGGAGATGGTGCTGCAGATGATCAGCGCCTGCAAAGGTGCCCTCCGGGTGCATTTGGCTCCCCCTGCGCACACCTGTCCTGTCCCAGCCCGCCCAGCCCCTCTGGACCCAGCAGGCACACCCTTCCACCCCTCCTGCATGTGGTTTGCCCTCTTGCCTTGCAATTTCTCACTAATTCCTTCAATCCTGATCACCCCTGCCCACACACCCTTGCACACTCCTCTGATCAACCTTGCACACTCCTCTGCCCAGTTCCCTGACATTCCCCCCGGGGTGGCTGTTTTCTGGTGGGCGGAGAGCACTGATTCCAAATTGAGCAGACCACTGTTTGCCCCCCGCGGTACCCCCTGCAACCCGTTCCCCCCAGGAGAGACAGGCGCCATGGTGTCCTCCACCCTGAAGCTGGGCATCTCCATCCTAAACGGAGGCAATGCTGATGTGCAGCAGGTAACGAGTGAAGGGACTTGGGAGGAGGGCTAAGAGGGCTGGGAGGTTCCTGTGTGACTCCCAGGTCCCCCACTCCTCCCACCCTTCTGCAGAAAATGCTGGATTACCTGAAGGACAAGAAGGAAGTTGGCTTCTTCCAGAGTATCCAGGCGCTGATGCAAACCTGCAGGTGGGCTCTAGTGCACATATTATTTTNGTCAGGAGATAGAAAGTCCTGGGCTGGGCAGTGGCATAGTGAAACTGACAGAGACCCAGGCTCAATCAGAATTTCTGCCCTGCCATTCTAAGCTGTTGCCTCATAGCTACAAAATGGATGCTGAACTTCCAGACATCATGACTACATGTCAGACAGAAAGGAGAAAGGCTTTCCTCTAAGGAAAACCCAAATCTTTTTAGCCAAGGAACGCTCTCCATGGTGGACTTAGGCACATGGCCCATTGGCTAGAATTCTGACATCAGGCCACCACCAGCTGTGAGGGAGACTGGAAAGCCAAGTGTTCTGTTTTCTATTCTCTGGGAAAGCAGTGACTCTGGAGTTAGACTCTTCAGGTTTGAATTCCAATATAGACTTTGTGACATTGGCCAAGAAAATTATTTGTGCCTCAGCTTCCTCATCTATATAATGGGACTAGTCATATAGTTGACCCTTGAACAATGCATGGGTTAGGGGCACTGATGCTGAAGCTGACTCAGTGGTCAGTGGTCCACTCAGTGGTCCAATACTCTGACCACTTGATGTGAAGAGCCGACTCATTGGACTCATGAGTCCATTGATCAGTGGTCCACATGATGTGAAGAGCCGACTCATGATATGGGAAAGATTGAAGACAAAAGGAGAAGGGGGCGGCAAAGGATGAGATGGCTAAACAGCATCACCGACTCAATGGACGTGAATTTGAGCAAACTCCAGGAGATAGTGAAGGACAGGGAAGCCTGGTGTGCTGCAGTCCATGGGGTCTCTTAAGAATCGGACACAACTTAGTGGCTGAACAACAATAAAGGGGAACTAACCCTTCACATATTTAAAAATTCATGTATAACCTTATAGTTGGCCCTCCATATCCATGGTTCTCCATCCATGGATTCAACCAACCATGGATCATGTAGTACTGTAGTAGTATTTATTGAGGGGAAAAGACCCCACATATAAGTGGACTCATGCAGTTCAAACCTGTATTGTTCAAAGGTCAACTCTATATCTACTTAGTTGGATTATTATGAGAATTAATGTTATTATGTACCAACACTTAGAATAGAGACCAACCTAGAGTAAACTCAATGGGTGTTGGCCATTACTTCTGCTATCATTAGTATTATAGAGGAGATGCAAGGAAGTGGTTAATCATAGTTGTCAGGTGAGCCAACCAGTTGTCAGGTGGCAAGATAGCCCCCAGGGTTCCATCACAACAATCCCAGTGGAAAAGGAGCACTTCTATCAATAGCTTCAGCAAAACTCCCAGAATGAATTCCATTGGACCAGCATGGATCACATGACCATCTCTTACTTTTTATGTAGTCAAGCAGATAGAAGGTAGCAATTGGCTCAGCCTTGATCACATGCCCAGTCTGGCAATGGAGAGCCTACTCCATCGGCACCACACAGCCTGAGCATGGGGAGGACTGACTTTCCAAAGGAAATCTGGAGGCGCTTATAAGATGGAGTTCCTCCATACTGGGTTCTGACTGTCTCCCCACTTACTTCCTCAGCAAACTGGATGAAGATTACTTGTATATAGCGTATGCTGATATCATGGCTAAGGTGAGTCCCTGCCCCCATCTAGGGCAGGTTCCCTTCCCACCCCCGCCCCCCCAGCTGCAATGCCTGTCCACTGAAAGGGCTGGGACTGGACTGGGATATCTTTTCTGTTCACCATCATCTCTAACTGATGCCCCATCCCCAGAGCTGCCACCTGGAGGAGGGAGGGGAGAATGGCGAAGCTGAAGAAGAGGAGGTTGAGGTTTCCTTTGAGGTAGGTGAGATCAAGTAGTCCCGGAAGAAAGGGGTGGGGACCCTGACTCCATCATCCCCCATTCATTCAGCGTGTGTTCACAGAGCAATGCTGTGGGCCCAGCCCTGGGCTGGGTGATGTTGGGTACACAGCCGTGACCAAGCCAGTCCACTGGGGAGACAGCTACATCAGGCAGACAATAACAGCATCGAGTATCCATGGTGGTGATGAGGGGAGCTAGGCAAAATGGTCCTGGCTGGAAGAAGGAGGCGCAAGCAGTGGGGTCAGGGTGGGAGAAACCAGGGATGTTCAGGGGGTCATGGGGACCCTGGCAAGACACCTGATCCAGCCTGGAGGGAAGGGCTTCAGGGAGGGCTTCTCAGAGGAAAGGATGTCCGCAGAGAAGGATAAAAGAAATGTGCCAGTTGAAGAAAAAAGAGGAAAGTGTTCCAGGTAGGGGCACAGCATAAGCAAAGGCCAGACAGTGAGACAGCACTAAATGCAATGAGCCCATCCTTTCATTCATTAAGGTGATCAGCAAGCATTTCCCCGAGTTTCTCAACCTTTTCGGTGTCAGGGTCCCCTTGGGCATCTGGCGAATCTTTCCTTAGGATCATGTATTTATGTTTAGAAAATATTTATTTGGCTGCATTGTGTGTTAGTTGTGGCTCGAGGGATCTTTGTTGGGTCATGTTGGGTCTTTCATTGCAACGCATGGGCTCTCTAGTTGTGGCTCAGTAGTTGAAGCACTTGGGCCCCAGAGCACACGGGCCTCAGTAGTTGTGACACCCAGGCTCTCTGGGTGTGGCTCAGGCTCAGCTGTGGCCCGTGCACTTAGTTGCTCCACAGCATGTGGGATCTTAGTTCCCTAAGCAGGGCCTGAACCCATGTCCCCTGCATTGCAAGGAGGATTCTTAACCACTGGACCACCAGCAAAGTCCCTCAAATTAATGTATCTAAGTGTACAAAATGAATTCATAGCAGAAGAAATAAGATATTAAAAAATAGTTACTAAAATTATTTTAAAATTTTATGATTCAATAAGATCTGTACCTGTTTATGAATCTACCAAATAACAAGAACAGTGGATCCAGTAGCTACTGTAATTGATAAATGGTGATGAACATAAGTGACATTTCAAGATGTCTTCAAAAATAATGTGGTATGCAAACATCTGTGATTCTGATGGATGACACAACCACAGATTCTGCTACCATTGCCATGATTTATGACCTCATCTATAGTGGAAGGAAATGCTACATTTCAGCCAGAGGCTGGGAAACACAAACAGAGACCTTCCCCCCGCCATCCATGTTCACAGATCCCTGGGATTTTATCCATTGACTCCTTGAAGGTGTGTGGGGCCATGTTACCACCACTCCAGGGCCAGCCCTGTGCTCAGTGCAGGAGACAAATCACAGATCTAAATCCCAGGGGCCAGAGGAGCTTACAGTT
Source organism: Oreotragus oreotragus (assembly GCA_006410675.1). Lineage (NCBI taxonomy): Eukaryota > Metazoa > Chordata > Mammalia > Artiodactyla > Bovidae > Oreotragus > Oreotragus oreotragus. Next base: position 5,393 of record SJYX01017803.1, read on the forward strand.
GAAGGAATGAGCCAGGGGATGTGGCTGGATCAGGAAGAGCAAGGATGAGGGCAAGGCTGTGAGGGGGAGAGGCTGGGCTGGTGGGCCTGGATTCACTCAGCAAGGTGGGCCGGGCTCTGCTGCAGGAAAAAGAGATGGAGAAGCAACGTCTCCTGTACCAGCAGGCGCGGCTACACAGCCGGGGGGCCGCGGAGATGGTGCTGCAGATGATCAGCGCCTGCAAAGGTGCCCTCCGGGTGCATTTGGCTCCCCCTGCACACACCTGTCCTGTCCCAGCCCGCCCAGCCCCTCTGGACCCAGCAGGCACACCCTTCCACCCCTCCTGCATGTGGTTTGCCCTCTTGCCTTGCGATTTCTCACTAATTCCTTCAATCCTGATCACCCCTGCCCACACACCCTTGCACACTCCTCTGATCAACCTTGCACACTCCTCTGCCCAGTTCCCTGACATTCCCCCCGGGGTGGCTGTTTTCTGGTGGGCGGAGAGCACTGATTCCAAATTGAGCAGACCACTGTTTGCCCCCCGCGGTACCCCCTGCAACCCGTTCCCCCCAGGAGAGACAGGCGCCATGGTGTCCTCCACCCTGAAGCTGGGCATCTCCATCCTAAACGGAGGCAATGCTGATGTGCAGCAGGTAACGAGTGAAGGGACTTGGGAGGAGGGCTAAGAGGGCTGGGAGGTTCCTGTGTGACTCCCAGGTCCCCCACTCCTCCCACCCTTCTGCAGAAAATGCTGGATTACCTGAAGGACAAGAAGGAAGTTGGCTTCTTCCAGAGTATCCAGGCGCTGATGCAAACCTGCAGGTGGGCTCTAGTGCACATATTATTTAAAAAATAATGTTATCTGCTTATCTTTGGCTGTGTTGGGTCTTCGTTGCTGCACAAGCGTTTCTCTAGTTGTGACAAGCAGGGGCTACCCTCTAGTGGCGATGCGTGGGCGTCCTACTGTGGTGGCTTCTCTTGTTGCCGAGCACGGGGCTTTAGGGCTTGTGGGCTCCAGTAGTTGAAGCACGTGGGCGCCGTAGTTGTGGCACACAGACTTAGTTGCCCCAAGGCATGTGGGACCTTCCTGGATCAGGGATCCAACCTGTGTGTCCTGCATTGGCAGGCAGATGATTAACCACTGGATCACCCCACTGAGCCAACAGGGAAGCCCCCTAGTGCACATCTTTCATTAAGCTGAGTCCCCAGTCCTGGTACCACATCCAGTTCTAGTTCTGTTCTCTTGGTTCCAGGAACAGAGACCCACTCAGGCCAGCTCAGATAACAGGGAGTTTATCATAAGGAGTCACATGGAACAATAAAGGAGGCAAAATGCCGCAGGCTTTAAGACTGAGTTAAGGATCCAGAGAGCTGGAAGGTAGTTGAGACTTCAGGGGCACTCAGGCAGCAGGGACTTGGGGCTCTTCCTGATCACCCCATTCCTGTGGCTCCAGTGCTGTCTGCTTTCGCTCTCCTCTTGTGGTTGACTGCCTTTCACTGCCTCTCTGAAGCTTTTGCTAATTGATGGTTTCTGTTTCCTTCTGATTTCAGCTTTTATGTATTTCATCCTTGCCCCACCTTACCCCACAGCTGCTACTGCATAGCTTCTATCAACTCTTAGTTTCTGCTTCCTCTCGATTTCAGCTTACTCTACCACCTCCCCCCATCATGGGGAGGGCTGCCAGGCTCTGGACTAGAGGAGGGCAGAGGCCTCAGCGCATCTTCACCGTCTTTCCTTTCTTTCCCTCAGTGTCCTGGATCTCAATGCCTTCGAGAGACAGAACAAGGCAGAGGGGCTTGGCATGGTGAATGAGGATGGAACTGGTGAGGCCCTTTTGGGCTTCCCTCTCCCTGGGGCATCCCCTTCCTTCAGGATCTACTCCCTCCCCCAACATTGCCCAGAGCTCCCTTCCCCCCCAAACACCCTCCCTCCCCAAGAGCATCCTCAGGTTCCCCCTCCTGCAGTGGTCCCAGTCCTGCCCTGCTCCCATTCCTCCAGAGTCTCCCTCCCCCTGGTCCCACCCCTGGGTGTCCTTCTGTGTTCTCTCACCCATCGCCACATGGATCCCACCCTCCACATCCCCAAGTCTCCAGCCCGGGTTGCTGTTCTCTCATTAATGTCCCTAATCCAGTTAATTGAGTCTCCTCTTTGCTGTGTTGTGACGTGTCTAACCTTTCTGCCCTGATCCTTGCCTCCTGCCTCTCAATCTCCACCTGTCCATCTCTCTTTCTCTTCCCTCTTCTTTCTTCCATTCTGCTTTCACCATCTTCTTGTTCTCTTCTTTGCTTCCTTGCTCCTTTTTGCTCTTTCTCTCTATGGGTTGTTTCTCTCTCTATGTCTTCAATCCTGACCATATCACTGTGTGTTTTTTTCCTGTCTCTCTGTCTCCTTCTGTCTTTCTTTTTCCTTCTTTTTCTTCTGCTTCTTCCTCCCGTCCTGTTGGCTGCCTCAGTCATCAACCGCCAGAACGGTAATTCCCGGAGCCCATTCCTTGCTATGCTGCTGCCACCCCTCTCTTCTAACCCCCAACCGCCCCCCTCCACCTGGTGGCTGAGGATCTGGGACATCCAGGGGAGGGAGGTACCATGCCGGCGGAAAATCTTGAGATCAGGGCTCTAGAGACCAAGAGTCGGGTCCCAGATTAGCCACTAACAACACATGGAACTATGAATAAATCGCTTACTTTATGTAAGCTTGTTTCCCCATGTGTAAAATAGAAGCAAGAGAAGATGGCAAAGATCCTTTTCCAGCTGGATATTGTTGGAGTTCCAGACCCAGATTCACAGTCCCGAGGTGGGATGAACCCCACTCCCGCATACCTGGCTCTCTGCACCCGCGACCCCAGATTGATCGAGTCTGCTGTTCCCATCCACCAACCGGATTGGTTGCCCCCAAGCATCCACTCTGATTGGTGTGCGTGCCTCCTCTGCTCCTGCTCTGGTTGGCCTAAACATTCACTATCTAGCTTTCCCCTTGCTCGTCCCTCCCCTATAGTCTACAGTGATTGGCTCCTTTCAGATGCCCGTTCTGATTGGTCCACGTTTACACTCCTCCCCCTCTGCTTTTCCTGGATTGGCTGCTTTTAAGACATCTGAGCGAATTGGCTTTCGACCGCATCTCCTGCTCATTTCTCTCCTGCACATAGCCTTTGCGTGAAAGTGACTTCAACCCTCATAATCCATTAACCACCCCCTCCCCCGCAGTTCTGGAGGGGGGCTGAGGGAGGTACCAGCAGCCCAAACCTCTTCTAGGTCGACAGACACTCTCGGATGTCACACAAGTGGTGGCATCAAGGAGACACTGGTACTGTATAAAGACATTTGAGGCCGCAGCTTCATGACTTGGGGCCCCTCAGTCTCCTTCTGCTGATGTCCTGGACTCTGAGGTTGGGACCTCTGGTGTCATGGATTCCCATGGCCCTCATAGTGTCTTTAAAATGGTGGTGGCTGCTCCCTGCACACCTGCTCTTTGTGCATGTGTGTGCAGTGTGCATGGGCCGTGTGCACACTTTCTGGTGTCCTCGCGCATCTGATGTCTTCTGGACCATGCCTTACCCTCCCTTCCACCCAGGAGAGAAGGTCATGGCAGATGATGAATTCACCCAGGACCTGTTCCGATTCCTGCAGTTGCTCTGCGAGGGTCACAATAATGGTGAGGAGGAAAGGAGGGTGAGATGGAGAGGCGGCCAAGGTCTGGGATGGGTCTGGAAGGGTTGCTTGAGTTAACCTCCAGTCCCATTCTCCCCTGATCAGTGATGACCTCACCACCCTTCCAGGCCCCACTGTCCTCGACCCCACAGTCCTTCATTCTTTACTTTCAGCCAGTGTCAAGGCCTGTCTGCCCACCTTCCTAAATCTCTCTTGAATTTCAGGAATCCAGCCACTTTGTTTCACTTTCACCTCCTCTAACCAGTCCAATCCCCCCAAAAATCTGCCAAAACCCAATTTGGCCAAAAATCAATGTTCACACATGAGCAGTTCACCACATGCCATTTTCCCACAGGCATTTTGCAGCAGCTGCCAAAGTTCAGTAAATGCAGTGGATTTCCTTTAACTCTGGTCTGCAGAGGGAAAAATTGCCTGGCATTTCTAAATGAATCTCTTAGAACCACCTATTAATTTTGCTTATAAAATACTTTGCCAGGAGGAAGTCTCACATTCTCTTGCCTAACTTAAACAAGTTTGAGTTTCCACAACTTTTGTTCTGGTTCAGACAATATAACCAGATGAAAGACGACACAGCAATTTAATTAAATACATCACTGGTGAGAAAATGACACCTCACGTGGCACAGAGTGTACAACGTTAAAGGAACAGTTTGAAATTCTGATCAGCAAACATCCCACCCAATGCAGTTTCCTATGACAAACATGTACAGTCTCGAAGTTGTGGTTATAACACTTAGCAGGTGATAAGAAACCACCGACTGCCCAGAAATTAACCTTCATGACAAGAATGGGAGTGATTCTAAATCTAACTTCCATAGAACCGGCACCCCACTTGGCTAGTATTCTTTAAGGCAACTGGTAAACATCTTTAATTTTCACTCTTTTCTTTTCAACAAAAGATAAAGCATGAATCATTGTTTCCACAGCTAGTTTTCCTTCAAGTTCTGTTACATACCTTAGTGCCAGATGACTAAGATTTTCTTTCTTTAACAAAGGTGGAATCAGTCTTTGGGATTTAAAATGAATTTTCGTCCCTGGGTCTGTGACTTTTTGGAAATAAGAATGTTCTTTCAGTGAAATTTCTTTCTCCCACCAAATCTGCCATCCAGCCTTCTGCCCAAATTTGTGGATTCGTAAACCAGTCTAGTCGAATAAATGTTTGAAATATCTTTCAAATCTTAGAGGCTTTGCATGTCTTGAGTGGTCAGTGTCATTCAGAGCAGACAAAAGCCAGGGAGTTGTAGCTAACCATTTAGGCTTATGTTCTGATTTAAATGAACACAGAAAAAGGAATTAGAAAACAAGGTCGGTGGGAAAGCCTATCAATTTGCTTATAAAATCTTGAATGTCTGAGTAGACTTTTCATCTATCATAAGAAACCAGGCAAAAGGACATTCAGACTAAAACAGTGATTGTGAAGTGTTCAGAGGGAAGTCAGGTAGAAGTAAAACTTCAGGAAAAAAAACTCCAAGGCGCTGTTGAAACCATCCTGGGCAACACATTGCTATAACATCAAAAGGATTTAACTGAAGTTTGTGTTCATTACCTTGATAATCTGATGAATTGGTCATTTGGCAAATGGGTCTATAGAAGTTGTTCTCAGACTCAAGTGTGCCTAGGAATCACCTGGAGGCCTTGTTAAAATAGACTTTTGGACCCCATCCCAAGTCTTTTGATTTAGTAGTTCTGGGATGGAGCGCAGGAATTTGCATTTCTGACAGGTTTCTGGTAGATGCTGACTCTGCTAGTCTGGACTGGTGTTTTGAGAATCACTGCTCCAAAGCGCAACTCTTAACCTCAGCACTCTCTCTAAGGCCCCTTAAGAACCTCTGTTGTTGGGACTTGCCGATGATTCAGTGGTTAAGATTCCGTGCTTCCAATGCAGGGGGTGCAGGTTCCAGCCCTGGTCTGGGAACTAAGAGTCCACAAGTTGTTTATTGTGCACTTAACATACCTGTTCTAAATTTGGATCAGAGCAGTGTTCTAAATTCATTATATATACTAACACATTAAAATCTCAGGACAGTTTGATAAAGTAGGTCTATTATGACCACTATGTTATATATGGGAAAACCAAGACACAGTCTGCCACACAGAGAGGTCACATAGTGAGGAATTTGAGCAGCCAACTCCTACTCATCTTTCAAGTCATAGGTCAGAGGTCCTCTCCTCCACGAAGCCCTCCCTGACCACCCAGTCTGGGTCAGGCAGCTCCTCTGGGTTCCTCCAACCCCCTGAGCTTCCTCCATCACAACCATGATCATCATAATTATTATTCCAGAACTTCTCAACCACACACTGAAGAAGGGAGAATGGTTTAATAAGCCCCTAAGTAGCCATCGCTTAGCTCAAATTATAAGCTTTCTGCCATAGAACGTTTTTCAAATAGTGGGAACTGACTCACTAGATGGTTGTGAATCAAGTTTATCGCTGAGATTCTCATTTCTAATTGCACATTGGTATGTCTGGGGAGCTTTTCAAGACAGTAATGCCCAGTTTTCACCCCAGATAGTCTAATTTAATTGGTCTGGGATGAGTTATGAGCATTGGGAGTTTTAAAATTCTCCAGGTGTCTCTAATGTTCAATCAAGGTTGGGAGGTTAAGAATATACATTTAGTGCATTGAGATCAGAATTCTTTCTAGTTAACTAGCACAGGGCACAAAATAGCAGAATGCGTGGCACATACTGGGGTTCTCAGGTGGTGCTAGTGGTAAAGAACCTGCTTGCAATGCAGGAAACACAGGAGACTCAAGTTTGATCCCTGGGTTGGGAAGATCCCCTGGAGGAGGGCATGGCAACCCACTCCACTATTCTTGCCTTGAGAATCCCATGGACAGGGGACCCAGGCAGGCCACAGTCCATTGGGTCACAGAGTCAGACATGACTGAAGTGACAGCATGTGTGCACACATGGCACGTAGTAAGGGTATGTGAAACTGCTGGTCCAGGTATATGTGGATGTCAGATTAGACAGCCCTCCTGGGCCTCAATATAAACATGTACTGAATTTCCTACTGTGGGTTGCAGTTAGAAAAGATTGAAAAATTACTACATGACAGTAGAAACTTCACAAGGGCAGAGACTTTGTTTTCTTTTACTCCTGTATCCCCAGGGCCTTGAACAGTGCCTGCATATGCGCTAAGTCACTCCTATCATGCCCAACTCTTTGCAACCCTATGGACTGTAACCTGCCAGGCTGTGTTTCCTGCATTACAAGCAGGTTCTTTACCACTAGCGCTACTGGGAAGCCCTGAACAGTGCCTGGCACAGAGTAAATACTCAGTAAATTTATAGTACTGAAGTATAAGTGACCAATCTTCATCTATCATTAGCATATAGTATGTGCACAATAAATATATATTGACTAAATGAACAAATAAATGACAGATGCTTATCTCCTCTGGTTCTCAGTAGCTGTGCAGTAAATTTTTTTTTGAGAAATGAATGAATAAATAACCAATCTTCCATCTCTCCAGCACATAGTAGGCATTCAGTAAAAAAAAAACTTGTGAATGGCTAAAGGTTGAATCTCCATTCCCCCCTGCTGTATTATAGATGCTCAGTAAATATTTTTGGGGGACAATGAATAAATGATTGACCTTCCACTACATCTGGCACATAGTAGGCCCGCAATAAATATTACACAAAATGGATAAATGATCCTCCATCTTCCTCTAACACATAGTAAGTACTGATAGTTATTAAAGAAATGATTCTATGCTTTCTGACATACAATAGGCACTCCATAAGTATTTACTGCATAAATGAATAAAGGACCCACTGTCCATCTCCTCTAGCACGTGTCCATCTCCTCGAGCTTAATGAATGAATAACTTCTCATCTCCCTAGATTTCCAAAATTACCTGCGGACACAGACAGGGAATACAACCACTATTAACATCATCATCTGTACTGTGGACTACCTCCTGCGGCTGCAGGTGAGGCTGCGAGGCCGTCCAGGTGCGGCCTGGGCCGGGGCCTGTTGGGCCATGGCTGGCCCCGCAGCCGCTCACGCTGCGTCTGCCCGCCAGGAGTCCATCAGCGACTTTTACTGGTACTACTCTGGCAAGGATGTCATTGAGGAGCAAGGCAAGAGGAACTTTTCCAAGGCCATGTCGGTGGCGAAACAGGTGTTCAACAGCCTCACCGAGTACATCCAGGTAGGGTTCGCTCTCTGGGGGGAGGCGGGGCAGTCTCGCATCCCTCGCCCTACCTGGTGCTCACGTAGAACCTTTGCCACCCAGGGCCCCTGCACTGGGAACCAGCAGAGTCTAGCGCACAGCCGCCTCTGGGACGCGGTGGTGGGATTCCTGCACGTATTTGCGCACATGATGATGAAGCTCGCGCAGGTTCGGGCCCCTCTGTTCGTCACCCTACTGCCTCCGGACACCCCCTAACTGCCGCGTTTACAAGTTTTGCCCCCTCAGTTTACCACCCCAGGGTTCCCAGCGGGTTCTGGACGGGTCTCATCTTCCTTCTCGATGGGTCTTCTGCATGACCCCGCCTCCTCCCCGCCACCGCCAATCGGCTGGTTATCCACCTATAGTTCCATTGGTCTGCGTTTGGGCCCCGCCCCCTCTGACCCAGAACTCCTCTATGGTTGGTTGGTGTTCACACTAGTCGGATGGATNGTGGGCTTTCTGCATGACCCCGCCTCCTCCCCTCCACCGCCAATCGGCTGGTTATCCACCTATAGTTCCATTGGTCTGCGTTTGGGCCCCGCCCCCTCTGACTCAGAACTCCTCTATGGTTGGTTGGTGTTCACACTAGTCGGATGGATAATCAGCCGATAGACGGTGGAGGGGAGGAGGCGGGGTCATGCAGAAAGCTGGTCCAGAAGGAAGATGCTGAACCAGTCTGGAACCGGCCGGGAACCCTGGGGTGGGAAGTTGACTGATGGGGATAGGAAAAGGGTTGGCGTCTAGATCTGGGCCTGAGGCTGAAGCAGTGTTTTGGTTCTTTATTCTGCTTGCGGCAGATGACTCCTATCCAGGGCATCCATGATGTAAGGTCCCTGTCGAACCCCATCACTAGCATCTTCGTGCTCCCTTTGCCCCATCACCCCCACCCCTTTGCAGTCTTGTCAATGTCTCATAAACACCTTGTCCGTTTGCTCTGCTTCTGTCTGGTAAACATATTTCAAGGCGGCCAAATGCGCTGCAGGAGGGCTCAGCATCTGAAAGGGCACCATCCAGAACCTACACATCCTAAGTAAATACATTGATGTGTTTATTCCAGTAGTTTTCCAGCAGGTGGCAATATTCTATATTTTATAATTTCCCAACAGGAAGAGTCTTGAGGAAGGGAAGCTTTTTCTAATTTACTCAAAGGTGCCACAGGGGCTGGCAGAAACCCTGTCTGGTGTCATCTGACCTTTTGAAAGGAGTTGAATTTAACTACACAGTTTCTCAGTGTGAGTGAGTTGAAGTCAAGCTGTTGTAATCTTAAAACTCTAGAGAATATTGGTATCTTTGTGGAGATTTCCAAATTTTACAGAATTAATTCATCAGCCATAGCCTAAGTTACCTTGCAAAAGCTAGAAATCCAATGCAAAGTGGTGGCTTACAGAAAAAAAAAAAGAAGAAGAAGAAGAAGAAGAAGAAGAACTTATCAGCTCACATCACAGATCATATCATATCCAGGGTCTAGAATGCTGTTAGTAGAAATGTCTGTCTCCTCTCTGGCTTCACTATCAAGCAGGCACTTCCCAGGGGCTTGAAAGAATGGTGTCCTGGGCTTCCGTGAGCCCCTCTAACAGCTTCAGAGGGAAAAGAACCCCTCTTTAGCTCCAAGAAAAGAGTTGCCATACTCTTATTGGACTACAGAGTCATATGCCCATTCCTGAACCAATCACCCCTGGGAAAAGAAAGGAAAAGTCAGGGAAATGAAAGTTCTGATTGGCCAGACCTGGCCCAGTAGTCACCCCTAGAACCAGGAAGGTTAGTTTAGTCCTATATTCTCTGAGAGCAGGATTGTTGAATCAGTTAAGTAGCTGTGTCTTGGGCAGGCACACACCACAGGCACTCATCAGGATCTGAGATCCTGGACTGTTGGAATCTTTGAGTCAGAATGCAGAGCTTTGGAATCATGGGAAAGTGTTAAGATTAGAGGGCCTTTTCCCAGGCGGCACTAGTGGTAAAGAACCCTCCTGCCAATGAAAGTAGACATAAGAGATGTGGGTTTGATCTCTGGGTAAGCAAGATCCCCTGGAGAAGGAAATGGCAACCCACTCCAGTATTCTTGCCTGGAGAATCCCATGGACAGAGGAGCCTGGCAGCTACGGTCCATAGAGTTGCACAGAGTCAGGCTCATCTTAAGCAATTTAGCACGCATGCACGCACTTTATGATTAGAATTAGCAACTCAAGAGCTAGCATGGGGTAGCCTTACATCAAGCCTTACAACTAGCAAGGAGGAGCCTTACATCCCATTTACCTGGTACCCTTACCCTTCTTCCATTTTATTAGGTAGAACCTTATGAAATTACCACTTTGTTGGCAACATGCCTGAATATTGGCAATTTTATGTAGTTCAGCCTTATACAAATAGGGACCATGAGGCGGAACTTCGATCATGTTGGAGACTTCTGTGAGCCCTCCATGAGACCCTATAACAAGAGAAGCAAAGTGTCCCCACATTCTTCCCAAAAGGCTTACCAGAGAGCCCATAGCTGTGTCCTGCAGCCTTCTTCCTGAACCCAGAGTCTCACTTTTTTCATCACACATTCATTCAACAAACATGAGTCAGCCTCCCACCGTAGGCCAGGTGCAGTGCTGAACTCTCATCCCTTCCCAGATCTGTGTCAATGTCCCCAGTATTTGCTCCTGTCTGTCTCTGTCTCTCTTGGTCCCAAGCATCTGCTCTCAGCCCCATACTCGTCCTAGCCCTCCATGTCAACCAGCCCTTGCCACTACACATCCCCACTTGGGCTCACTTTCCCCAAAGTGTCGACCCCACCCCCACAATCTTGTCTCTCTGCCCTTTGCCCTGCTTCCGAGGAACATGTCTGGACTCGGGTCCCCTCGGAGGTAAGATGGGGGAAGAAAAGTGGTCTTAGGCCCTGCTGGGTGGGTGGAAGCAGCTGGAGGTCGGGGAGGCATCTCTGCCAAAAAGAACCCTCACGTAGCTTGGGTGTGGCGTCCCTAGGACTCAAGCCAGATCGAGCTGTTGAAGGAGCTGCTGGATCTGCAGAAGGACATGGTGGTGATGTTGCTGTCACTACTAGAAGGTAAATGCCCAGTGGCTGGGGGCAAGTGGAGGGTACCAAGGTGCAGACAAGCTCGAGAATGGCCCTCAGACCCAGGAGAGTGTAAGCCTCAACCCCATCTGACATCATGTCAGGGTCAATACATTTAAACCGCTGTAATAAGCTCTCCGAACACTTAATGAGCACTTATTATGTGCCAGGTCCTATGTACATAAGGTAATTTATTGATTGCCCAGAGAAATCTTAATCAGGTAGGTCTGCCCGGAATCATTATTTATTTGCTGAATGTGTCAGCTAGTTCTTGCTGCCGAACAAATATTCCTAAAATGTAGTGGCCTAGAACGACCATAATTTATTACTAATTAATAAAATAATTTAACTTGCAGACAAAGACTTTTTCTATAGAGGTTCATAATAGCATCCTCCTTCTTTTATATGGCTGCATATTACCAGTTGTGTTGTGATACAGTGATTCATTTAACCACAACCGTATCAATGGACATTCAGGGTTGGCTTGTTTTTTAATGTGTTTATTTATTATTTATTTATTTTGGAGTCTTCCCTGCTGCACACAGCCTTCTCGAATGGCAGCGAGTAGGGGCTACTCTTCATTGCCGCGCACGGCACGGGCTTCCCATTGTGGCAGCTTCTCTTGCTGCGGAGCAGAGGCTC
>SJYX01017806.1:6004-41150 GCA_006410675.1 Oreotragus oreotragus
GAAAATGTAGCATATATATAAAAAGACATGGAAATGGGTCATTTGTCGAGACACGGATGGACCTAGTGACAGTCATACAGAGTGAATTTAGTCACAAAGAGAAAAACAAACACCATATTAACACACATATGTGGAATCTGAAAAAAAAAATGAGTATTAACAATCTTATTTACAAAGCAGAAATAGAGACATAGATATGGAGAGCAAGCATATGGATGTCAAGGCAGATGGGGAGATGGGATGAACTGAGAGATTTGGATTGACATATATACATTATTGATATTGTGTATAAAATAGATAACTAATGAGAACCTACTGTTTAGCACAGAGAACTCTACTCAATGCTCTGCCGTGACCTAAATGGGAAGGAAATCCAAAAGAAAGGGGATATATGTATATATCCTAATATACACCCTCCAGTTCACGTTGCTGTACAATAGAAACTAACAAAACGTTGTAAAGCAACTATACTTCAAATTTTTCTTAAAGATGAGCCCATTTGAGAAACAGGTTGACTTGGAAAAATCTCAATAGACAACATTATCATTATGACTAGTTCATGACACCCAAAAATCAGTATTATTCTGCCATTTCACTGAACAACAACAAAATAACATGAATTAAGAAGATAATTCAAGTGCACTTATATATTCAATTAGGATAATGACATGTATTAAGCAGAATAACTAAAGGTTCTATGGACAAGAGTTAGAAGTTATTATTGGGTTTAGCCATATGAATAGCTGGTGTTCTGACAGGCCAAAATGGCAGTTTCACACAGTTCAACCTAATAAAATCTATACATATGTGTGCAGAATTCACCTCAGAATAAACACTAAGCCGTGATAATATTGTTTGATATTTATTGAGCTCTTATTACATCACTGAGTTAAATGTTTCATCTCTCAACAAGTCTATGAGATAGGGACTCTTACTAATATGTTTTCAAATAAGGGAAATGAAACATTCAGTACCTTGTGCAAGAGCCTAGAGCCAAGTAGAGCTGACATTCAAACACAACTGACTTTTGCCTCTGCTTGACAGTTGGAGAGAATGATACCTCCCAGACTAAAACCAGAAAGACTAGTGGACGTTAGAGTATGTGGAAAGATCAATGGTGGAAACTGAGAAAGATGGGAAGCTGAGAGGGAAAACTGCAGCTTTTATAGGCAGGCCTCAGAGAGAGTGTGGGTTTGGTTCCAGAGCACAGCAATAAAGCAAATATTGCAATAAAGCAAGTCACACCAAGTTTTTGATTTCTCAGCACATATAAAAGCTATGTTTACACTACATTCTAGTCTATTAAATGGGTGATATCTTTATGCCTAAAATAAACAATGTACATGCCTTTATTTAAAAATACTCTATCGCTAAAATATGCTCTCCATCATCTGTGCCTTCAGTGAATCAGTAATCTTTTTGCTGGTAGAGGGTCTTACCTTGATGGTGATGGCTGCTGACGGATCAGGGAAGTGGTTGCTAAAGATGACAATTTCTTAAAATAAGACAGCAATGAAGTTTACTGCATCGATGGACTCCTCTTGCTTTATTTTATTTTTTTTACTGCATTATGTGACATATGGGATCTTCGTTCCCCAACCAGAGATCAAACCTGTGCCTTCCCTCTACACTGGAAGCATGAAATCTTAACCACTGGACTGCGAGGGAAGTCCCTTATGGACTCTTCCTTTTATGAATCATTTCTCTGTAACAGGCAATACTGCTTGGAAGCACTTTACCCACAGAACCCTCTCAAAATATGTGGAAAGATCAATGGTGGAAACTGAGAAAGATGGGAAGCTGAGAGGGAAAACTGCAGCTTTTATAGGCAGGCCTCAGAGAGAGTGTGGGTTTGGTTCCAGAGCACAGCAATAAAGCAAATATTGCAATAAAGCAAGTCACACCAAGTTTTTGATTTCTCAGCACATATAAAAGCTATGTTTACACTACATTCTAGTCTATTAAATGGGTGATATCTTTATGCCTAAAATAAACAATGTACATGCCTTTATTTAAAAATACTCTATCGCTAAAATATGCTCTCCATCATCTGTGCCTTCAGTGAATCAGTAATCTTTTTGCTGGTAGAGGGTCTTACCTTGATGGTGATGGCTGCTGACGGATCAGGGAAGTGGTTGCTAAAGATGACAATTTCTTAAAATAAGACAGCAATGAAGTTTACTGCATCGATGGACTCCTCTTGCTTTATTTTATTCTTTTTACTGCATTATGTGACATATGGGATCTTCGTTCCCCAACCAGAGATCAAACCTGTGCCTTCCCTCTACACTGGAAGCATGAAATCTTAACCACTGGACTGCGAGGGAAGTCCCTTATGGACTCTTCCTTTTATGAATCATTTCTCTGTAACAGGCAATACTGCTTGGAAGCACTTTACCCACAGAACCCTCTCAAAATTGGAGTCAATTCTCCCAAACCCTGCCACTGCTTTGTCAACTAAGTCTCTGTAACATTGTACATGTTTCACTGTCATTTCAACAATCTTTACAGCATCTTCACCAGGAATAGATTCCATCTCAAGAAACCACTTTCTTTGTTCACCCATAAGAAGTAACTCCTCATCCATTCAAGTTTCATCACAAGATTGCAGCAATTCAGTCACATCTCCAGACTCGATTTCTAGTTCTCTTGCTCTGTCTACTACATCTATAGTTACTTTATCCACTGTAGTTGTGAACACCTCCAAGTCATCCATCAACTCATTCCAAACTCCCAGTAACACTGAAACTTTGGTCTCTTCCTATGAATCAAGAATGTTCTCAATGGCACCTAGAATGGCGAATCCTTTATAGAAGTGCCTTCAATTTACTTTCCCTGGATCCATCAGAGGAATCACTATCTATGGCATCAATAGCCTTATAAAATATAGTTTTTAAATAATGAAACTTGAAAGTTAACATTATTCTTTGATTCATGGGCTACCAAATGGATGTTGTGTTGCTGCTGCTGCTAAGTTGCTTCAATCGTGTCCGACTCTGTGTGACCCCATAGACGGCAGCTCACCAGGCTCCCTCATCCCTGGGATTCTCCAGGCAAGAACACTGGAGTGGGTTGCCATTTCCTTCTCCAATGCATGAAAGTGAAAAGTGAAAGTGAAGTCGCTCAGTCGTGGCCGACTCTTCGCGACCCCGTGGACTGTAGCCCACCAGGCTCCTCCGCCCATGGGACTTTACAGGCAAGAGTGTTGGAGTGGGGTGCCATTGCCTTCTCCAGGATGTTGTGTTAGAAGACATGAAAACATCATTAATCTCCTTGTATCTTCATCAGAGCTTTTGGGTGACCAAGTGCTCTGTCAATGAACAATAGTAATTTAAAAGAAATGGTTTGTTTGTTTGTTTGTTTGTTTGTTTTTTTGTTTTACATTTAAAAAAATCTCTTTAATGTCTCGGTTAACAAAAAACAATTGAATTCTCATATCTGCTTCTGCTTTTACTCTGTTGCAATATTTGAAGTAGCTGAAGAAGTCTAGCCTTACACAGATATGTAATTAGAAAACAAGTATTTTAACTGCCTTTTCAGGGAATTGTGAATATTCTTCAATACCATGCCAAAACTTGACAAGTGTTACTTTCTTAGATGTTAGTTGTATTATGGAATCTGAAATTATGTCACTGAATTTTTTTGTATCCTGTTAAATTAAAATCCATTGGCCTATCCTTTTTTTTTTTTTTATTCAAAGGAGGTATATCTATCCTTTGATATGAATCTTTGAAACAATCTACTGTCATGGTTTTATAAAATCATATTGGTCATTTTGAAAATATTGATTCACTCAGTTATGTGGACCTTCCAAAAAATGACATATTTCATTGTACAATACCAAAATCTTTGTTAACATCATCACCAATAGATATAATCAGAAAAGGTTTTAAGTTTTGTGAGCTGTCAAGCTCTTGGTGGTGAATACAAGCTTTCCCAAATTTTAGCTTTTATTTGAAAACTCAGATCTTGTCTTTTGCAGACAATATGTGTAGTCGAAGTGATACTCTTACTATGTTCGTTAAAAAATGTCTGCCCATTACCTGTTATTAATTTCTAAATCTATTCCATTGTGGTCAGAGAGCATACTTTGTATGACATCATTTTTTACATCATTAAAAAGTTGCTCCTTGTCTTCTATCTTGCTTGCATTGTGAAGTGAAGAAGTGAAGTCACTCAGTCCTGTCCAGCCCTTTGCAACCCCATGGGCTGTAGCCTACCAGGCTTCTCCATCCATGGGATTTTCCAGGAAAGAGTACTGGAGTGGCTTGCCATTTCCTTCTCCAGGGGATCTTCCTGACCCATGGATTGAACCCAGGTCTCCTGCATTGCAGGCAGATGTTTTACCATCTGAACCACCAATTGTATCTGATGAGAAATCTGAAGTTTTCATATCTTTGTGTCTCTGGACATAATATATCCTTTATCCGTAGGCTGCTTTGAAGATTTCTCTTATTTTTTACTTAAAAAAATNTAGTCGAAGTGATACTCTTACTATGTTCGTTAAAAAATGTCTGCCCATTACCTGTTATTAATTTCTAAATCTATTCCATTGTGGTCAGAGAGCATACTTTGTATGACATCATTTTTTACATCATTAAAAAGTTGCTCCTTGTCTTCTATCTTGCTTGCATTGTGAAGTGAAGAAGTGAAGTCACTCAGTCCTGTCCAGCCCTTTGCAACCCCATGGGCTGTAGCCTACCAGGCTTCTCCATCCATGGGATTTTCCAGGAAAGAGTACTGGAGTGGCTTGCCATTTCCTTCTCCAGGGGATCTTCCTGACCCATGGATTGAACCCAGGTCTCCTGCATTGCAGGCAGATGTTTTACCATCTGAACCACCAATTGTATCTGATGAGAAATCTGAAGTTTTCATATCTTTGTGTCTCTGGACATAATATATCCTTTATCCGTAGGCTGCTTTGAAGATTTCTCTTATTTTTTACTTAAAAAAAATTGAGATATAGTTGATTTACAGTGTTTCAGGTAGACAGAAGATTTTCTCTTTATAACTGGTTGTAAGCAAGTTGATTATGTTGTGCCTTGGTGTAGATTTTCTTCCTTTTTTTGGTGCTTGGGATTCACTGAACTTCTTGGATCTGCGGATTTATCACTGTTTTAGTCAAATGTGGCAAGTTTTGGCCGTTATTATTTCTGTCTCCTCTTCTCCCTTGGGAACTTTATGTATATATTAGGCTGCCTGAGGTTGTCACTGATGCTTTGTTCACTTCTTTTCTCTCTGTGTTTCACTTTGGTTAGTTTCTATTGCTAAGTCTTTAAGTTCACTAATATTTTCTTTTCATGAAGTCTAATTTTCTGTTAATCTTACCCAGTGTGTTTTCCATCTCAGATTGCATCTTAGGTTTTTATTACATTTTTATTCTTTAGGAATGACATGTTTAAAACTTCCAGATCTCCTTTTAATATATTCAATCTTCCTGTTTATTAATATTATTATTGTGTAATTTTTGGTTTGGTTGTGACTGATTTTTCTTCTTATTGTGATTCGTACTTCTTTGCATGCCTGGAAAATTTCTGTTTGATCATGGATATTATAAATTTCACCATGTTGATTACTGTATATATTTTTTGTTCCTATAAATATTCTTGAGCTTTTTCCTGGAATGCGCTTACATTATTGGAATAAGCTTCATCTGTTTGGGTCTTGCCTTTTCACATTGTTAGGTGGGTCCACAGCATCACTGGATTCAGAGCTAATTTCCCCCTGCTACTGATGTAATATTCTGCTGTGTACTCTCTCCCCTGAGCCCTATGTACTATGATGCTTTGGTGGAAACAGGCACTTTCCAGGTTCAAGCATACATGATAGTGGTTGTTTCCTTTAATTCTTTTGGTTGATTCATTTCATGGCCTCAGGTAGTTTCTGACACTGCTCTGTATGTATTTGAATACTTGAGAGAGAACCCCTGAGAGCTCTGGAGTTCTCCAGTTCTCTGCCCTGCTGACCTCCAACTGGCTTGATGTCCTTAAGTACTCCTAGTTCTTTCTCCTCAACCTAGGGAAATTGCTGGGCTCTGTGTAGGTTCCTTCCTGTGCCATGGCTTGAAAACTTTACTTGTAAAAGCTCAGTTTGTTTTTTATCCATCTCTCAGAGATCACTTCCCTTCATTGCCTGATGTCCACTGTCTAGAAAACTGATGTTTCCTGTATGTTGGCCAGCTTTTTAGTTGTTCTGAGCAGGAAATTATATCCAGCCCTTGTTATTACTCCATTTTGGCCAGAAGAAGTCCTACCGAACACCCAAGTCTAAATAACCAGTTTGTCAGTCACGCTTGCAAATAATGGTGGTGTTCTGTGGGAAAACTGGCCAGGTGAGCTTGCACCTCAGTCACACAGAGCTTTTCTTCATGGCAGCTGTCATCCTTGAGTTTGCACAAGTATTTTATGAATACTGCCATTTTGTTACACAGAATGTAGAAAAGACATCTAATTGAAGATTGAGAGATAATAAAATCAGTAATTTGTACTGCTCCAGGAAGGAGTCCTGGAGGAGGACTGGAGTGTGTTTCTGTAAGTGCATGATGATGAAGATATGTGACTTCCAGTACAGCCTGTCACTGCCTCCTTAATTTGTGCCAAAGCCCTTCAGTTTTTACCCACCATTGCTTTTGCTCCAGGAATGCCAATGTCAACACGGTGAAAAAGGCAAATGACTTCTTAGTGTTTTGCAAAAATAGTTTTGACCTCACAGTCCTGTAAGAGGGTCTTGGGGATGCCTCAAGTGGTCGCAGACTGTACTCTGAGAAGTGTTGCCCTATAGACACTCTTGTACATGTGCACAGAGATATATACAAGATGTTCTTTGTGGTATTGTTTATACTAATACAAATTTTGGAAGCAATTAAATGGTCATCAGTTGTAGAATGGATAAATACATTATATATTTACATAGAGAATAGTATGTTGCAGGTAAAATGGATAAGCTGAAGTGATATCCGTCTGTATGTTTAGATATCCAAACAGCTGAGTGGAAAAAAACACAAGTTGCAGAAAGTAATGTAACATACGGTACAATTTATAAAAGCCTAAATGTAAAAAGTGTATGTTGTTTATGGGCACTTACATATGTAGTAAAATAAAAGCAAAATGGAAATTAGTGGCTACCTCTTGGAGGACAGAGAATGAAATGGGCTAGGTAACAGGAGATCTAGTTATGTATGCAGTTCTTATTTTTATTTCTAAAAAATGACTCTGAGGAAATCTAGCAGAATATTAAGACTCATATGTGGTTTGTTGGCAGGTGGTATTTTTTTAATTGAAGTATAGTTCATTTACAATACTGTGTTAATTTCTGCCCTACAGAAAAGTGATTCAGTTATACATATATATGCATTCTTTTTTATATCCTTTTCCCTTATGGTTTATCACAGGGTACTGAATATAGTTCACTGTGCTCAATGGTAGGACCTTGTTGTTTATGCATTCTGTATTGGTTTGCATCTGCTGGTCCCACACTTACGACCCATTCCCCCCTAGTTTGCTCTCCCCCTTGGCAACCGCAAGTCTGTTCTGTATGTCTGTGAGCCTGCTTCTGTTTCATAGACATGTTCATTTGTGTCATATTTTAGATCCCATATATAAGTGATATCACATGGTATTTGTCTTTCTATTTCTGACTTACTTAGTATGATCCAACCAGTCCATTCTGAAGGAGATCAGCCCTGGGATTTCTTTGGAAGGAATGATGCTAAAGCTGAAACTCCAGTACTTTGGCCACCTCATGCGAAGAGTTGACTCATTGGAAAAGACTCTGACGCTGGGAGGGATTGGGGGCAGGAGGAGAAGGGGACGACCGAGGATGAGACGGCTGGATGGCATCACCGACTCGATGGACGTGAACCTGAGTGAACTCCGGGAGTTGGTGATGGACAGGGAGGCCTGGCCTGCTGCGATTCATGGGGTCGCAGAGAGTCGGACACGACTGAGCGACTGAGCTGAACTGGTATGGCCATCTCTAGGTCCGTCCATGTCACTGCAGAGGTGGCAGTGTTTCGTTCTTCTTTGTGGCCGAATAATACTCCACTTTATGTGTATCCTGCATCTTCTTTATTCGTTCATCTGTTGATGGACATCTAGGTTGCTTCCATGTCTCGGCTGTTGTGAATAATGGTGCCTTGAACATAGGGACTCGTGTATCTTTTCAAATTAAAGTTTTGTCCAGATAGGTGTCCAGGAATGGGATCGCTGGATCATATGGCAACTCTATTTTTAGTTTTTGAGGAACTTCCATATTGTTTCCAGAGTGGCTGAACCAACTTACTTTCCTGGCAGGTGGGTTCTTATGATATTTTTCTCTGTTATTTTTGGACAGTTTGAAATTCTTCATATTTTCCCTTTTCGGTAAGTACACAGAAAGAGAGACTGTGTGAGCATATGATAGATTCTCATAGGTTCTATGTGAAAACCTCTCAGCAAGGACTCAGCAAGCTTACCATGTATTATCCTGGTGCCAACAGCTGCCATGTGTGGAGAGACTGTGATCTTCCAGGGACTTCACCCAGCTTCATACTTAGGTTTTTGATCACCTATGAAGTGGGAATTGTTATCCCAGTTCTGTAGCTGAGACTCCTCGAAATACATAACTTGCCCAAGATCATACAGTGAGTCAGTTGTGAAGCCATGACTGGAACCCAGGTCTTTTGGGTTTGAGGTCTGTGCTTTTTCCTCTCTGCTAATGTCTGAGATGACTGGCTCTTCATCTGAAGCTGTTCTGTTTCTCGTTTAGCTTTTCTTCCAAACTTATTATTTTTTTGGTTGTTCGTATGTTTCTACTCTCTGAGCCAGTGTCCATTACCTTGTGTTTGTTCCTTCAACAACAGTGATGCAGTGGTATTATTAGGTATTATTACTGTTTTGTTGTGTTGCAAGATTCAGCTAGATTCAGCTTGGCTGATGCCTTGCTGTCTGCAAAGGGCTCATTTCAGTGGCTGTAGCTTTCCTTCCTTGAGGCTAATTGCATCCAGGCTGTATTTTGGTGAGACCTGGGAAGTTTGGGGCTGGTACTGTCTAGCCTACTGAGGTTTCTAAGGTGGAGGGTAATGGTAAAGAACATGCGTACCAATGCAGGAGACGCAAGAGACACAGATTCCCTTCCTGGGTCGGGAAGATCCCCTGGAGTGGGAAATGGCAAACTGCTCTAGTATTCTTGCCTGGAAAATTCCATGGAAAGAGGAGACTGGTGGGCGACAGTCCATGAGGTTGCAAAGAGCTGGACACGCCTCAGTAGCCGAGCACTTAGCCTGCTATGGGAAGACAGTTTTGTAATGGGACTGTTTATAATATTTTAGGTAATAAAACAAAAGAACCCATTGAGGTTGTTGATCCCACTCACACATCAAGCCTTGTCTAAAGATCTATTTGAATTAGTTGAAGGGATGGTGAGAAGAGAGATGATATACATACTCACGTAGTCCTTTCTGCTTACAACTGCCTGATGAGGAAAAACGGAGGCAGAGTATTTGAGATTACATCAGTTCATTTAGGAAGGTGGCTTGGGGATTTATAGAGTTTAAATATAGCAGTTTGAGAGTTTGATAGGTACTGCAGGACTAGGAGAGGGTCCCTGCTACAGAGAGCAGTGAGACTAGCAGAGAGAATCCCATGGTGAGGCAGAACATTGCGGTTTTCCTTGTGCCCTTGTCTAATTAACAAGGCTTCCATTCCCTGCCTTATCCGGTCTGTGCTTTCTCTGTGGTCTTCAAATCTGTCTTCATGGTATCTGGAAATATGGACAGTGTTTTCTTTATGTTTCAGATAAATTTGAAAACAGTACAACCCGGGAAAGCAATGACTCTCAAACACTGTTGGTAGGAATGTGTGTGTATTGATTTAATCTTTTGACCATAATTTGTAAGCATGATGGTGAAAAGCTCTGGAGTCAGAGCTGGAGTCAGAATACCACTTGCTGGCTGTCAGACCTGGCACAAGTCATCTTATATCTTCAAGCCTCAGTTTCCTCAATTATAAAGTGAGGCTACATAGTACCTACTTGATTTGGTTGTTAAGAAGAGTAAGAGACAGTCCATGAAAAGTACTTACAACAGTTTGGGCACAGAGTAAACTTACAGTAGATGTGAATGGTTGTTATTATTATATAGCAAAAGTAAAAAAATATATATTATTTGAGTCAACAATTCCACATTTAAGAATTTATCCTGTGGAAAAGTTGTCATAAGTATTTAAAGACATATTTACATGGATAATCACAGTGGCATTGTCACTGTAAATAAAGTAACCTGAATATTCATCAGTGAAGGATTGGTTACCCAATCCTGATATACCCATGCAAGGGAATCTTGTGCAATCATTAAAGAGGATAAAGAGATTTGTATGTATTGACATGGAAAGAGATCCATGCCATATTATTAAAGAAAAAAAATCAGTTTTTTTGCCATTTCAGTCTGAAAATTTTAAATATACAGTAAAATTGAAAAGGAGAAGACTTATCAGAGTCCCTTGGACAGCAAAGAGATCAAACCAGTCAATCCTAAAGGAAATCAACCCTGAGTATTCACTGGAAGGACTGATGCTGAAGCTGAAGCTCTAATACTTTGGCCACCAGATGTGAAGAGCTGACTCATTGGAAAAGACCCTGATGCTGGGAAAGATTGAAGGCAGGAGGAGAAGGGGGTAACAGAGGATGAGATGGTTGGATGGCATCATTGACTCAATGGACATGAGTTTGAGCAAACTCTGGGAGATGGTGAAGGACAGAGAAACCTGCCATGCTGCAGTCTATGGGGTCGCAAAGAATCAGGTACAACTTAATGACTGGACCACAATAACAAAGTTGAAATAATTTTGTGGTGAAACCTGTATGCCCACCAGCTAGCTTCCACAATTAACATTTTATTCTTTATCTCATATTCATCCATCCATCCACCCATCCATCCACTCATCCATCCATCCATCCACCCATCCAGCCACACATTCATCCATCTACCCACTCATCCATCCATTCATCCACTCAACATCCATCCATCCATACACTCATCCATCCATCCACTCATCCATCTGTCTGTCCATCCATCCATCCATCCATCTATCTACTCATCTATCCATTCATCCACTCATCCATCTACTCATCCATCCATTCATCACTCATCTTAATGTTTTGATTCATTTCAGAGAATGTTGCAGACACCAGTACACTTCCCTCCCAGATACTTAAACATGCATATATTTGAGTTCATTATTTGTTTACAGTTCTTTTGAAAAACTAGTTTTATAACAATATAGGTATTATACGAACCCATTTATATAAAAAGCAAAAATGTTTATATATGTGGGTCCACATGGATCATAGCAAACCACTTTGGATGGTCATGTGTTAGGAGCAGAGTTACCAAGCAGTATACTTTGTAAGTGGATAAAGTTTGAATTGTACCATTTAATACATTCTTGGAGCATGGCATTTTGGTTTCTTCTCCTTCTCCCTCTTCCTCCTCCTCCATCATCATCACCTTCATCATCATCAAGCATAGTTACAGGAAGCTCTGCTTCTGTTGTAAAGACATAAACAGTCAGGCATCCCCTGCATTTCAAGTGGCAAAAGAGACAAAAATGGGGGCATTGTTCTGATTGGAGACCTTTGTTTTGTCCTTAATGAAGTCCAGTGTCCTTTCTGATATCTTTGAGGACAATGAATTAAAACAAAGGGCACTTTCTAAACATCTGCATGCTAAGTCACTTTAGTCGTGTTCAACTCTTTGTGACCCTATGTCCATGGGATTCTCTGGGCAAGAATACTGGAGTGGGTTGCCATGCCCTCCTCCAGGGGATCTTCCTGACCCAGAGATTGAACCTGCATCTCTTACATTTCCTGTACTGACAGGAGGGTTCTTTGTGACTAATGCCACCTGGGAAGCCCATGTACATCGTCATGTAAATGCCTGATTTTATTGAAATACTGAAAAACCAGTGGGGCTATGTGGAAATCGTGCAGGTATGTGGGGTGACTTATCTCAAGGGGTGTTTTATTCTGTGAAACTCATGAAGCTAATTGGCATGTGTCAACTTGGCTAATGGGACTCGCTTTCAAGTCTGAAACCAAAGTTCTGAAAGATGGAAAGATGAGGCTCTGAGATTTATTGCAATTAGGTATCCAAGTGCTTAAGCCCACTTGATAATTTTCTCTTCATCTCTGTGGGCTGCAGAGTGTGGGAGGAAAAATGGGTAACCTATAGGGGAGTGGGGGGTGTGAGTACAGACCTATATATAATTTACTTTCCTGGAAAGACATATAGTCAAGTCATTTCAATTGCTTTATTTCTGGGGGTGTGTATCCCACAGTTCCTGCCTGGAGTTGGGTGGAGTCCATTAGAAGTGGCAAAAATATTTCTTTTGGAGGAATTCAGGAACTTTTAGAGCTTTGCAGTGCATATTTTTTAATATGTTAAGTGCTATCAGAGGGTTTGGATCCCTCAATCTTCCTAAAATAAATGGATTTTACAGTTACAAAGTGGTGGCTTACTCTTTTGGGGGTTGCAGCTCACAATAGCGCCGCCTTTCAAGTGAAATTTTAGATATGGTGAGTTCCAAAATGCTAACTGGGAGTCTTTTGACTTAGCATTTTGGAATAGAGTTTAAAGTTTCAGAAGCCTCCAGCATATTTCAGTTTAATCTACTGCTGCCCTGTTGTCTCTTGTCTCCAGCATAATGCCAGGGCCACAGAGATGTTTGTGCAATGTAAATAATTTGTGGATTACAAGTCATCTAAACTCAACATGTGTGCGATAGGCTGCAATAAAATTGCCTGAATGCAGTTTTACATGACGGCCTATGATAGTTGCTTCGGAGTCATTAGAGCCCAGAATGTAAATAAGCTGCATTCTAAAATTGTCTTAAATGTGCTGAGACAATGGATGTGAACGCCTTCCCCAGGTTCATTCATTCCATGGAGAATTTGCAGCTCACAGCTCCAGAAGCCTTGGACCTGTGCATTTCAAACAGCATTCGGAACTGTCGGTTTGCCAAGCTCCCAGAGCTATTTGTGAATAGAAACTGGAGTTTATCGTGCAGGGTCATGAACACAGCCGGTAGCATGCAGGTGAAAACCATCCTCAGGACTCTCTGCCTCTTCATCCATTTCTCTCTGTTTTCTAAAGATGGGCCCAAGTGGGAGCAGAGACATGAGGGCCCTTATGTGGTGCCCCGGTGTTTGGAGGAACAGAGAGATGAGAGGATGCTGAAAAACTACTCCTTAAAAGTGGCCCCTGAGCCAGGACGGGTGATGGAATCAGATACACCTCTCGTTTCACGCACGTGGCCCCAGCTGGGCTGGGAACTGGCATTTTGACCGCAGTCTGGCCTGTCTGCCCTCTTGCCTGCGTGATAGGTCGGGTTAGACCCATGAAAGCCTGGATTTCATGTGTATCTATTGTTTAAGAGGGCCAGTGAAGCTCGCTCTTTGAAACACACACAACATAACATAAATCAGAGCTAGAATCTTTTAACATTTACAGTTTTAAATGAAATTCTTGTTGAGAGTCTCTTAAGCTAGATTTATATCTGATTTTGCATTGAACTGTGTCGTTATGCGGGGCTGAGAAACTCTTACAAAATTAAGCATAATGCGAAAACATGCTGAAAAGACAGTTCTGTAGAAATGTGAAACATTATTATGTTATAGAATATTGGAGTGAAGAAATATGCAGAAAGGCACAATTACCATGGACATTTTCCTTTTAATGGTCCTTGTACAATCCTTGGCAGAAAGGTTTGCTGACGTCTCCTCGCAGATAAAGGAAAATTGAGACAATATTGATATTCTACATCCAGCTTGATTTTCAGAGAAGACTAAGAGAGCGACCCAGTCTGTTTCATGTTCTAAACACTGAGGCCTGGACTGTCCAGACTGATGCTCACAGGGACCTTGGTAGCACCTGTCGTCTGCCTTTGGGGATTTGGCCAAAGCCTGCTTTCCATGGATGGACCAAGAGGTTGAGATCACATGTTACCTTCCGGATGAGGAGCTGGAAGCTTCTAGAGGCTACTAGATTGGATGACTCTGAGTTGTTGGTTCCTTTATCTGAAGAGTTTTTAGGATTTGAAAGTGTCTGTCTAGGATGGTTTGGGGGTGGTCTTAGGGATTAAGCTTTATTGCTTGCAGCTGGGGGCAGGGCTGTGTCTCTCACGGTGATTTCTCTTCACTCCACAGGAGACCATGCTTAGCCTCGTTTCCCCTGAAAGCCCCCTGCCCCTGACCCCCACATGCCCACTGATCTGGCTTAGGGCAGAAAGGATATCTGTCCTGCATCCCCAGGGTTTTGTCCTTCCTTCTGCCCACCCATCAAGCCCGAGGCTCCAGTCTCCAAAATGGCTTCAGAGCAAATGCTTCTCTTGCTGCCTCACCTCACCCCCTCACTGGGGTTCCTCTGGCCCCTTGATACGGCTGGGCTGAGGGCAGAATCCTTGTTCCCCATCTTGTTCCTGCAGACATTTTGGCTGAAGTTGTGATTCCGGGAAAGGGAATGCTGTTGCCTTCTGGATTCAGTCCCAGGCCTCTGCCTACCCATGAGAGGTTCAGGGCAGCTGGAGCAGGGCTGGTTGGCAGCGCTGTGCTCACAGGCCTTCTAGAAAACCTCCTCCCCTTCCCACCTCCCCTACAGCCTCCCAGCAGGTTCTCTGGTGGACTGAAGCTTTTCCAACAACCTCCCGGAGCCTGTGCCCTTAAGCCTGACATTGAGAGGCCACCAGCTGTGGGGGGAGGGGAACAGAGGCTGAGGTGCATCCTGGGTTGGAGCTCGGGTGCCTTTGGCATTGGTGCGGGGAGCGTCATCTGAGGGGCCCATGCTGGGTTCTGCTCGGGGTCAGGTGACAGCCAGCTCAGTCTCCAGCCAGCAACCTGGCAGCTGCTCCCATCTCTCACTCTCTTTGCTACCACTCTTCTTGGAAGATCTTAAAGAACCGCAAGGCCTTTGTTACTTAGAGTTGCTTGACATTAAGCAATTTGCTGCTGCTGCTGCTGCTAAGTCACTTCAGTTGTGTCCGACTCTGTGCAACCCCACTGGGTTCTGCTCGGGGTCAGGTGACAGCCAGCTCAGTCTCCAGCCAGCAACCTGGCAGCTGCTCCCATCTCTCACTCTCTTTGCTACCACTCTTCTTGGAAGATCTTAAAGAACCGCAAGGCCTTTGTTACTTAGAGTTGCTTGACATTAAGCAATTTGCTGCTGCTGCTGCTGCTAAGTCACTTCAGTTGTGTCCGACTCTGTGCAACCCCGTAGATGGCAGCCCACCAGGCTCCCCGGTCCCTGGGATTCTCCAGGCAAGAACACTGGAGTGGTTTGCCATTTCCTTCTCCAATGCATGAAAGTGAAAAGTGAAAGTGAAGCCGCTCAGTCATGTCCAACTCTTGAGACCCCATGGACTGCAGCCCACCAGGCTCCTCCGTCCATGAGATTTTCCCGGCAAGAGTACTGGAGTGGGGTGCCATTGCCTTCTCCGATTAAGCAATTTAGGTAATTTTAATTTGGACCTGCAATGTCTGGCTCTTGACCACCAGAGGTCACTGTAATAAGGTAGAAAGCAGGTGTTTAAGAGCGTCTTAAGTTGACAGTTGGATCAAAAAGAAAAACAAAACAAAAACCAACCCAGACAAAATCCCCCTCAATTTTCTAACTGGCCCGGGTGTGCTGTGGGGTGTGTGCTGCAGTCCCTGCTCTCCTTCTCACTTGTGGAGGGTCCACCCTGCTGCAGAGCCTGGCAGGACGAGGTCAGGTGGATGCTTGGGGAACATTTGAGTCCGAGGCCCTGTGCAGGCCCCGTGCAGCCTGACTCTCCTGGTGCTGAAGTGGCCCACACTTAGTGGGAGGGGCTCCCCTCCCTGCCCTCAGCTTCATCCTCACAACCCATTTCCTGCAGCAGTCTTGGGGGTTAGCTTCTCTTGGGAGTGTGTGTGTGTGTGTGTGTGTGCTTCTCTCTCTATAACGTGGGTTCAGTAATAGTGCTGTCCACCTAGAGCTGTTTGGTTAAAAAAGGATGATGCACGTTGTGAGCTTAAAAGCTCAGTGCTTGGCCCATATCTCGTGCTTGATGAATGTCAGCCAGAATAATGCTGTCCTTAGGGGAAGGATCAAAGGCAACATTCACACCCCCAGATGGTGGCTTGGACTCTTTCTTGGGGAATCAGGAGGCTCCCCTCCCTGCCCTCTTTGGGCATCTTCCCTGTACGTTGATGCCATTAGTGCAAAGTCAGAAATACTGGCCTTTACTGGCAGCAGTTCTGGGATATTTTTTCCGGGAAGATGTTCTTGTCCTTGGTGGGTGGCTGGTAGGAGAACTTTAGGGCTTTGAGGTGGGAGATAGGTGGGCTGCATTTAGCAAACACTGGGGTCCTCTTGGCTGAGCCTTTGTGAGGCTTCTCATGTGTGTGTGTTTTCTCCCAATTTTAAATACCTGAGTTTCCTGAACACAATGGAATGAGAGATGCACACAAATCTCTGCGAGGAGCCAGGCTGTGTGGGGAGAGGCGGTTTGTGAGGCAGGTGTTCACATTCCTCACTGGGAATATTTGGAGGATAGATGGGTCTTGGGGAGGGTGGATGCCTTTCCTGGGCCCTCTGGGGGCCCGTTGGGGCTGCCAGAGGATGAGGTCAGGAACAGTGATCTATAGGATGCACTGCTGCCATCCGCCTTCAGCGAGAATTTCCCCTGGATGCCTCTGCAGGGGTGGCACATGGACACACACACACGGAAGATCACCAGGGCTACAGAGCAGGTGCTCAGCACCATGACCACGGGGCTGCAGCTGCTGGGCCTGTGCACTCAAGCCCACCGACTGGTCACAGGGTCCTACTCTGATTAGCTGGGAGGTGGGAGAACAGAGAGAGAGAGAAAGCAGTGTTCTTGGGGAACCCCTGGTGTCTGCAATGTGCCTTCTGGTTTGATGGGTGGCATGAACTGGGGGGCTTCAGCAGGCCCGAAAGGCTCAGGCTGGTAAGGCACAGGCATGATTAGCACATGAGGATGGGCATCCAGTGCACAAATGTAGCGGATCCGAGAGAGGAGCCGTGCTCCCTGACCTTGAAGACGTGGTATTTAGAGCCTGAATGAGCCCCAGGCAGGAAGTTCCCCCCTGCCTCCCGGTGACCTTCTGAAGCACAGCTCTTCACTTGCTCTGGAGAGGGATCTTATCCCTGCATGGCGTCCCCTTGCATCCTCCTGGTATCTTTCCTCCAGCCTGCTCCTTATCTTCTCTCTGCTGCTCCCTCCTCCTCCCTCTTGCGTTTTTCTTTTCTATTCCTGTCTGCCAGCTGTATCTCTTCTTCCTACCTCATCCTGTCATTTTGACTTAAAACAAAGCCCCAAGCCCACATGTGTAAGGGGTTTCTATACAGATTCTGGAGGGTTTTTTTTTTTTTTTTTTTGGAAGCAGCCATCGTTATAAAGCCAGTCTCTTGATTGGTGATAACTTCTACACAAAGACACCTTGTAAAGTAGAACCTATACCCCCAAACTGTGCACCGAAGAGTCTGTCATGCTTGTAACTATGTGCCAGGCTCCAAGCAAATGTTAGATGCTTATCTTTTTAATCCTCCAAAAACCCCAAGGAGCCAGTGCTGATGCTATCCCCATTTAAAAAAAGCACATAACAGAAGTTTGGGTGCATTTAAAAGATAACTTGCCTGAGGTCACCCAGCTGAAAGGTTGGAGAACCCTAAAGCCTGCCTTCTCCCCCTCTGACATGTTGCGTCTTGGAGTGCTGGTCAACCTCTCCTGAACGTCTTGACTGTTGCTAGCCACACCTGCCTGTCTGCCTTCCTTCTGGGGCACTTGGAAGCATCTTTCCTGCTCATTCTGTCCCCAGCTGAAATAGAAACCAGTTGGTCTCCATCCCACACAAAATCCCCCTTCAAGTACATCTGACTAGTCATTAAGTTGCCCCCAGGCCAACATCAAATTCTTTAAACTTTTAAATATATCTACGTTTGAAATATTATTTTTATGCCATTAGAACCATTACATGATTATTGTAGATGCCCTTGAGGAAAAAGGGTTTCTGCAAAGGGGGACCCTAGAATGTGACCAACATTTCAGAATCCTGGTTCTTTCAATTCAAGATATGAAATTGGCTTTTCAAGCACTCTGTGCTGATGGAGCCTGAATAAAGTGGAAGGAGTGCATTTCAAGAGTTTCCTCTTTGAAGATGTCCTCCAATGTCTGCTCTTGGGTTGTGTGACTGATAAGGACTTGGAGTTAACACATCTTTACCTGATACTGGCTCTCCCTTTCCATTAGAAAGTGTAAATTCAGAGGCCTTGAATGTACCTGGTTTAGATTTTTCGATACTGAAAGGCAATGTTAATCAGGGTATTTGACAGTGATGTGGAATTTAAACCTGAATAAAAGGAAATAGCTTAAATGAACAGCTTAGGTGCTGCTATTCCTGTCCAAACTGCTTTTTCAGGGACTCAGAACTCAGGTGCTCTGAAAGGGCCTGAGATTCCTCTGACTGGGTACCTTGATGGGAAAGAAATCCCTGCACGAAACCTCTCACTTCTGACCTCTCTTGGCAGAAGTGTGCACAAAGTCCAGTTTCAAAACTGCTTCTGCATGATAATAGCAATATTACTTTTAAATTGAAATTTTAATCTTTTCAGCCTGGTGTGTAAGCAAATAATTGAGACCTAATTTACTTTATTTAATAAGCTGGCAGCCAACATGGTTAAGCTCACACTGATAAAAACTTGGAGGCAGGGTATTTGTTTACAGTCTTCCAGATTTTTCTGACTGGCTTGTTTGGGTCTGAGCATGGTCGTCGGGAGCAGCAGGAGGCCAGGACAGCAGAACTTGGGCATTTAGAACTCCCACACTGTCCTCGGGTGCCTGAGGCATCAGCATGCATAGCCAGAGACTACAGGAACTGTTGGAGGAGAGGGCAACAGAGGGCGAGATGGCTAGATGGCATCTCTGACTCAATGGACATGAATTTGAGCAAACTCTGGGAGATAGTGGAGGACAGAGGAGCCTGGTGTGCTGCAGTCCATGGGGTCGCAGAGTCAGACAGGACTTAGCGACTGAATAGCAACGACAGGAGCTGTCCATGGTTCTCAAAGGCTAGCGAATACAGGAGCTGTCCGTGGTTCCTAAGATCTAGAGCTCACAGGAGTTGTCCATGGTTCCCAAAGGCTGGTGACCACAGGAGCTGTCTAAGGTTCCAGATGAGGGGAATGGGCTGAACTCCCAGTGCTTGTGTGGGCAAGGCTACAGCATCCTTCACAGCAGGAGAGAGGAGCCAGTGATATCCCATTTAGGAAACAGCGTGGAGTGGGGCAGGAGTGGGCGAGTTGGGCTCATATAAGACAGTCTTCAAAGACAGCTCTTTTCTTATTAGACATCTCAGCTCGGTGAAGATATTTAATTTCTTTGAGCCTTGGTCTCTTCATCTGTAAAAAATGCACACAGTCATGCTTTTCCTTCAGGCTTGGTAAAAGGATGAACTATAAAAACAGTGTACCATGGCTGTCATGGGGTGATGCCCACCATGGCCACTGGCCTAGGGTGACATGGAGGTGGCCTCAGTGCTGACCGTGGTATGTATGCATGTCCCCTGGGGGCACGTGCACTCCCTTCCCTGCTGTGAGGTTACAGGTGAGCATGTGACCAGCTTTGGCTGATGCAGCATGAGCAGAGCGATGTGGCTCTCTTATGGTAGAGCATTTAAAAGCCAATATGTTGTTGGTTCCTTGCCTGGATTCAGTGCCTCCATCAATCGGCCTGGATCCCTGAGCAAAAACAAGATTTTTGTTTGTTTTAAGTCACTGAAATTTAAGGGTGGATTGTTACTACGTAGATGTTTGTGACACGACTGAGTGACTTCACTTTCACTTTTCACTTTCATGCATTGGAGAAGGAAATGGCAACCCACTCCAGTGTTCTTGCCTGGAGAATCCCAGGGACGGCGGAGCCTGGTGGGCTGCCATCTATGGGGTTGCACAGAGTTGGACATGACTGAAGCGACTTAGTAGCAGCAGCAGCAGACGTTTGTGAGGATGCATTTTCCCCCTTCAGTGAGAGGCTGATGCTCCACAGAGAAAGTTAGCTTTGGGCACAGTCTTGTGTTAGGACACAGCATCTTCTAGATGTAGGAGGAGCAAAGACGATTCTAGATGGAGGGACGAACACCAAGGTCTGGAGGGGGGTGTCTCAGGCTCCCTCCAGGAGATTTCTGTTCCTTCTTTGTCTACCCCTTCCTCCTCTCTTCAATCTACTTTTTCCTTCTCTCTTCCCTGTTCCATCTCCTCCCTTCCAGCAGCCTCCCTCTGTTTGCTTCTCTCACCAGGCATCCTGAGGCTTGGGTCTTCCTGAAAGTTGTCATCCAGCTGGCCTTTGTCCCCAGAGAGATTGTGTTCAAGCTCTTTGCAGCATCATTTTCTCCTGTTTCCTGGGTTTCTTGTTGCTGTCTCATTTCTCAAAGGTGATGAGGATTAGATAGTGAAGCTGATAAGTGCAAATTCTCCATTGGCTGAGTGGGCACAGTGGTGAGGTGTCAGCCATACAAGAGACATGTTCAAATGGCATCCACCCAAGATTAATGCCTCCCTAGGAGCATAGCTCTTGTGCCCTGGGTGGATTCTGTAAAAACCCTGGAATTTCTATTGCCATATGACTTTCTGGTTTTCACACCCCTTCTCTCCAATTAATTCCATTTAATCAGTTAGTGAATTCCAAGCTAAGTCGTCCTGAGAGCAGGGAATGCTCCTGGTCATAATTGTACAGTCTATCTGGGAGCCTGGGAGGCAGAGAATTTCTTTTCTTGTGCAGGGAAAGTGGAGTCTTTCTGGCCTAGTGGGATAAGACTTTGGCTGGATGGCACTCAGAGCTGTGCTTTATTAAGATAATCTGAATATAATCGCTGCAGGAAGAGAACCTATTAATTATTATGACAAGGAGAAATTTTTGAGTGTGGAAAAAGGGACGAGAGTCACTCCAAGGTAAAATAAACCACTGCAATTGCTAGAGTCCAGGTAATTGCTCAAGTGAGACAAACACTGACTAGGTAGTCACAGGGGGGGTCATTTGAAAAACAAAATGCAATTAAAAGTTTAATACTTGATGGAATTAGTAAACTAAGAGTTTCGGGAATGGGACTTCCCTGGTGATCCAGTGGTTAAAGATCCACCGCCAGTTTAGGGGACACAGGTTCTACCCCTGTTCTGGGAGGATCCCACCTGACATGGGGCAACTAAGCCCATTTGCCACGAGTACTGAAGCCTGCCCTCTAGGGCCTGTGAAGCCGCCGCAATGAGAAGCCTGAGCTTTGCAACTAAAGAGCAGCCTGTGCTTGCCACAAGCAGAGAAAACCCACACGTAGCAATGCAGACCCAGCACAGCGAAAAAGTATTTAAGAAACAAAGATTTGCAGGAAAACGGGTCTTCTAGAGAGACGAGTGGATCTACTGGTTGTTCTGGAAGGGCCAGGGAGCTGGGGATGTGGCGGGCACTGCTCTCGGCCACCTTTGCCTGGAGAGGCTTTCTCTATGTCACCCATGAGTTGTCATCCTGTTGAGCTCTGCCAGAAATCCAGCATTCCTCAGAAGCATCTTGAGCATTCCTAACCAAGCCCTTGCCTTCTTTTCATCTGTCACTGGGTAGTGGCTTGTGCCTGTGCAGATGGCTCTGCACACGTGTGGAGACACGATGCCTGAATGGTCTTTGCATCTTCCAAGGTGGGAACGACCCCTGGAAGCTCAGCTTTGCGACGAGACTTTCCCCAGATGCACTCGAAACTCTTCATAAGACGTTTGAGACTTGGAGATGATCCATCAACCTGTGTTGCAAATCTCCTCTAGCTTTAGGAATTAGTTGAAAATTAAAGTTACAGACAGGCCAAATCTCCCGAGTCCCAGACCGACTCAGAAATGTACAGTGTGCGGCTTCATTTTCACAAGTAGCTCCTCAATAACGTACTCGAGGGGAATATAGTTGAAAGTCAAGTTGGCTAACTTGACCCCAAATGTCAGCTGTTGGCTGGACCATGAGCTCAGTGGGTTTCAGTGTGGGGGTCACACACTCACTGCCTGTTGATTCTGCGGTTTTGGCCCAAGCTGGAGGTCAGTGGGGTCAATACGAACAATACAGAGGGACACTGCTTGATCTGTCTCTGAAAGCTGGAAACATTGGTCAGGAAGACTACCCCCGACCTGTGTGGACAGCCCACCCTCTCTCCCATCTTCACTTGGATCCTTGATTTGGGGTAATTGTGATGAATGATGTCACACGTTCTGATTGATTCCATCCGTTTTTGGTGTCTCCTGTTTACAAAGAAGCAACTAAGAACCAAGAAGCTGAGATGCTTTTCAAAGTGTCTACTCATCCCCCAAACAGTTATTAAGCTCTTAGTGTATGCCAGGCACCATCCTGAATGCTGGGGATGCAGTAGTTGGAACAGTCTAGGTCCCTGCCTTCATGGAGCTTATACTCTAGTGGGAGGAGAGGGTTGGGACAGTCAGTGGGATGATAGCTAGATTTCATGATGTCTCAGAGGGTGACCCATGCTGTGAGAGCAAGTAAGGAAGGGGCAGGGAATAGAGAGGATGGGGGCTGGGTAACATTAAGCAGAGAGTCAGGTTATCAGGCGTGCCACCCCCAGCGTTTGGGTAAAGCCTGGGAGCCGGGAGTGAGCCATGTGCACATCTGGGGAAGGATGTGCACTCGAGAGCAAACAGCAAGTACAGTGTCCTGCTGATGGGATTGTGCCGGCCCCCTGGAAGGATGGCTGGGAGATAGTGCGGTGGAACTGAGTGAACAGGAGAGGGGGCATGGATGGAAGTGAAGACGGAGAAAGGACAAATGCTGTGCTGCGTGGGGCTCAGACTGCTGCGAGGGGCTGGGGCCACTGTTCTGGACCAATGCTGGGGTCATCGGCCGGTCGTAGGCACTCTCCTTCCTTTTCTGGATATTGCATTGCCAGTCTGACTGGCTTGCTCTCCAGCCCAAGCCTCTCTGTTTCAGATTCTCAGGACTGTGACCTTCCCCCCCCGCCCCAGTCTCCCCCTCCACATTCTCACTGACTCACTCAATTGCCATGGATCTGGTGTCAGTACCTTTTCACCTTCATGCTGTCAGACCCCAGAAGCCCCTCTGGGGACCGCCCCCAGCACCTGTGCTCCCTCCTCCTAGTGCCCCGAACCCCTCCCTTCTTCAGTCACCAGAATCCCCTGGAACCTGGTGATCCTCATCGTCCCTCATAGTCTGAGGGTCCATCCGACTCAGCTCGGATCCCACCACTGGTCATTTGCTCCCCTGCATCCCTCACCAGGTCCCTTGCCCTCTCCCACGTCATCAGACACATCACCCTCCTTAGACCCAATTCCCTCCTAGTCTGTGTCTGCACATGCCTCACTGCCCCGAAGACAACTGCAGCATCTCGATGCCCAGCTGGCTTTGGATTCATGACCTTGGACCTCAAGTGCAGTCTCCACCTGGCCTGACACCCTCCCAACTGTTCTCTTCCACTCCATCCATCGTCCCTCCCCGCCTCTCTGCCCAGGCCCCGCTCACTCCTCCCTCTCACTCACTCACTCCCTTTCTCACGAGGAAGCCCAGCTGTCAGAATAGAATGTTCAGCCCTCACCCAGCCCCTGGCTCGCTCAGCGGAGGCAGAGTGGAATAGGACTGCACAGGCAGAGAGGACGCTACTGGGCCAGTAGGAAGATGGGCTATTTGTGCCCTTGGCTGAGGACACGTGTTACATGAGAACTTGACCCCAAGTCCCATCTGTTTTGAGCCATATCTTCTGCTATTTTCCTTTCCCTGTGCTCTGCTGGCAGTTTCCTCTACGGCCTTACTTTTCCGTTTCTTCTTTCTCATCAGTGTCCACGTGTGCCCCCATCATAGAAAGTTGCCTGTCGGCTCACTTCCCCTCCAGCTCTGACTCCATTTCTGTTTTCCCCTTTGCAGCAGCTTGGAAGGGTGAGCTGTATGTTTTCTCTCCGGGTCACCTCCACCCCGTGGTTAGATACTAGGACACACGGCAGCAGCTTCCTCTCTGCTTTGCTGCAGTTTGTCCCCCTGCTTTCCTGTCTTACAGTCTCACCACACCGGCCCAAGAGGTCTTGTTAGAACATGCACCTGTCACTTTACTTGTTGGCTACAAAGCCTCGCGAGGTCCCCTTGTCACTCAGAGTAGAGGCCAGAGTCCTTGGTATGACCAGCAGGCCCTCACGGGACCTGCCTCCAGGTGTCCCCCTGAGCTCACTTTCAACTCTCCCCTCTCTCACTCTGGTCATTGGGCATCTTGGCCACTCTCACCCCAGGGCGTTTGCACCGGCTGTCCTTGCCTGGAGTGCTCCTCTTCCGCACATGTGTGTGGGTCCCTCAACCCCATGGACAGGGTATCTGTCTGTTTTGCTGTGCCAGCACATCCAGCAGGGCTTGGTGAGTGCTTGGTGCTCCATACACCCTGGTGGAATGAATGAAAGAATGAATGAGTGACTGCTGCCTCTAGGAGCACCAAGTCTTCCTGATGAGAGCTGGCTCTTAGCAACACGGCATCCAGCAGTCCCCTCACCCTGGTTTGGCCTCAGGCTTCGATCTTGCTGCTGTCCCCCGATCCTCTGTCCTCACCCACCTTGGGGACCCCTTCCCTGCTGGCTGTGTGCTCCTACAGCCTTGTTGAATTGAGTGCCTGCTGGAGGTCGGGCCCTGGGCTTGTCTGGCTCGCTGCAAACCATCCACCCTCATCACCTCTGAGTCAGTCGCTGCTGGCCCATGGTTCTGCCCCGCCCAGGCAGGGGACTTCTGCCTTCTTCACTTCTTTTCCTGCTGTTCTCCAAGTGTATCACCATGAGCTGGGGGTTGGGGCCTGGAGGCTTCCTGCTATCTCATGGAGAGCTTTCCCCCACTCCCACCCTCGAGAGACTCCATCCTCCCCAGGAGGAATGATGGGAAGAGAGGCCAGCTGCCCCACATTTCTTGGTTCCTACAACAAAAAGCAGGTCTTCTATGGTTTTTCTGAGTTTGAGGATGGTAGGCAACACTGATGGATGATTCAGGGCCTTATTCCTGCCAGAGCAGATTATGTATGTGTTCATCTTCTAATTCTTTTTCCTTTCACTTCTGTGAGATTTGTTGGAAGCAACTAGTGAGGCCAAGTGACAACTCATCTCCTCCTGAGGAGGGGCTGGGTGAGCACTGCAGTAACAGAAGGCAGGGTCAGCCCCATTTCTCCTGGGTCTCTGGGATGGCACCCCAGGAAAAGATCCAGCCCCAGTGCAGGCAGTCTGTGCCAAGGGGGAGGGAGCTTGCAGGGGACTCCCATCTCATTGCGAGGCGGCTGGTCAGAGTGGACAGCAGTGTGGCCTTCGGGGCCAGGCTGACCTAACCTTGACTTACAGCTCTGCTTCCTGCTCCTGGGAGCCCAGGAGAGGCAGCCTCTCTGGTCAGTGTTGTCATCTGCAGGCTGGTCTTGCTGGGTTGCTATGAGACTGGATGAGAACAGGTGACTGGTGAATAGTAAGTATTAACTGGAAACTCATTTCAAGTAAAGTCGTACGTTGCAAACCAGGGGTTTCCCTTTATGACCATGTTAAACATCCATGTGAGGCCTCTTGAAGCCCTGGGTTGGCTCAGCTCTGCCTCTCAGTGGCTCCAGGGAAACTTAGCGCCGAGAGCTCCACTGCCTCTCATGTGAGATGGGGCACAAACGAGAGGACACACAAGAAGGGATCTAAGGCACAGCTCATGTTTGGGAGCTGTGATCTCTTAATCTTCACGCAGTGAACACCCCTTGTGCCCTTTCTGTTTCAGATGCCGTGCAGGAGGGCAACCCCCATGTAGAGAGACTGCCGGGCAGAGTGTCCCGGGCTCCTTCACCTGGACGGCTCCATCCTTATCTGGGGGCTGTGGCCCCGTCACAGTGGAGGCCCCAGGCCATTCTCTCGTCTTTCCCATGCAGGGGTTTACCTTCCCGGACACTCAAGCCCTCAGAGGTGGAGATCATCTCTCCACCATGAGCCCCGACTTGAAGGATCTGGGGATCTGAGGATCTGCCACCCCAGTGCAGAACAACCTGGTCCCAGTTTCCTTCCTGGGCACCCTCCATATGAGATCATGTCCCACTAGACGCAAGCTGGGCTGTTTCAGTTCTCACGCAATTTGCAGACGACCCCCTGTGAGCCCAGTAATTCCTCCAGTGCTCAGCAAGGGCAGAAGCACACGCGCTCGGTCCTGTGTGACTCTTTGGGGCCCCATGGACGGCAGCCCGCCAGGCTCCTCTGTCCGTGGGATTCTCCAGGCAAGAGTGCTGGAGTGGGTGCCGCTTCCTATTCCAGGGAATCTTTCTGACTCAGGGATCAAACCCACATCTCTTGTGGTTCCTGCATTGGCAAGCCGATTATTTACCAACTATGCCAAAGCTTGAAGGCATGGGGCTGGTCCCTGGAGCCCAGAGGACACCAGAGAGTGACAGCTCAGGGGGCTTCAAGTCACACGCCCTTAAGATCGTCCCTCCCCTGGAGCTGGCCAGAAAAACGGCACATCACAGACACGCATGGTTTGCTGACCTCTTTTGATGTTACTGTGGCACCTTTGAATATTTAAATGTACAGTTTCAATAATTTATTTTTAACCACTCAAATAGCTGAACCTGCAATTAGAACATGCTGCCGCCAGGTGGGAAAGGGGACCGTGGTCTGACCTATTTGCTCAAGCTGTGTGTGATTGTCTGAAAGGCATCTGGGAGGAATTTCTTTACCAGCTCTTTTTGTTTTAGAAAACGGAAAAAGTACTCTGATAAAAACAAAGACATTGAAGACAATGCCCTAGAAAACCAGACATAGGCACTCGAGGAAGGGGAACGTAGCTGGTATTTGCTGAGTGCCTTTTAAATCCGGGCCTATCTTTGGCCCTAACCATGCAGTGACAGGAGTGACCTGATGTCCCGAGGGAGGAGGCCAGAGTTCATGGATGGACGGGAGGCAGGTCACTGAGGAACACTTGGCAGGTGCTAAGGAGGGGTTGTCAGCAGGAGGATGGCTCTGGAGAGAAGCTTGGCGGGCAGTCCAAGGCCTGGGGTATCTCCAGGGATTGGACGCAGGTGGAAGCATGTTTATCCTTGGGGACCGTGAGGGCTTATCCTGTCCCCTTTCGGAACCCCGCCTGAGTTACAGGCCCCAGAGCTGACAGCCCAGGCTCACACCCTCCCCTTTCTGCTTACCTCTTCTTTGGCCCCACTTCCTCCTCCTTTTTACCCTCTGGGTTCCAGACTGGCCCCTTTCTGGGGCGGTGGGATGCAAGC
Organism: Oreotragus oreotragus; assembly: GCA_006410675.1. NCBI lineage: Eukaryota > Metazoa > Chordata > Mammalia > Artiodactyla > Bovidae > Oreotragus > Oreotragus oreotragus. The sequence continues at coordinate 33,263 of SJYX01017806.1, forward strand.
GGGGAGACGCTGGGCCTCCCACCCGGCCCAGGCTCCAGCTCTGGGGCCTTCCTCTGGTCCTTGGCAACCTGAGGTCCTTCCGGCAGCTTTCGCTCAGTTTGGGGTTGGAGCCATGCCGGGTGCCCTGTGTCCGGCCTTTCTTCCTGCATCGCGCGGTCACTGCCGCATGCACGTACTGTCCATCAGGGCAGCCGTGGCCCCGGATATCGATTTTTGCAAGAGCTTGTATCCCTGCCAGAGCAGCGGATTGAAAGGCCAACGTCACAGGTATTTAAACATAGATTTAAAGTGGGTTTTACGACACCTCTATGCTGCAGGCTCAGCAGTGTCCCTGGTTGGCAGGATGGCTCTCGCTGCATTCAGGTTGTGCTCTATTCCTTACAGGAAAGGCTGAGATTTCCGGGGCCTCCTCATGTGCAACTGCCACTGGACCAGCCTGGCCCACGAGGGAGGAATCCATGCAGGTCAAGTGCAGACCTGTGGTTTTGTTTCCTCGTGTGTGAGGAAGGGGTCCTGACAACATCCTGACTGGCATGCAGATGAGATTCTGGTGTAGCCAGCCTCCTGGCCTAGGGTACTCACAGTTTGTCCTTGCTCCTGTGGACAAAGTCCCTTCTCTGATCATAAATCCTTCCCCTCTGAGCTGGGATGGACCCAAGGACTCCTCAGAGCCGGTGCTAGGAGGAGCTTTTTCTACGAGGGCACCTAATTCTCTCCTCTCCTTAAACCATCAGCATGTTTTAGATATCACCCTGACCTGTGGAAAGATGACAAATATTTCTGATCAATCAGACAATTCCAACGGCTAAGGTTAGCGTGGGGCACGCTCTGTACGCTCTGTAGGCTGGACTCTTCTGGGCTGGGTGGCCGGAGCTCCTGGGGAGTTCCGCGTTTGTGTCATCTTGGCCTCTGGCAGGCCCTGGCCCAGCATCACTGCCTGGTCCCTGGGCTCTTCTTTCAGTTGCTCCCCTTCGCCCCAGACCACCCCAGGTTATCCTTCCATCCTTTCCATCTCAGGTCCCCACTCCTGTCCTGTCCCTAGATATTTCTGTCTCCCTAGAAAAGCTTGGGAGGAGAACCCCACTGAACAGCAGACTTCTTCCCTGACTCAGAAACTCAGTCTGGCTCAGGTTAAGAGTGTTGTCTAGTAGCTGGTGGGGTGGATGGGGTGGTGGTGACAAGTCTGGGGCAGTTAGAAGGGCTCGAGAAATCTTATGATCTGATGACTGCCCAGGTCCCCTTGTGCCCAGTCTTGTTCAAATGGGCCCTCTTTTCTTCCTTTTTTACTCTCATGGGAACTTCCTCCCAGTCCTTACGCCCGAAGCGATCAGAGTGGAATCGTGTGTTGAGGAGGGATTGAAAATAAGATATAACAAGTGAAATTGATTGTGCTTTCCATTACGCTGGGCACTTTCGCTTAGGGCTTTAAAGATGTGATTGGATCCAAATCTCATAGAAACACTAAGAAGCAGGTGCTGCAATTACCCCCATTTTAAGACCACCCCAGGTTATCCTTCCATCCTTTCCATCTCAGGTCCCCACTCCTGTCCTGTCCCTAGATATTTCTGTCTCCCTAGAAAAGCTTGGGAGGAGAACCCCACTGAACAGCAGACTTCTTCCCTGACTCAGAAACTCAGTCTGGCTCAGGTTAAGAGTGTTGTCTAGTAGCTGGTGGGGTGGATGGGGTGGTGGTGACAAGTCTGGGGCAGTTAGAAGGGCTCGAGAAATCTTATGATCTGATGACTGCCCAGGTCCCCTTGTGCCCAGTCTTGTTCAAATGGGCCCTCTTTTCTTCCTTTTTTACTCTCATGGGAACTTCCTCCCAGTCCTTACGCCCGAAGCGATCAGAGTGGAATCGTGTGTTGAGGAGGGATTGAAAATAAGATATAACAAGTGAAATTGATTGTGCTTTCCATTACGCTGGGCACTTTCGCTTAGGGCTTTAAAGATGTGATTGGATCCAAATCTCATAGAAACACTAAGAAGCAGGTGCTGCAATTACCCCCATTTTAGCTGAGAGTAACCCGAGGCACGGGGAACACTGTGCATCGGCTGAGAAGCTGGATCGGAGCCCGAGTGGCTATGCCCCAGGCTGGGCAGCAGCTGCAGCCCCGAGACCTGGCTTCAGGACTGCTGGGGTCGTTCTGTGCCTTGATGTGCATGAGCTGTAGTGCCTGCATGTCTGCAGTGGCTAATTGGTGATTCAGGCACTTTAAGGTCAGTAAATCCCCCTTCTAAGGGGCTGTGTTTGTGAGCTTGGGCTGCCACGACAAAATCCCAGAGACTGGAGGGCTTAGACAAGGGAAATGTATTCTCTCACGGTCCTGGAGAGCAAGTCCAAGGTCAAGGTGCTGGCAGGCTGGTGTCTCCTGAAGCCTCTCCCTGTGGCTTGCATGTGGCCTCCTCCTTGTGTCCTCACGAGGCCTTTCTGCTGCACACACATCTCCAGGGTCCCTCTCTGTCCACATATCATCTTATAAGAACACCAGTCACACTGGATTAGGGCCCAAAGGCCTTTTTAAACTTAATCATGTCTTTCAAGGCCCTTCTCCAAATACAGCTGCAGACTAGGGTGCTGGGGGGTTAGGACTTCAATATATGAATTCTGGGGGTACATGACTCAGGCTAGAATAGGGGCCTCTGCTTCATATGAGACGGAACCCCTTTCTACCTGTGCACGAGTCCTCAGGCCTCTGGGGATGCTGAGCAAGCTGAGANTGGGGGGTTAGGACTTCAATATATGAATTCTGGGGGTACATGACTCAGGCTAGAATAGGGGCCTCTGCTTCATATGAGACGGAACCCCTTTCTACCTGTGCACGAGTCCTCAGGCCTCTGGGGATGCTGAGCAAGCTGAGAGTTGCAGGTCATGAAGGCAGGGCCACCCACACCCTTGCCCCTGGATTTTATGTCCCATCCCGAACAGCGTCCGTTTTCTCTAGACTGTGGAAAGTTTTGTGACCTCTTGTATAACACAAGAAAAGCCTCTGCATTGAAACTGTTCAAGAATCAGGTTCCAATTTCCCAGGAGCACGTAAAGTGTTGCCAGGAAAGCAGAAATGTTGGAGATTTATGTCGGTTTTTCTGACATAACGAAGATTTCCCTTTGTTTCTTGGAACTGACTGGAGGGCGCTTGCCAAAAGAACGGCCTCCGAAGAAGTAGATCATTTTCTCCTGTTCTTTCTCCTTCTTTTTTTATTCCCTCTCAATTTATTTTCAGGTCAGAGCTTCATGAGGTCGCCGAAGCTGTGAAATCTGACAGACTCACCATCTGAGCAAACAGACTGTCCAAAAACAGGTTTTATTTGGCTCACCGCGTCGACGTGACAGTCTGGGAAAATCCCCAGTCTTTCTGTTTTTGTCTTTGCCTGAAAGAGTTTGGTTCAGTTCAACAAATAATAATTGAGCGCCTCCTTTGTGTGCCAGGTACGAGGTCAGGTGCCAAGGCTCTTAAGCTGGGTAAAACCCAGTCCTGTCCTGAGTGAGCCAGATAAGCAAACACACACTTATTCTCAGAGTGTGTCCCTCATGACCCTGGAATATGTATCCACACGGGTTCACAGGCTGTGGGCCCATGGAAAGTGTCTCCTAACTGCTAATAAGAAGGTGCCACCCTATGCTCCCTGGGTGCCCCCACTGCTCCGGCTCACATGCATTCTAAGTTCCACTGTCTGTGTTGGTCCAGGTGTTCAGTGTTTTCAGTGTTACCCCANGGGACCTGCCTCCAGGTGTCCCCCTGAGCTCACTTTCAACTCTCCCCTCTCTCACTCTGGTCATTGGGCATCTTGACCACTCTCACCCCAGGGCGTTTGCACCGGCTGTCCTTGCCTGGAGTGCTCCTCTTTCGCACATGTGTGTGGGTCCCTCAACCCCATGGACAGGGTATCTGTCTGTTTTGCTGTGCCAGCACATCCAGCAGGGCTTGGTGAGTGCTTGGTGCTCCATACACCCTGGTGGAATGAATGAAAGAATGAATGAGTGACTGCTGCCTCTAGGAGCACCAAGTCTTCCTGATGAGAGCTGGCTCTTAGCAACACGGCATCCAGCAGTCCCCTCACCCTGGTTTGGCCTCAGGCTTCGATCTTGCTGCTGTCCCCCGATCCTCTGTCCTCACCCACCTTGGGGACCCCTTCCCTGCTGGCTGTGTGCTCCTACAGCCTTGTTGAATTGAGTGCCTGCTGGAGGTCGGGCCCTGGGCTTGTCTGGCTCGCTGCAAACCATCCACCCTCATCACCTCTGAGTCAGTCGCTGCTGGCCCATGGTTCTGCCCCGCCCAGGCAGGGGACTTCTGCCTTCTTCACTTCTTTTCCTGCTGTTCTCCAAGTGTATCACCATGAGCTGGGGGTTGGGGCCCGGAGGCTTCCTGCTATCTCATGGAGAGCTTTCCCCCACTCCCACCCTCGAGAGACTCCATCCTCCCCAGGAGGAATGATGGGAAGAGAGGCCAGCTGCCCCACATTTCTTGGTTCCTACAACAAAAAGCAGGTCTTCTATGGTTTTTCTGAGTTTGAGGATGGTAGGCAACACTGATGGATGATTCAGGGCCTTATTCCTGCCAGAGCAGATTATGTATGTGTTCATCTTCTAATTCTTTTTCCTTTCACTTCTGTGAGATTTGTTGGAAGCAACTAGTGAGGCCAAGTGACAACTCATCTCCTCCTGAGGAGGGGCTGGGTGAGCACTGCAGTAACAGAAGGCAGGGTCAGCCCCATTTCTCCTGGGTCTCTGGGATGGCACCCCAGGAAAAGATCCAGCCCCAGTGCAGGCAGTCTGTGCCAAGGGGGAGGGAGCTTGCAGGGGACTCCCATCTCATTGCGAGGCGNGGAGGGGCTGGGTGAGCACTGCAGTAACAGAAGGCAGGGTCAGCCCCATTTCTCCTGGGTCTCTGGGATGGCACCCCAGGAAAAGATCCAGCCCCAGTGCAGGCAGTCTGTGCCAAGGGGGAGGGAGCTTGCAGGGGACTCCCATCTCATTGCGAGGCCGCTGGTCAGAGTGGACAGCAGTGTGGCCTTCGGGGCCAGGCTGACCTAACTTTGACTTACAGCTCTGCTTCCTGCTCCTGGGAGCCCAGGAGAGGCAGCCTCTCTGGTCAGTGTTGTCATCTGCAGGCTGGTCTTGCTGGGTTGCTATGAGACTGGATGAGAACAGGTGACTGGTGAATAGTAAGTATTAACTGGAAACTCATTTCAAGTAAAGTCGTACGTTGCAAACCAGGGGTTTCCCTTTATGACCATGTTAAACATCCATGTGAGGCCTCTTGAAGCCCTGGGTTGGCTCAGCTCTGCCTCTCAGTGGCTCCAGGGAAACTTAGCGCCGAGAGCTCCACTGCCTCTCATGTGAGATGGGGCACAAACGAGAGGACACACAAGAAGGGATCTAAGGCACAGCTCATGTTTGGGAGCTGTGATCTCTTAATCTTCACGCAGTGAACACCCCTTGTGCCCTTTCTGTTTCAGATGCCGTGCAGGAGGGCAACCCCCATGTAGAGAGACTGCCGGGCAGAGTGTCCCGGGCTCCTTCACCTGGACGGCTCCATCCTTATCTGGGGGCTGTGGCCCCGTCACAGTGGAGGCCCCAGACCATTCTCTCGTCTTTCCCATGCAGGGGTTTACCTTCCCGGACACTCAAGCCCTCAGAGGTGGAGATCATCTCTCCACCATGAGCCCCGACTTGAAGGATCTGGGGATCTGAGGATCTGCCACCCCAGTGCAGAACAACCTGGTCCCAGTTTCCTTCCTGGGCACCCTCCATATGAGATCGTGTCCCACTAGACGCAAGCTGGGCTGTTTCAGTTCTCACGCAATTTGCAGACGACCCCCTGTGAGCCCAGTAATTCCTCCAGTGCTCAGCAAGGGCAGAAGCACACGCGCTCGGTCCTGTGTGACTCTTTGGGGCCCCATGGACGGCAGCCCGCCAGGCTCCTCTGTCCGTGGGATTCTCCAGGCAAGAGTGCTGGAGTGGGTGCCGCTTCCTATTCCAGGGAATCTTTCTGACTCAGGGATCAAACCCACATCTCTTGTGGTTCCTGCATTGGCAAGCCGATTATTTACCAACTATGCCAAAGCTTGAAGGCATGGGGCTGGTCCCTGGAGCCCAGAGGACACCAGAGAGTGACAGCTCAGGGGGCTTCAAGTCACACGCCCTTAAGATCGTCCCTCCCCTGGAGCTGGCCAGAAAAACGGCACATCACAGACACGCATGGTTTGCTGACCTCTTTTGATGTTACTGTGGCACCTTTGAATATTTAAATGTACAGTTTCAATAATTTATTTTTAACCACTCAAATAGCTGAACCTGCAATTAGAACATGCTGCCGCCAGGTGGGAAAGGGGACCGTGGTCTGACCTATTTGCTCAAGCTGTGTGTGATTGTCTGAAAGGCATCTGGGAGGAATTTCTTTACCAGCTCTTTTTGTTTTAGAAAACGGAAAAAGTACTCTGATAAAAACAAAGACATTGAAGACAATGCCCTAGAAAACCAGACATAGGCACTCGAGGAAGGGGAACGTAGCTGGTATTTGCTGAGTGCCTTTTAAATCCGGGCCTATCTTTGGCCCTAACCATGCAGTGACAGGAGTGACCTGATGTCCCGAGGGAGGAGGCCAGAGTTCATGGATGGATGGGAGGCAGGTCACTGAGGAACACTTGGCAGGTGCTAAGGAGGGGTTGTCAGCAGGAGGATGGCTCTGGAGAGAAGCTTGGTGGGCAGTCCAAGGCCTGGGGTATCTCCAGGGATTGGACGCAGGTGGAAGCATGTTTATCCTTGGGGACAGTGAGGGCTTATCCTGTCCCCTTTCGGAACCCCGCCTGAGTTACAGGCCCCAGAGCTGACAGCCCAGGCTCACACCCTCCCCTTTCTGCTTACCTCTTCTTTGGCCCCACTTCCTCCTCCTTTTTACCCTCCGGGTTCCAGACTGGCCCCTTTCTGGGGCGGTGGGATGCAAGCGGGGAGACGCTGGGCCTCCCACCCGGCCCAGGCTCCAGCTCTGGGGCCTTCCTCTGGTCCTTGGCAACCTGAGGTCCTTCCGGCAGCTTTCGCTCAGTTTGGGGTTGGAGCCATGCCGGGTGCCCTGTGTCCGGCCTTTCTTCCTGCATCGCGCGGTCACTGCCGCATGCACGTACTGTCCATCAGGGCAGCCGTGGCCCCGGATATCGATTTTTGCAAGAGCTTGTATCCCTGCCAGAGCAGCGGATTGAAAGGCCAACGTCACAGGTATTTAAACATAGATTTAAAGTGGGTTTTACGACACCTCTATGCTGCAGGCTCAGCAGTGTCCCTGGTTGGCGGGATGGCTCTCGCTGCATTCAGGTTGTGCTCTATTCCTTACAGGAAAGGCTGAGATTTCCGGGGCCTCCTCATGTGCAACTGCCACTGGACCAGCCTGGCCCACGAGGGAGGAATCCATGCAGGTCAAGTGCAGACCTGTGGTTTTGTTTCCTCGTGTGTGAGGAAGGGGTCCTGACAACATCCTGACTGGCATGCAGATGAGATTCTGGTGTAGCCAGCCTCCTGGCCTAGGGTACTCACAGTTTGTCCTTGCTCCTGTGGACAAAGTCCCTTCTCTGATCATAAATCCTTCCCCTCTGAGCTGGGATGGACCCAAGGACTCCTCAGAGCCGGTGCTAGGAGGAGCTTTTTCTACGAGGGCACCTAATTCTCTCCTCTCCTTAAACCATCAGCATGTTTTAGATATCACCCTGACCTGTGGAAAGATGACAAATATTTCTGATCAATCAGACAATTCCAACGGCTAAGGTTAGCGTGGGGCACGCTCTGTACGCTCTGTAGGCTGGACTCTTCTGGGCTGGGTGGCCGGAGCTCCTGGGGAGTTCCGCGTTTGTGTCATCTTGGCCTCTGGCAGGCCCTGGCCCAGCATCACTGCCTGGT
>SJYX01017809.1:0-14455 GCA_006410675.1 Oreotragus oreotragus
ACTTACGTACTTGGCACACATGTAACGTGTTCAACCCCATGCCAAGAGCTGTGGCCTCTTTCATGTCCCTGCATGGGTACTGTCTCCTGCGTGAGGACCTTGGAAAAGATAGATCAGAACACATACAGTTAAGTAATATCCTGTAAATTCGTACTGTTCAGTAGGAAAGTTGAGAATTGTTTAGGGAAAGTGTGACCAAGTCCAAGCTCGCTCTGCTTTCCACTCGACAAGTCAGTAAATCCAAGAGACGAGGTTTGAGGCAAGGAAGAGACTTTAATCGGGGAGCCAGCTGACCAGGAATTTGCAGGCTAGTGCCCCCAAAGAACCTTCTTGTCAGGGCCTGGTTGCCAGGTTCTTTTATGGATCAGAGACTGGGGGAGGTGAGGAAACAAAGGAAAAAGACTATTCAGTCCTTGCAAGTATCCTATAGAATGGCAAGGCTCAGGTAGCAGGATGTATTAGTTTCACTTCCTGACAGTCCTTCACAAGTGGCTCAGGTTATCTCCCTCAGGCAGGCCATTGTGTATGCTAACAATAACAAAAAGGGGTTAAAGTCACAGAAGCAGATGCAGTGTAAATTTAAAACTAACCCTTCCAGGTTACTCAAATATTCAACTTGAGCCACTCTTAACCAAAGTGTGAATATCTTTCCCAACCTGAAGCAAAAGTCTGAAATGATAAAAATTACAACCAGAATGCTTGACCATGATATTCTTTTCTCCCCCTGGTGGCTCAGAGGTTAAAGCATCTGCTTGGAATGCGGGAGACCTGGGTTCAATCCCTGGGTCGGGAAGATCCCCTGGAGAAGGAAATGACAACCCACTCCAGTACTCTTGCCTGGAGAATCCCATGGAGGGAGGAGCCTGGTAGGCTACAGTCCATGGGGTCGCAAAGAGTCGGACACGACTGAGCAACTTCACACCAACAGTTCATCTAAAATTAATTTGAGTTTAAAATATAAGGCTTATATATTCACATAAAATATTTTGGTGAGATAAGATAGCATTCCCTTGGGTTCTCTCTCTATCCCATTAAGTAAGAGCTCTGAGTTGTATCTGTGTAAATATTATTGTTGGCTTGAAGGCTTTGAGCAAGAACTTAACTGGCTATCTGTCAGAGAAGTCCACACGCCTGAGTTAGTATCTAAACATTCAGGTTAAAAGTAACTGTACCAGTTTTGTTCTGTAAAGGGTACAAGTCTTATGTCTCCATCTTTGTATCCCTTGCTGTTTCAAGTTTTGTATCATTTTATTTTTTCTGTCCCTCATGTGTTATTTGCTCGGGCCGTAGGTTATTGTACCCAGAGCAATCTTTTTTGCTCTGGTGAGTGGCAGTCAGCACTTGCTGATGCAGGGATGGTCCACACAGCAGGGATTAAGTGTTGGACTCTTAGTGGATAGTATTTATTTAATACTATTGACTATAGCATTTAACTTACTAAATCTATGTGAATATATGTTTGGATTTAGAGAATTTCTTTGTTCAGAAACTTGTCAGTTAAAAGAAAACCTGTGTTTTATTTGCTGTAAGCACAAGCCCAAATTCAACTTCAGGCAAATGCTTACCTTTCCTGATCTGTGTGTTAATTATAAGAGCAAAGACATTGAACTAGTTGGTTTCAAACATCTCTCCTGGCTGAGAAACTCCAGGAAACAATATTATGGTATATGACTTTTCCCCCAAAAGTTAATTTTTGAAGCATATATTTTCTGAATACCATTTCAACATTGTTTCATTGTTTCTTATAAATCTGTGGCTACTGCTAGCTGAATAGTAAGGAGACTTCAGTTTGATTTCATAAAGCAAAGTTTGTCAAGTCTTCTCTTTGTTTAACCTCAGATTGTCATCAATATGGAAAAGTTTTCTCCCTCCTTATAACAAAGAAATTGTAGTAAACTTTCTTTTGAAGAGCACAAGAAAGTATTCATTTAGAACATCACTTTGACATAATGTGGTTTTACTCTCTTCCCAAATATTATGTTAGCTTCTGTATGTAAGGCACTTGTGGAATTTGCATGAGACCATGTATTTTTCTTTGCTGAAGAAAAACATGTTTATTTGAAAGGTTACAGAATATATTATTTTATGCTACATATAAAACTGCCTTTTTGCAGGGGGACAAAGGAAATCAAGGTGAAAGGGGCATTCAGGTATGTTACTGGCTTTTTTATGGCTTGCAATAAAGTCAGGACTTTATGCTTTATTCTTGTAATATCTGTTCATTTATATACTTTGATGGTGTGTTGGTTTCCCCAGATGATTTGACATGACTTACAGCACAATTGGAGAAGGCACTGGCACCCCACTCCAGTACTCCTGCCTGGAAACTCCCATGGATGGAGGAGCCTGGTAGGCTGCAGTCCATGGGGTTGCGAGGAGTCGGACACGACTGAGCAATTTCACTTTCACTTTTCACTTTCATGCATTGGAGAAGGAAATGGCAAACCACTCCAGTGTTCTTGCCTGGAGAATCCCAGGGACAGGGGAGCCTGGTGGGCTGCCGTCCATGGGGTCACACAGAGTTGGACATGACTGACGTGACTTAGTAGCATAGCACAAATAAATTTGATAAGACACTATTCACTCTACATATAAAACATATTCAAACTAATAAAAAGAAGGAGAATTATACCAGAAAATTAGATCAGGCTGAAGAAATCTAGGGTGATTTAGAAGGACATTTGGTTTTGGGTGTCTTAGTGAAAAAGGTGAAGAGAAGAAATGTGCTACAGCTTTGAGAGGGGAGAACAGTTCTACCTCAGTCCCAGTGGCTCTAGAAGAGATTTTTCCTTAACTGATCGCTGGTCCATGAATAGGACGCTGCTGGCCGAAACAGTGACACACTGATAAGGAATAAACTGTATCTATTGGCCTTTTAGTCTTTCACGTTCTAGAAATATATAAGATATTTCTGACCAAAATTGTAAATCTGGACGACAGTATTTCAGTGATGTTTTTAAAATTACAAAGGTTAGCAATAGTGGCTGAGTTTTGCTACATAAAATAAGCTTCACATAAACCAAAGACACTACACAATTTCCCAGAATGTTCAAAAGTCTGGAATATCTGGAGGCATAAAAGAAAATTTCAAAATAAAAACCTGCTAGGGTCACAGTCTCAATATGTTTCAGACAATGAAAGTTGAATTAAGCCCCTTCTCTCAAATCCACCACCCTGGTCATTTCTTGACATGGGTCCTGGGTGACTGAAGCATCATTCTAACTAGTCTCCTTGAGTCCAGTCACCCTTTCCCCCAACCACAAAAAATGTGTAAGTTGAGTAAGCTGAAGGTGTAAAAGGTGTTGGTTTAATCCATTTATATACTGCAGTATGATTACTACCTAGGGTCAGCTAATACCTTTATCATGCACATTAGTTTGTTTTTGTTTTGAGAACAGTTAAGATTTCGTATCTTAGCCACTTTGCAGTTTGGAATTTAACTGCATATTTAAGATATTAATTTGCTTAGCTTCCGCACCACACAGTAAGCAACTTGATGGCAACATAGGGACACTTTGCTGAAGTGTCCTGAAGTTACAGGGTCCTGCCAGCAAATAGGGCCCCTGGGAATTCATGGGTACACCTAAATGAAAAAAAAAAAAAAACTGCTATTCAGGAGTAATTTAAAATTTCAGTCACTAGATCTTTAACTGATTGTATATCTAGGTGTATGTTTTACTAAACTATATTAATTACCCTTTCAACATGCAGATGAAATAGTGGTGTTTCAGGGTCTGGCCCAATGTCTTATACAAGATGGATGTCTTATACAAAATATTAATTGAATGGACAAATATGTTTCTATCTTTATCAAGTTTTCTTTATTTGTCCTAATTTGAAGATCTTCATTCAAAATATTTTTCACAGTGTAAATGTAGAAATGTCTTTTAAATTTAAAATGTCTTTAAAGTGGTCTTCTTGCCCTCACATGAACATAATACACACCAAACATAATGCCATTGAAATTAAGAAAATGACCACAGTCACTGGATTTTTAAACAGTTTTCATGCCGTGAGCATGGACTCTGCAGAACACCCTCAATTGTCTAACATGCTCTATTTACATGTTCCCCAAAGTCATAGTTTGTTTGCCTCTGTCAATTTTAACTCTAAGGTTAGGCTGACTTTCCTCTCACTTCTCTTCTCTTGCATCATTTTGCATATTTGCATGGCTGCCCTTGTGACCTTTGTTCTAGACAGCAGCAAAATACATAGTATGCGTTGTATGTGTGAATGCACCATGTATGTGTAAACTAATAAATAACATTTATTCAATTTTAAAGGGTCAAAAGGGAGAAAATGGAAGACCAGGGATTCCAGGATCACAGGTATTTTTTTTTTTATGGAAAATGAATCAATGAATCACATAACTGAACAAGACTGAGAGAGAGTTACTTGCAAATAAAAATGAGTGAGGAGAAGGGGAGATGTAGTGTGCGTTCTAAGTGCACAGGGATGAGAATCCTCGTGGTGATGGTGATCAGGGCTTGCTTTAATTGTTTGATTTATATTTTTATTTTCCCATGCTGTGGCTGTGAGACTTGACTTTCAATACTTATTTCTGACCAAGTAAATGACTAAAGGTCTGGTCTTCCCTGGTGTCCTGTGATTAGGACTTTGCCTTCTAGTGCACGAGGTGCAGTTTCAATCCCTTGTCAGGGAGCTGAGATCTCACATGCCTCTCAGCCAAAAATCCAGAACGTAAAAACAGAAGCAATGTTGTAATAAGCTCAATAAAAGACTTTAAAAATGGTCCACATTTTAAAAAATGACTGAAGATAGATAATTCCACCTGCTTCTTGGAGTAGTAATGGCCCAAGGCGGCCATTCATAGCAGCATCTCTGTACCTATTGTTGAGTTTTTATTTTCTTCTTAAAATGTGAGCAGTTGAGGCCCTGTGTAGTGAAAGAATGGACTCGTTGCCCTCTAGTTTGTTCAAAGACATGATTGGCTCCCCTACAGATGTGTTAATCCCATCTCAGGGAACTGTCATGGAACAGATACATAATACATGCTTTTCTTCTTTTTTAAGAAAAATTTTAATAGGCGTATTATTGCTTTACAGTGTTGTGTCGGTTTCTGCTGTCTGACAATGTGAACCAGCCATAAACACACATATATGCCCTCCTTGAGCCTGCCTCCCAGACCCATCCCATTGCTCTAGGCTGAGCTCCACGGCAGCTTCCCACCAGCTATCTGTCCAACACATAGTAACCTGTGTGCTTCAGTGCTAACCTTCTTCTTTGACTAAACTCCTCCTGAAGCCATGTTTCGGTGAGATTGTCACGTGGCGTGTAGGTTAAGGCAGAGGCAAACTGGACAAATAAAATCATCCAACTGATAGGGAGTGTGGGCATAAGGCAGATTGCATAGTTGCACTGACTCAGGTGGTAGGGGGATGAAACTGTGAGGTGATGGCTCCCAGGGCGGAGTTTCTGGGTCCCTCGCTTGGAGGAATGGGAGAGGCCCCGGCGGGTGGGAAGGCGTGTGTTTGAAAGCACACGCCCCGGGCGCATTTTAGATGAAAGATGAGCGCTGGGTGTCCGGAAATTGAGAGCCCAGAACCTGAGGTTCAGAGCAAGCGTCACCGAGAGCGCCCAGGACCCAGTCCGCCCGTGTGCAGTGACGCTCAGGAAGAAAGGTCTCAGTTTGGGCCCCTTCGCCCCATGGTAAACCGCCGATGACAAGCAGCTCTGTCCCTGCTCTCCGCCGCCCGGCTCTGCTCCCCGGGTTAACCACGCAGCATGTGTGCACGCCTCTTCTCACGGGAGAGCCTCAGCTCTCCATGCGTCAGCCTCCACGGCCCCGGCCGGTCCTCCCACGTTTTGACCCACAGAAACTGCGATAGGAGCCTATTTCCTTTGGATTCTGAGCGCACGATTTGGCGGCTAGCTCACTGGTTGACAAATGACACTCTTGGCAAGGTTCCCTTAACATCTTCTTCTTCTTTTTTTTTTTTTTCTCACTCCTCAAGAGAAAAAGCAAGTGTGCCTCCCCCAAGGCAGGATTTGGGTTTCCTGGAAAGCTCTGTCCTGGGTGTGCTGGAAGCTGCGTTTCCACCCCCATGACCTCAGTCTGCAGAGGGGTCGGGGCAGCTGTGGCCTCTCAGCTGCTGAGTGGTTCTCCCACCCCTCTAAGTAAACAAAGCCCTAAGTTACCTGTCAGCCTACCAAGTGCGGCACGTGTGCTATTTGATTTTTTTTTTTTTTTTTGGCCTTCTTGTTGTGAATGGGGTCCAAGCAAATGTTTCTCTCACAAGATCATCTAAGTGGATTCTCAGCTGACAGCTGTTTTCAGTTTCAGATCTAATTTGGTTTTAGTCCTGGGAGCTTTTATCTTTTATTTTATCTTTCCCCGTACCTGGATCCAATTGGAAGATTCTGTCTGGTAGGGGATATCTCTGCACTTCTTCAGAAACCTCTATATTTAAAGAATGGCTTGAGAGAGGGTGTTTTACTCACTGATTGATTTTTATATGAAAACTAAAATTTAGTGTCTTTATGCTCAAGCTTTGAGAATCTCCCTTACTCTGTGCCAAACATTGATTTTTCCCTAAATTTTTCTTCTGTCTCATTTGGATCTTCACGTTGAAGGAACCTAGAAATAAATCAACATAAATCCTCAAACTTCATTGTTGTATATGGAATTCACTATTGAAATGTTTATTATACACTGACTTTCATATTGAAATGTTATATACTGAATTTTATATTGAATTGCAGAACACGAATTTTTAACTTTAAAGTTGATTAATGATCAACTATATTTCAATAAAAAACAATAAAGTTGATTAATGAAATCCCTCCTGTGTATTGTGAAAGCTGTACCCTTTGTTCTAAACTAATATTGGGTGATTTTGGAGCCTGACTGTACAATAAAACAAAAAATTCTAGTGTATTTTCTAAAGGTTCTTATCATCTCTCAAAAATGTCATTGGAATGACTATGTAAAAGATAAGAGGGAAAACTTTAAAGGAACCATTCACATGTATCCCATGATTGTGATGGTGAGAGAGCTTTGGGTAAAGGTCCCTAGTTTATATCATGGGAAGAAAAAACTGCCATATTGGTCAACATGCAGTTGCATTGGTCACGTCTCACTCTCTGTGGCTCCTCTGTCCTTGGCATTCTCCAGGCAAGAATATTAGAGTGGGTTGCCATGCCCCCTCCAGGGGATCTTCCCAACCCAGGGATCAAACCTGCATCTCTTGGGTCTCCTGCATTGGCAGGCGGGTTCTTTAGCACTAGTGACGCTTGAGAAGCCCGTTGTACAAAATTTGTGTTGTTCAGTTGCTAAGTCATGTCTGACTCTTTACAACCCCATGGACTACAGCATATCAGGCTTCCCTGTCCTTAACTATACCCCAGAGTTTCCTCAAACTCATGTCCTTTGCGTCAATGATGACATTGAATCATCTCATCCTCTGCTGTCCCCTTCTCCCCCTGCCCTCAATCTTTCCCAACATCAGGATCTTTTCCATTGAATTGGCTCTTCACATCAGGGGGTCAAAGTATTGGAACTTTCAGCTTCAGCATCAGTTCTTCAATGAACATTCAGGACTGATTTCCTTTAGGATAGACTGGTTTGATCTTCTTGCAATCCAAGGAAATCTCAAGTCTTTTCCATGCCACAATTCAAAAGCATCAGTTTCACACTCAGCCTTCTTTATGGTCCAATTCTCACATCAATACATGACTACTGGAAAAACCATAGCTTTGACTAGATGGACCTTTGATAGCAAAGTAGTGTCTCTGCCTTTTAATATACTGTCTAGGTTGACCATAACTTTTCTTCCAAGGAGCAAGCATTTTTTAATTTCATGGCTGCAGTCACAATCTGCAGTGATTTTGGAGCCCAGAAAAATAAAGTCTATCACTGTTTCCCCATCTATTTCCCAAGAAGTGATGGGACCAGATGCCATGATCTTAGTTTTCTGAATGTTGAGTTTTAAGCCAACTTTTTCACTTTCCTCTTTCACTGCCATCAAGAGACTCTTTAGTTCTTTCCTTTCTGCTGTAAGGTTGGCGTCATCTGCATATCTGAGATAATTGCTATTTCTCCTGGCAATCTTGATTCTAGCTTGTACTTCATCCAGCCCGATGTTTTGCTTAATGTGCTCTGCATATAAGTTAAATAAGCAGGGTGACAATATACAACCTTTATGTACTCCTTTCCCAGTTTTGAACCAGTCCTTTGTTCCATATCCAGTTCTAACTATTGCTTCTTGACTTGCTTACAGGTTTCTCAGGAGACAAGTAAGGTGATCTGGTATTCCTATTTCTTTAAGAGTTTGCCACAGATTTTGTGATCCACACAGTAAAAGGCTTTCATGTAGTCAATGAAGCAGAAGAAGATGCTTTTCTGGAATTCTCCTGTTTTTTCTCTGATTCAATGGATGTGGGCAACTTGATCTCTGGTTCCTTGGCCTTTCCTAAATCCAGCTCATACACCTGGAAGTCNTTTGTTCCATATCCAGTTCTAACTATTGCTTCTTGACTTGCTTACAGGTTTCTCAGGAGACAAGTAAGGTGATCTGGTATTCCTATTTCTTTAAGAGTTTGCCACAGTAAAAGGCTTTCATGTAGTCAATGAAGCAGAAGAAGATGCTTTTCTGGAATTCTCCTGTTTTTTCTCTGATTCAATGGATGTGGGCAACTTGATCTCTGGTTCCTTGGCCTTTCCTAAATCCAGCTCATACACCTGGAAGTTCTCAATTCATGTACTGTTGAAGCCTGGCTTGAAGGATTTTAAGCATTTCCTTGCTAGCATGTGAAATGAGTGCAATTGTACAGTAGTTTGATCATTCTTTGGCATTGCCCTTCTTTGAGACTGGAATGAAAATTGACCTTTTCTAGTCCTGTGGCCACTACTGAGTTTTACAAATTTGCTGCCTTATTGAGTGCAGCACTTTCACAGCATCATCCTTTAGGAATTGAAATTGAATCATCTCCACTAGCTTTGTTCATAGTAATGCTTTCTAAGGTCCACTTGACTTCAAACTAACATGCTTCTTTCCTAATCTCTGAATTTCCAGCCATGAATGATTTAAGCATAGGACAGTGTTTTTCTTCCGTATGTTATCTTTTCTTTAACCCATCGTTTATCTATAGTACTCAAACAAAATTTAATTTTAAGAATACAAATTTGAAAAAAAAATAGGATCTTAATCACTGAATAAAAGAATAAATATTCCTTATTTTACCGATTTGAGCTTTTTATTGAAGTATAGTGTACAATCATATATAAGGTGTACAATATAATGATGCAATTTTAAAAGTCTATACTCCATTTATAGTTATTAAATATTGGATATGTTCCCTGACTTAAGTTTTAATTTTCCTTAAACTAGTAATATATTTTAAAATAAGAGTAGAGTTTTAAAAGAATTCAGATAGAATGCCATTCTAACCTACATATTTGACCTGCATCATTTGAAAATATTCATATAGATGAATGAAAGTAATGTAAATTAACCCTTTTATATTATTCATTTAGTATATTTCCTAGTCATTAGTCTCCTTTAAAAAGGTCTCTTGTATATGTAATTTTGTCACTATTTCTATTGCTGTCTTCCAAACCAAAAATTAAAGTTTGATTAAATATGTCTAAAGGGTACATGCCACATTGTTAGCACTGAAACTTGCACATTTTTTTTCCTCTTAATTTTTGAAGGGAATTCAAGGCCATCACGGTGTAAAAGGAGAGGTATGTTTCTTCTGGTATTATGCTGTCCAGTCCTCACAGCTTAATTTTCAGTACTGTATAAATAAATGTAGCTGTTGACATTCCAAACAGAAAATATCTTTCATGTTCTTCAAGAGTTCCTGAATAGAGATTTTCAGAATATGTAGGTTCACTGAATTAGGTATGAAATGGTATGCATTTGTCAATAGTATTGATTCCTATTCTAAATTAGGAACTGTTTTTCTGCGTATTTTCCAGTGAGGAATATTGTACATTTCTATGCCTACCACTAGAATTTAAACTTCCTGGGAACAAGACTGTCACAGTCACTGATGTATCTCTGATACTATGCATATTGCCTAATCAATATATGTACTAAATAACGGTTATTTGTAGGGTTGGATGGGTGGCTGATTGGATGGATAAATTGCTATTTAATATAGTATGAAATTTCCCTCCTGATCAATTATGGTGTTTCCCAGCCGTTACCTGTATAATTTAGATATATGTTTGTATTTATTCATATCTGTATTCTTGAGGACTTTTATGGTGCAGTTATACCTCTTGGAATATTTAAATAGAACTTCTGAAGACTTCTCTTGTTTTTAGAGAGGTGAAAAGGGAGAGGCTGGTTCCCGAGGTGCCACTGGAGCCAAAGGAGAGTCTGGGGTGGATGGTCTGATGGGGCCCCCGGGCCCCGAGGGGCCACCCGGGCAAGCAGGTCCTCCGGGCCCCCCAGGACTGGATGGGAAACCCGTATGTATTCTTCTTTCACAGTTTCATGTTTTCATTCTTTGTACTTGGCATGTCCATGTTATAACCCCTAATAATTTGATGCAGGGGAGAGAATTTTCAGAACAGTTTATTCGACAAGTTTGCACTGATGTATTAAGAGGTAAGTCTCAAACATACAGATTTTAATAACTCTCAAATTTCAGAAGTCATATAAATATTTTTGTAGAAATTATAAACGTATAAGTAAGACAAAGAAGAAAATAAAGGACATTTATCCATCTTTGTCTCTCCTACATAAATATTTTTATATGTAACTTTTGTAGTCTTTTTCATAAAGTAGTTTATCATTATTTCACCATTGATTAAATTGTCTTTCCTAATGTAATTCTAGTAATTTTATTCCCCAATATGGCACTTATAATTTAACAATTTCTTTTAGGGAGGTACTTTTCCCCCTTATTTGAAGCAATTTCCACAATAAAATTATTGTAAACAGCAATGGATATTTCCTAGTTAAATTTCTAGAAATGAAGTTATTGGCCAAGAGTTAAGCATCTGTAAATCTTTTTTTTTTTTTAATTATAAGTGATTATTAATGTCCATTCACCATTTAAACATACGAGTTGGGGTTTCTTGCTTTCAAGCCCAGTTACCTGTCTTACTTCAAAGTGGAGGAATTCAAAGCTGTGATCATTGCCAGCCCCAGCACGGCTCCCCTGGTATTCCAGGGCCACCCGGTCCCATGGGCCCAGAAGGCCCCCGAGGATTCCCTGGTTTGCCAGGAAGAGATGGTGTTCCTGGATTAATGGGAGTTCCAGGACGCCCAGGTGCCAAAGGACTAAAAGGTACTTAGTTTGTATGTGTAAGCAAATGAACAACAGAAAAAGATATTTTTTGTATTCACCTCTTAAATTGATGTAATAGGCAAGAGTTCATGTTTGTCTTCTTGAAGACAAAAATTTTTCTATCCCTATGTCTTTAAATAATTTGTCAACTGAGTTAAACAATAATTATTGTATTTTTTGAAAGCATATCCTAAAGTCAAGAGAGAAAGTTCAAGGTTATGAAGCATGTGAACTTGTAAATCAGAAAATGTTGACAATGAACTTAGAAATTTTGCTTGAGTCCAATAATGTCTTTAAATAGAACATCACAGACACCATTTCCTTTATTTTGACTTTGGTAATGTCTTTTACTGTATTCAACATTGTTTTCTATTATAAGAAAAATTAGAGACTTTGCTGGTGGTCCAGTGGTTGAGGCTTAGCCTTCTAATACAGGGGGCGTAGGTTCAATCCCTGGTCAACGAACTGCGATCCCTCATGTCTTGGGGCCAAAAAACTAAAACATTAAAAAAAAAAAAATAGTGGATGCAATGTTGTGTCAAATGCAACAAAGACAATAAAATGGTCCACATTAAAAAAAAAATCTTAAAAAAAAAGAAAAATTAGGTTTTGCAACCAAACTTTCTAATAGTAGGTCACAACTTAACTGCTCTTTGCCTTTGAATGTTTATGTGAAATGTTGGTTGATAATTATTTCCTTTTAATTTAATACGATTTGAACAATTTAGATGTTTCATCAAAGGAAAAGCTATGATTCACAGAAAGGGCTAAATAATTTCAAAATTAATTCCAATAATTTTCCTTTCTTAATATTTAACCTCATTATGTTTCATTAATTATTTTAAAAACTGGCTTAAAAATTTTCTTTCCCATTAGTAATAATAAATAGGTGGTAAGTAATAATAAGTAAGTGACACTTTTTTTAAAGATTTTTCTTTAATGTATATATTAGCAGCTCTGAAAGAAGCAGTCTAGGAGGAAGTGATTTTATGGGAAAAGTAAGCTTATTCACCTCTCTGACACTCTGCAGGCCTCCCTGGACGGAACGGGGCAAAGGGGAGCCAAGGACTCGGGTACCCTGGAGCACAAGGCCCTCCTGGTCCCCCAGGTAAGAACTGGTGATGCTCATAAGTGTTCCTGCACATTTTGCTTTAGGAAAATCACCATAGATATATGTCCAAAGATTTGAAATCAAGACTTTTCTTTCCTTTTTTGAGTGATTTACATTCAGCACGTACTCCTAGAAGTTTTATCCTATATTACATTCATGAACCATTCAAGATTCCCTCTCACTTATCATTTAGATTCTTTAGAATACCACTCCTTAGACTAGATGTCATATGGTTTCAGCTGCTCATGCCTATCTAATGTATATCACTGTCCGTGTCACTGTTTTATCTTTATGATTCTCAAGGACGCAAAATAATGCTGAAATGGACTCAAAAGCCAAACTCTGCTAGCTGTGTTAACTTTTCTTTACTTCAGTTTTCTCATTTGTAAAATAGTGATGAGATGTTATTTCAGTTCAGTTCAGTTCGTTCGCTCAGTTGTGTCCGACTCTTTNAGTTAAACAATAATTATTGTATTTTTTGAAAGCATATCCTAAAGTCAAGAGAGAAAGTTCAAGGTTATGAAGCATGTGAACTTGTAAATCAGAAAATGTTGACAATGAACTTAGAAATTTTGCTTGAGTCCAATAATGTCTTTAAATAGAACATCACAGACACCATTTCCTTTATTTTGACTTTGGTAATGTCTTTTACTGTATTCAACATTGTTTTCTATTATAAGAAAAATTAGAGACTTTGCTGGTGGTCCAGTGGTTGAGGCTTAGCCTTCTAATACAGGGGGCGTAGGTTCAATCCCTGGTCAACGAACTGCGATCCCTCATGTCTTGGGGCCAAAAAACTAAAACATTAAAAAAAAAAAAATAGTGGATGCAATGTTGTGTCAAATGCAACAAAGACAATAAAATGGTCCACATTAAAAAAAAAATCTTAAAAAAAAAGAAAAATTAGGTTTTGCAACCAAACTTTCTAATAGTAGGTCACAACTTAACTGCTCTTTGCCTTTGAATGTTTATGTGAAATGTTGGTTGATAATTATTTCCTTTTAATTTAATACGATTTGAACAATTTAGATGTTTCATCAAAGGAAAAGCTATGATTCACAGAAAGGGCTAAATAATTTCAAAATTAATTCCAATAATTTTCCTTTCTTAATATTTAACCTCATTATGTTTCATTAATTATTTTAAAAACTGGCTTAAAAATTTTCTTTCCCATTAGTAATAATAAATAGGTGGTAAGTAATAATAAGTAAGTGACACTTTTTTTAAAGATTTTTCTTTAATGTATATATTAGCAGCTCTGAAAGAAGCAGTCTAGGAGGAAGTGATTTTATGGGAAAAGTAAGCTTATTCACCTCTCTGACACTCTGCAGGCCTCCCTGGACGGAACGGGGCAAAGGGGAGCCAAGGACTCGGGTACCCTGGAGCACAAGGCCCTCCTGGTCCCCCAGGTAAGAACTGGTGATGCTCATAAGTGTTCCTGCACATTTTGCTTTAGGAAAATCACCATAGATATATGTCCAAAGATTTGAAATCAAGACTTTTCTTTCCTTTTTTGAGTGATTTACATTCAGCACGTACTCCTAGAAGTTTTATCCTATATTACATTCATGAACCATTCAAGATTCCCTCTCACTTATCATTTAGATTCTTTAGAATACCACTCCTTAGACTAGATGTCATATGGTTTCAGCTGCTCATGCCTATCTAATGTATATCACTGTCCGTGTCACTGTTTTATCTTTATGATTCTCAAGGACGCAAAATAATGCTGAAATGGACTCAAAAGCCAAACTCTGCTAGCTGTGTTAACTTTTCTTTACTTCAGTTTTCTCATTTGTAAAATAGTGATGAGATGTTATTTCAGTTCAGTTCAGTTCGTTCGCTCAGTTGTGTCCGACTCTTTGTGACCCTATGAACTGCAGTACACCAGGCTTCCCTGTCTGTTATCAACTCCTGGAGTTTACTCAGACTCATGTCCATTGAGTCGGGGATGCCATCCAAGCGTTTTATCCTCTGTCGTCCCCTTTTCCTCCTGCCTTCAATCATTCTCAGCATCAGGGTCTTTTCAAATGAGTCAGTTCTTAGCATCAGGTGGCCAAAGTATTGGAGTTTCAGCTT
>SJYX01017810.1:0-13633 GCA_006410675.1 Oreotragus oreotragus
AAGAAGAAAACCAAAGGCATTCATTCACACTTGCTCATCTTAAACTATACCACATAGCTAATTAAAACAGCACGGTACTGGCATAAAGTGGACATAGCACAGTACAGGGTCCAGAAATATGCCCCCGCCACATTTACAATCAATCAATGTTTGACAAGAGATCCAAGAACTCAATGGGGAACTGGACAACCATGTGCAAAAAAATGAAGCTGGATCTGTCAGACACCATTCACAAAAATTAATTCAAGACAGAATTAAAGATGTAAACCTAAGATCTAATACCATAAGACTCCATGAATACACAGGAAAAAAGTTTCCGGACACTGATTTGAGCAATGATTTTTTTAGATACGATACCAAAAGCACAAGCTACAAAAGCTAAACAAGTAAATGGGACTAAATTAACTAAAAAGCTACTGCACAGCAAGAGAAAATTAACAAAATGAAAAGTCAACCTATGGAATGGGAGAAAGTGTTTGCATGGTTGTTTAGATGCAGAAACAGATTTAATACAGATTTGGATGGGTTTAATAGGGTTAAGAAGCAAGAGAGGAGCAGGGGGCTGAGGATATACACTAAACAGTATGATGGAGATGACAATATAAGGTAGAAAAGTGAGGATTCAAGATGGTGAGGAGTATGTGATTTATTAATATTACTAAACTGATCAAACCACCATCCAAACTGAAGATCTACACTTCTACCTATCAGTATTATTGTTGCTCGGTTGCTAAGTGACGTCTGACTCTTTGCGACCCCATGGACTGCAGCAGGCCAGGTGTCCCTGTCCTTCACTATCTCCCAGAGTTTGCTCAAGTATCGACAGAGGATAAGATGGTTGGATGGCATCACCAATTCGATGGACAAGAGTTTGAGCAAGCTCCAGGAGTTGGTGATGGACAGGGAAGCCTGGTGTGCTGCAGTCCGTGGAGTCGCAGAGTTGGACACGACTGAGCGGCCGAAGAGTCAGTGATGCTATCCAACTCTCATTCTCTGCTGCCCTTTTCCTTTTGTCTTCAATGCTTCCCAGCATCCAGGTCTTTTCCAATGAGTCAGCTCTTTGCATCATCATGTGTATTCCACCCCTATCATATTTCATTTCATCAGATAATCCTATTTTTATTTTTGTTCAACAATTACTTGCTTAAAAAAGAAAAGAAAAGCAATGTGTTTTAAATCACATTTATGTTTGGTTTGGCTTTTTAACTTTTAAAAACGTATATGACACTGTACATAATCTTTATTAGCTTCTTTCACTTATTTTGCTCTTTTGTACTGTTCACTACAGGGGCAGTTGATCATCACTGCTCTATATTTCACGGTTTAATTATATTTTATTAAACCATTTTCTTCCATTGATAACTATTTGGGCTGTTTCCAGTTCTGCTTACACCTAGTGCTGGGAACAGTGCTGTGTGTGTGTAAGAGAGTTTCCTTAGGGTACAGTGCACTGAGCACTCAGTCATGTCCAACTCTTTGCAATCCCACTGACTGGAGCCGACCAGGCTCCTCTGTCTATGGAACTTCTCCAGGAAAGAATACCAGAGAGGGTAGCCATTTCCTACTCTAGGGCATATTCCCAACACAGGGATTGAACCCATGTCTCTTACATCTCCTGCACTGACAGACGGATTCTTTACCACTCACTCCACTTGGGAAGGCTATAGTACTCAAGTGGAATTGCTGGGTACCAAAGTGTGTAAATGTTC
Source organism: Oreotragus oreotragus (assembly GCA_006410675.1). Lineage (NCBI taxonomy): Eukaryota > Metazoa > Chordata > Mammalia > Artiodactyla > Bovidae > Oreotragus > Oreotragus oreotragus. The sequence continues at coordinate 1,710 of SJYX01017810.1, forward strand.
AGCTTTACAAGATAATACCAAATTGTGTTCCCAGAGAGGTTCTTTATCTTCCTTACAACAATTTGCACAAGATTTCATTGTTCCACTCCATCTCTACCACTTGATATGAGCTGAATGTAACATTTTTGCCACTTGAATGTGTGCAATTGCTCAGTGGTAAACAATCTGCCTGCCAATGTGGGAACCACAGGAGATGTGGGTTCAACTCCTGAGTTGGGAAGATCTTCTGGAGGAGGAAATGGCAACTCTGGTATTCTTGCCTGCATAATCCCATGGACAGAGGAGTCTGCGGCTACAGTCAACAGGGTCACAAGAGTTGGAAACGACTGAGCAACTGAGCACAGCACACAATTTTATCTCAGTATGGTCTTGATTTTATAGTTTCTAAGGTCAGTTGAGATTGCACATATATACTGTTCCTGTGAAATATCTCTTCATATCTTTTTCACTGTCTTCCTTATTGAATTTCAGGAACTTTTAATGTATACTAGCTATCATTCTGTTACATGATGGAAATAATCTTCCAGTTTGTGACTTGCCTTTTTAGTTTATCAAGTCTTCTCATAAACAGTACTTTTGAATTTTACTATGGTTGAATGATGAATTTTCCTTAGTATAGTGCTTTCTTCTATGTATAGTATCTTCACTGATTCATGCCTTAGTTTTGACATTTTTGTAATTCATTTCAAATTTTAGGATGGTGTCACACAGATATTCAGTTTCTTCTTAAACCCTTCCCATATGGATAAGCAATTTTCCTGGCTCTATCTATGGAACATTATTTTTCTCCACTAAATCGTCACACTGCCCTTTTTAAAGGTGTTTCTTGATCGACTTTGCCCTCGTTGCTGGGTGGGCCTCCTCGGGTGTGGCGAGTAGGGGCGCTCTAGCTGGGAGTGAAGGCCTCTCACTGCGGCGGCTTCGCTTGTTGCAGCGCACGGGCTTGGTTTTCTCTGGGATCTTCTAGACCAGGGATTGAACCTGTGTCCCCTGCACTGGCAGGCGGATTCTTATCTACTGTGAAGTCCCCAGGTTGCTTCTTTTGTATATCAAGTTTTATATATATGTGTGGGTCTGTTCCTTGGCCTTATTGTTTAATTTGTAATATGTACCAATTCTACAAATAATTGCTACACTTTTTAAATTCTTCATATGTGGTACGGTAAATTCCTTCTCCTCTTTGTTCTTCAGAAATTTTTTAAACTGTTCTTTACTATTATTGATTTTTTGTTCTATATAAACTTTCCATGGACTATAGAGTCCATGGAATTCTCCAGGCCAGAATATTGGAGTGGGTAGCCTTTCCCTTCTCCAGGGCATCTTCCCAACCCAGGAATCGAACTGGGGTCTCCTGCATTGTAGGTGGATTCTTTANTTCCATGGACTATAGAGTCCATGGAATTCTCCAGGCCAGAATATTGGAGTGGGTAGCCTTTCCCTTCTCCAGGGCATCTTCCCAACCCAGGAATCGAACTGGGGTCTCCTGCATTGTAGGTGGATTCTTTATAAGCTGAGCTACCAGGGAAGCCCCATATACATTTTAGAATGAACTTGTAAAGTTCTACCAAAAAAAAAATGTTGAAACTCTGACTGGGGTTGCATTAAACCTACAGGGCAATTTGAGGAAAACTTGGCAGCACATGATAAGATGGGATATTTCTACATTTACCTAGGTCTTCTTTAATGTCTCCCTGTAAAGAAAAGAAAAAACAAAACTGATTTTGCATATCTTTTGTTAAATTTATTTTTAGGTAACTTAAGTTTCGTTGCTATTGTAAGGTTGGTTTTTAAAAATATTTTGTATTCTAATTACTTGATAATGATCCAAAGACATGTCACCGGCTTTTTGTATCTTCATCTTAAAACCAGAATCTTAGATCAACTATGACTGTTAGCTAATTGTAGTCTTTGAGTTTTCTAGGTTGATAATCATATCACCTGCAAATAACCATTTTTCATCCTCCTTTGACTGCTTATATTATTGAGAGTAGCAGAGTTCAATGTTGAAAAGTAGTAATGACAGGCATCCTAGCCCTATTCCCTAAAGAGAATGTTTCCTCATATGGGTGATGCCACTGAGTTTTCTTACTTGTGTTTTTTGTCTTACTGTATATATCACTTACCAGTTTAACCAACTCTGCCATGCCCTATTAAAGCATGAATGTGATCAGCTGTTTCTAAATCTATTACCTTTTCCTCTATAACCTGTTATTATGGTAAATGACAATTATAGATTTTCTAATACTAAGTCATCCTTTGCTAATGGAATAGTGTGTTTTGTATATATCACTGAATCTGATTTGGTAATATTTTTTAGTATTTTTATATCATTATTTATGAGATAAAATTTATATATTTAATCTTTTTGTTCTAACTAGTTAGAAAATATAATTGGTATAATTTTTATAATTTTCTGCAGTTTTTGTAAGTGTTCCATTTTGTAAATGTAAATATATTTGAAAAGAATGTAGATTCTCTTAATTGTTGGATGCAGAAATCTATGTATGTCCACTGGACCAAGCTTATTGTTTTCTTCAACATTTTATATCTTTGCTAATTAAAAAGTCTGTTGTCCAAGAATGTGAGTCGAACTCTTCCGCCCTAATGAATATTTGTTATTTTTAAGTAGCTCTTAAAGTTTGTTAATAAGAGACTACTTTATTAGATACATATGTGCTTTGAATAACTGTACCTTTTTGGTGAATTTAATCTTTTATCATTGTGTAGAAACACTCCACTCTTGGTGACAAAAACGTCTTTTTTTCAAGATGCATCGAAAATCAGTTTTGTTCGATATTAAGTAAAGCCAGCACAGCTTCAGTTTGACTGGTTTTTGCGTTATATATATTTCCTTCTACTTTTACATTCAACTTCTCTATGTATGTATATTTTAGATTGAGCTTTTTGTAAACATTAGAAAGTCAATTTCCGTTTTTACTTTGCTTTTAACTAGCCAGTCAGCTTTCTCTATGTACACTGCTATACATTTAGACTTCCATCATCTTATCTTTGATTTGAAATTTATATACACTATATTCTTTCAGTGAATATCCTTGACATTTTATGATTATACATTTAACTAAAGTTAATCAATACCTTGACACCCTAACACCACAGTAGAATACTTTAGCTCTGATCTTCTCTCCATTTCCTGACATTTGCTATCCAGGTTTCTGTTGACTTAACCTAGGGGAAAAAAGGCATCTATGTGTGGACTTGGTTTATTTAGATTTCCTTGTTTACCATTTTATTTGCTTACAAGCCTTTTTTGGTATCTTAGATCATCATTTTGGGATCATTTTCTTTCTTATTGAAGCACTTCCTTTTGAGTATGACTCTCGATCCAAACCCTCTTTTAAAAAATATTTATAATTGCTCTGATTCTTAAAAAAATAATTTTACTTTCTACACAATTCCAGGTTGACATTTCATTTTTCAATGCTCTGAAAATAATATTCCACTCCTTCTATTATTGCTATTGAAAAGTTAACTCTTTGTCTTTCCTTCATAGACAATTAGTCCTTTCTCCCTGGTATTTTCAAAATGTTGTCTTTGCGGTTGTAGTTTCACTGCTGCTGCTGCTAAGTCGCTTCAGTCACGTCCGACCCTGTGCGACCCCATAGACGGCAGCTCACCAGGCCCTGCCGTCCCTGGGATTCTCCAGGCAAGAACACTGGAGTGGGTTGCCATTTCCTTCTCCAACGCATGAAAGTGGAAAGTGAAAGTGAAGTCGTTCAGTTGTGTCCGACTCTTAGCGACCCCACGGACTGTAGCCCACCAGGCTCCTCCATCCATGGGATTTTCCAGGCAAGAGTACTGGAGTGGGGTGCCATTGCCTTCTCCAATGATGGAATTGTCCAGGCAAGAATACTGGAGTGGATAGCCATCTCCTTCTCCAGAGGATCTTCCTGACCCAGGGATGGAACCCGGGTCTCCTGTTATTGCAGGCAGATCCTTTACTGTCTGAGCCATCAGGGAAGCCCTAATACTATTAGTCCTTTCCCCCTGCGTATTTTCAACATGTTGTCTTTGTGGTTTGCAGCTTCACAACAATGATTCTATATATAAATTTATGTTTCTGCATGGAGAATATGGTACTTCTTAAATATTTTTCATTTCTGGGAAATTCGCAGCCCTTATCTCTTTACATAGTGCCTCTCTTCCATTTCTTCTCATTGAGTCTCCCTTCCATCTTCCATCTTACTAAGTTCTTTTTTCACCTTTCTCATCTGCTGTAATGCTTCCACTGAGTTTCAAACTTGGTAAATTATATATACATATTTTTAAAATTTTCAAAATGTTAATTTCTTTCAAATATCATTTTACATATTTATGCTGGTAAATTTTAGGCATATGACATTTTTATATAGTTATATTCTGCATCTAAGGATCCTAATATTTGCAATCTTTCGAAGGGGATGTCTGTATTTGCTTTTTTTATTGGCTTCATTAAAGATTTCCTATCACTCATCTATTTGGTGATCTGTGATAGTGTACTGCTTAATTTTAATTTGTGAAAATCCTATATATTTCCATCCCAGAGAAGTTTTCATTCAGAAAATATTTGATTCTACTAGTAGACAGACAGTGATACGTAAAATAGAACTTGAGCTCCTCTAGAGAATTTTAGCACAGAATTTAACTTCTATTGTAATTCCAAAGTTTGTTATCCCCATAACAGTGGTGCTACAGAAATCCATCCTTGGCAACTCTATTTCTTCTGGGTGCCTGCATTTCCAAAATCAGCTACCCTCCAACCTGGCTCTTATCCTCTCCAACTTCCAACTTCTCTGGACTAATCTCCCCATATCTGAGTATTCTCACTCTTGTGCTTGGATATTCCCTAACTCTTAGATGCTGAAGCCCTCATGTGTCCAGATTCATGCTCAAAAGTTTGTTCGACTATTTTGGAGTGAGGAATTGGCAGAGATCACTTTTATCTTTAATGAGACTAGCAATGACTCAAAATATGTGTCCTTTTGGATGCCTGAGAGCTTCTACTTAGTCATGATACTAGAAGTAGAAATCATGCAAGATTTTTGACACTTAAAAGATACTTTAAAAACTTACCTCTATTTATATATGTATATATTTATATACATATGTTTATAAATACACATAGTTGTATTTGTATATACATATGAAGCTTATATCAGAGAAACACTAGATATTAAAAAATAGCTAGAAGGTAAATAAGAATTCTGAATTAAAATACGATCCATGGGTTGGCATTTGTTCTTTCAGGTTTCTCATACTCACCCCTCAGTGCTTTGGAAAGATTAGCAGCACTTGTAAACTTCTGTTCGACTTCAATCTATAATACAGCTCACTTAGTCAAAATATAATGGGGGTTTACATTATGACCTTAATTTGTGCTACACACATAGCATGGATCTTTGTTACATTTCTAAAATATTCCATTCATAATTTTTGAATAAGATGACTACAAAATGGCTAGTAATCTGTTTTCATTTACCTGTTTTCAAAAAGTCATGTCCTAAAATTAAATAAATTAATCCCAAACAAAAGTACATATAATAATTTTAGCATTGATGTATACCATTCTTCATTTATGAAGACTCTGGTGCTTTCTTTTTTGTACTTTTCTCTCCTTAGTGTCTAGCACACAGAAGGCATTGTGTAACTAACCACTGAATGAAAGATGCTACTACACTTACAGGGAAAAAAATGCAAAATCTTCCCAGTATTAACCAGTGAAGTAGAAAATTCAGTTTGATTCTTAATGATTTTGCCCTTCCCCAGGACTAAAAGTACCTGCAAGAAGATTAACTAAAGCTAACTTGTCTTCAAGATCTTGAATATAGTAAAGCGAATACATATTTTGACCAATAGTAAGTTTCCAAAAGGAAATAATACTTAAAAACAAAGTTACAAATTACAATCTATTTAAACTTTAATTTGTGCATTTGTGGTAATTTATGACTGCAACACTTTTTCTTAAAATGACATAAAGGCACATTTCATTTGAATGCATAGGGTACCATTCTAAAATATCCTAATTTTCTTACAAAGTGCTTGAGCAGTCACTTACACATACAGTAATAACAAAATATATTTACACTCTATAGAGTTTAAAAATTTTAAATCTGACTAAAATATATATATTTTTTAAACTACAGAAAAAAATTAGTGCTTTCTTCAGCTTAATTGTGTGAATATACCCTGCCCTCTAATTTTTTTAGTGATTGACTTTAATTAAAAAAAAATTCTGTACACTGTGTAGTTACAAAACGCTATGTCAGTTTTTAATGCTAAAAACCTATTTTAGACATTGCTTTCTATGCATATTTGAGAACCAGAAAAGGTGAGCAGACTGTACCTCAAAAGTATTTAGTGTTTTTTTAATGCTGTATTAACACTGTTTAAATTAAAAGCAGACAGTTTAGCTAAGACCCTCTATTGTCCTTTACCAAGGAAGTGAACTGGCATTTTAAAATAATTTTAAAACAACATATTGCTCCCTTTTCCTAGAAGATTCTCCCCCAAGGGATCATGGTTTATAATCAATTATAAGGAAATAGAAATTATCTCTGAATAATTTTAACTGTTCTCAGAGTATAGCAAAAACTTGCCAACATACCCTGGCAAGGTGGAATATTCGTATGTTTTAAGCTCAAAAAACCTCTATAATCATTTTCTCATAGGATTTAAACTTCAGCATTTTTTAAGACATAAGACAATAGTGATTAAATGGTTAACTCATTATTGGTTAGTTAACAACTTGCTATTCCTGAGGTATGACGACCCTAACATGCTAAGCACGAAATCAAAGATATTATTATTGAACTAAGGAAAAACAATAAAGTCATGGACCAGGAGGGAAAATAATTGAAACCAAACCAAAAAAAACCCAAAACTCCAGGCAAGTAGAAAAGTCATGGCTTGCAAAATGACTTTTCTGTAAGGGCATTAAAAAGCCACAAATGGATCCTTGTACAAAGTATTTGATCAAACTATTTTTGAGACTTTTGAGGTACAGCTTTAGTGTTATAATAAGTTTTATAAAATATAGACTGTTTTATCAAAAATATTTATACATTCTGTTATAATATATTGCTTCTGCCCTCAGTAACTGCCAATATAAAATCTGGATCCAGTGGCCTAAAATGTACAGATGCACGTAATGTAAATGCTGGAGTCTGAGGTGTCTGCTTGGCCACTGTACGAAAGTGATGAAGTGGTGAAATTAAATAATAAACCTACAACACAGAACACATTACAACTTGCACATATACACGTTCACAGCATGTATACAATGGTCATCCATATGTCTTAACAAAGATATAGTTCCCTTCTACAGTAGACCCAAGAACAAGGTGAACTAGGTTGATAAATGTACAATGCGTATCAGAAAAAGGAGCAATCAGTTCACTGATTCTGGAAGAAAGCATGACTGAATGCACTAAGCATCTAGACTTTGGGAATGCATACAGGTAAAAACAGTATCTTGGTTCAGGATGATCATTAAGTCCTCATTCTTAAAATTTTAAGTAAATGCAGATGTTTAGTTGTTCCTGTTTGTTTCAGCATGGTTGATTTAATAAGATCATTTGGCAAGTAGCTCAGTTGGAAAGCTATGAGGCTCTGTTACATGGTTGGTAAAGATAAGGCAATAAAAATTTTCTAATAAATATAGAAAATGTATAATACAATTCATTTCACTTTTAAAAAGCCCCAAAATGTGCACAAACTATTACTACATTTTTTTGGATATTACAGTAATTTCTTTAAAAAAATAAGAGCCTTTGCCTTATTCAAACAGAATCATACTACATGTGAATAGTAATTACATCCTAAGCCCTCTTTTCCTGTTTTTGTAAAACACACCTAAGGAAAATTAACTAATTAACTTTCCTTCCGTTTAAGGCAGGCATACGGCAAAGCTAGGGACTGCAGAAGTGTTTTTTTTTTTTTTCCCCCTCTGATTTTAAAAAATAAGAATATTGATCCAAAAGTATTCATTTGTGATAGATTTTCATGGCCAATGTTCATTCAGCTTAAACTCCATGAAATTGTTTCCAGTGTTCAGAATTTTGTTTAAAATACATTGAAAAGCCACTTTTCAAGAAGGTATTAGAATAGTACTTTTAAACACATCTTCATATGTTTAAAAAAAACTCAGAAGCTTTTGTTGGCACAGAGAGCAAATGAAGGGCTGCTATTTTTAAGAGGTCTTCTTGTGAGTCAGTCTGCTTGGTTTCACAGTGTGTAGGAACTTAACACCAATCAGCAATGTAGTCAAAATCTCTGAACATTTCTTGCTCCTCTTCTGAAAGTATCCTTGGTTCTCGAGGTGGAGTCAGAATAGGTGCTTCTGAGGTAAATTCATCATCAAAATTACTAACATCTTCCCGTCCTCTAATTGTAGGTACAAATGGTGGCTTAACTTTTTTGTCCATCAGAGCGCTCCAATCAATTAGCTGGATTACAAAATATAAAATGACCAGTTTAGTTTCCTATTTCTAACTGCTAGAGTATCAGAAAATTTGTAAACTTTCACACTTACTCGGAAAAATGGGTGTTTTTTCACGTCCTCTGCATCTTTTTCACCAGCTCCAAGGCGTCGCTCAGGATTTCTTCTTAATAACTAACACAACGCAAAGGAAGAAAGTAAAAATAAAACCAGAGATTCACGGAGAAGGATTCCCATAACTTGCAACCTTTTAGAGTTCCTTTTGGCATGTGTTTGTCTAAACCACGAACACCTGTGGCTGAAAAACAATTTCTGAAACGCTACTGGGACATACTCTTAGTGTCAGTCAATTCAGTCGCTCAGTTGTGTCTGACTCTTTGAAACCCCGTGGACTTCCCTGTCCATTACCACCAGGCTTCGCTGTGTATTACCAACTCTCTGAACTTGCTCAAACTCAGGTCCATTGAATTGGTGATGCCATCCAACCTCTTATCCTCTCTTGTCCCCTGCTCCTCCTGCCTTCAATCTTTCCCAGCATTAGGGTCTTTTCCAATGAGTCAGTTCTTTGCATCAGGTGGCCAAAGTATTTAAGTATCATATTTATTTTATAAATAAAACATATATGTTACAACAAAATTCTTACCCTTCTCATTATTGAAATGGCTTCTGTAGATAAGAACCTTGGATACCTTACTTCATCATTTACAATACTGTCAAAGACCTCCTCTTCATCATCACCAGGAAAGGGAGACTAGAAGAAATATCTCTGAGTTAGTCAAAATGAGTTTCAATACAGTAAAATCTTATCTATTCAAAGTTCTGAAATACAACAAAGAACAATGTAGTGAGGAAACTAAGAAAAAGGAAAAACAAAATCAAACAAAAACCTTCGACCAAAACAAATAAGGACTACGAGAAGCTACAACAGACACACAATAGATACGTATCTATTATCCAGAGGACACACCATATACGCTTATTGAAATCTTGTGGAAAGACAGAAGGAAATGCCTAAGCTGAAGTGTTACTACAGAGGGAAGCACAGTTTGTGGAGATATATCAGACATGAATGTGTTCTGAATTCCACAGTCAATAGCAAATTAATAATGGCAAAACACAATTAGAGACAATTTGATTGTACTAAGAAGCAACTGTAAACAAAATTAAACTGAAAGGAGCCAAAAAACACATTATTTCCAGGCATATTTAATGCTCTATACACAACAGGTCTTGAGGCAGTTCAGCCCAAGTATGTTAAGATGGTTGCTCATAGTGACAGTAATTATGCTGAGTAATAAAAAAGTAGTTAAATAAACATTCAGTGTAACAATCTGATGTACATGGGGATAAACTCTTAAATACACTGAAAATATGGCTATGAAATATGACTTATCACCTCAGAATTTCAGCCACCTTAGATCTGGCTGCTCACTTCCTGTTGGTTGTTAAAGAACAAGAGCCAGGCAGGAAGCAGCGTCAACAAGAGCGGGATCTCGGACCTGAGGAACCTATGAAAGCCATTTCAGAACCCAGTATACTAAAGCTGAACTGCTAATATTATTGTTTGTATCTAAGAAAATTTCAAACTTTTCAGTTATCAAAATTGCAGTTTTGGCCTGATAAAACTCAGGCTTGTTGTATCAAAATCAGGCTTGTTCATTTACTCACTCAAAATACATACACTGAATACCTGTTATATGGGACAATATAATTTCAGGGATTGAAAATCCTATTTCACAAGGATTTTCAATGAGAATTTCATATGGTTATACGAAGCAATTTTGACTCCTGATTAAGTCAATTTTCTATTTGAAAACTCACTCCACAAGTCTTTGAACAGTAAAAATATATTTACATACTTGTTAAGCTGTTAAAAGTTTTTTTCTGCAAATCGATTATAAGCTAACAGTACTAACAATGGAAGGTTAACAAATCTATTTTAAGCACACATTAAAAGAATTCAATAGTCTGTTCAGATGTCAAAGATCTAAATCTAGCATCTAAGGTTATTTTAAACTTCTCTGATACCTTCACAATTCTTTGCACACAGAAAGGGGACCTGATGTTAGCTTATTCCTAGGGCTGATTCAAGTCCTCACAACTCATACAAATTTGAAAATATGATATATCCAGTAAGTTTTCAATCATTTGTATTAATAGAGGAATTAGATATAAACTTTAGCCAAACCTCACTTTTATAAATTTAAGAAAAGGTAATGCTAAGATTTCACCAGTGCTATAAAATTACAAAACATATGTACCAGTGAGTTTTAAGTTTCTTTTCCCAACTCTCCTTTGATGGAGGTGCTAAAAAGAAATTAAATTGCAAAAGGCAATTGTGAAGAAATAGCCAGATTCACTGTCTTTTATCTCCTAGTAAGAGCTTAACCAGTGAGAAGTTCCTTTAAACAATATGAAACAGGAACTTCCTCACTGTTCACTGCCAAATCTCTCAGATACTTTAGAATCAAGGGGAGTAAAGTTAACTGGCTCTTAATTCTACAGTATTTGATAATAAGACTCTCATTTTTTGCATGTCATCTCCAATATGAAGAGTAAATTTTAAGCAAGCATCTAATTTTTGGTAACAAATCTCACACATAATTTAACACTAAATTTAAAAAAAAGGCAACAAAAATGTTACTTAAAAAAAATGTTTAAGTATATCAGAGCTTATAGAAACAACTATTATGGTACTTCTGGCACTTGTAGAAAGTAAAGAAAACTGCGAATAAGGTGTAAAATATATCTTTCTGTCTTAAAGCACTGTATGCTTTTCTCTTTTCTAAACAGAGGTGAAATAAATCTGTGTGGATACCCTATCTTGGAGGCAGCAAAGTACAATGGTTTAGAAATTAAGTTAAAATCCAAGCTCCACTATATGTTGTAAAACTTCAAAGTTACTAACTTCTTTGTGTCTCTAGTTATGCATCTGGAAATAAACAGAAGACTACTACTGAGCTCATTAAAGCTTGATGAAAAATTAAGTGAGCTAATACTTATAAGGCACATAGAACAGTGCCGGCACATAGTATATATTTTAATTCACTATTTCTTTTCAATCTTTTCCAAGTTTCCGTTCCAATTTACATATCAAAGGGCACTGTCAGTGGATGAACTAAAATCATTTATTTACTTGTTTGGGATAAGTGCCACTAAATGAAATCACAGAGCAAAACTAGAAATTTCTGACACTGAACAATTTAGCCTGGAGAAGGCTATGGCAACCCACTCCAGTATTCTTGCCTGGAAAATCCCATGTTCAGAGGAGCCTGGTAGGCTGCAGTCCATGGGGTCACGAAGAGTTGGACATGACTGAGCGACTTCCCTTTCACTTTTCACTTTCATGCATTGGAGAAGGAAATGGCAACCCACTCCAGTGTTCTTACCTGGAGAATCCCAGGGATGGGGGAGCCTGGTGGGCTGCCGTCTATGGGGTCACACAGAGTCGGACACGACTGAAGTGACTTAGCAGCAGCAGCAGCAGTGA
>SJYX01017811.1:8206-29759 GCA_006410675.1 Oreotragus oreotragus
GGGAATCACAGCCTTCTTGGGTGTAAAACGTGTGGTCCATGACTGCTGCTCCAGGTAGTCATTCTTTAGAAGCAGCAAAGAGGACGAAAGGTTAGTGTTTGAGTTACAGGGAAAGGGGGCTTTTTGGGTGGCTTGGTGGTAAAGAATCCACCTCTCAATGCAGGAGATATAAGAGATGTGGGTTTAACCCTTGGGTTAGGAAGATTCCGTGGAGAAGGGAATGGCAACCTGCTCCAGTATTCTTGCCTGGAGAATCTCATGGACAGAGGAGCCTAGTGGGTTACAGTCCACAGGGTTGCAAAGAGTTAGACATGACTGAAGCAACTTAGCACACAGGCACAGAGAAAAAGAGAAGAGAGAGGAGGGTCATGGAGGAGAAGCTGGACTGTATAGACATTTGGTCTTCTGCAGGACTTGGGGATGAATCTGAGCTGCAGTCTGGAGAAACTTGAGACACTAAAGAGGATACCGCTGCTTTAGCTGAGAGCATCACGTGATGCTGTCATGTTATTGGTTTTGCAGCTTTGGGCTGCCCTAGATTTTGAACCCAAAGCAAGACCTCATTCTCCCAAGAGGAGGGAGACTTTGTGGCAGGCAGAAAGGGAGACGAGAAACTTATCAGATCCAACAAATGCCCAGAAGGTAGAAAAGGTCAGCAGCAGACACTTGAGGTTGGGGGAGCAGTACCCGGAGGCAGGGATTCATCCTTTCATTCACCATGTCCACAGTATTTGAGAAATGGGTGAATTGTCTTTGCAGGATCATGAATATAAATGGAACTGAGGTAGCAAATGAATATGAATGCTAATACAATCTCAGTGTCTGTGGAACCTGAATGGGGATATACAGGTTATATACAGAATTACTGCTAACACATAGAAAGTATCTGGGGCTTCTCAGGTGGTGCTAGTGGAAAAGAATCTGCCTGTCAATGCAGAGACTGGGGTTAGATCCCTGGGTTGGGAAGATCCCCTGAAGAGGGAAATGTATTCTTGCCTGGAGAATCCCATGGACAAAAGAGCCTGGCAGGCTATAGTCCATAGTGTTGCAGAGTCAGACATGACTTGGCACGCACATGCAAAAAGTATCTAATGACTGTGGGGAAAAACTATAGTTGATCATTTTCTTAAAGATAGAACAACACATTTCACACAAGGAAAGAGGAGATATTTCATTTCAAAATGACCAGGATACGAAGAAACATGGACAAATAATGATGGCATCTTGAAAGAGTGCATTAGTTCAGAATGCTCTCCACTTCAAGTACTAGAAAACCCAATGACTATATTTTAAACAAAGAAGTTGCTTTTTATGGCATAACAAGTAAGCTCACAATAGGGAGTTGGTGCATATGATTCAAGGAATGAATTATGCAACTTCATGATTGCAAGGTGGCTGCTGCAGCTCCAGCTTTCACACATATTCTTTAGTTAATATGAAGAGGAGAGACAAAATGGTTATACCAGCCACCTCCTTTACCTGGAAAGATACTGCTAGAAGCCTTCCTCCCTTCTCCTATGACTTAAGCTAGATCTCAGCCTGGATATACCACATTTGTTCTCTTTCAACCCTTCTCCACTCCCCACATCTGTAAGCAACAAGGCATTCTGGGAAAGCAAATACTCAGCTGAGAACATTGCTGTGTTATAAAACAACAACAACAACAACAAAGTATTCATTAGGAAGGATAAAAGGATGAACAAACAGGGAAGAGGGAGAAATGACATGACTTAGTCTTTGGGATGGAAGATGGGGTGATTCTGTGAAATAAGCAATAGTCTAATCTTTTAACTTTACAATTCTATAAGGCCCCTTGTCAATAATCCTTAATATTTAAGATCCTTATTCGAACATGAGCAATTTTCTCCTGCTTGCTCTGCTTTTCCTAAAGCTCAACAAATGTAGGACACTGAGCTCTTCTTCCTCCTCCTCTCCTGTCGCAACCAGTGCTCAGGTCTCTGGCCACACACAAATGACCTTAACTAAAAGCAGCCTGTGTTTATGAGACTAGTATCTGTGATGGGTCCAGCATCCTGGAGGAACAATGGGCCAAGTAAAGTACCCAGAGGCAGGGAATTCTGGTCAAATCCCATCACAGATGCACTGTGCTGCTTTGTGTGACTCTCGGTGTCTGTGCTGGTGTCACACAGAGAATTCTAAAATAATAGAACGAAAACGGTAACATTCTAGAGTCCCTTCTAGTTCTATGGTTATTTCTCAACTCATTTCATTAAATTCCTCCAAGTATGCACATCCATTATGACTTTTTCTTTTTTTTTTTAAGGACTGATCTAATTACATATAATGGGGGAAAAAATCAAGGCAAAACATTTCCTTTATTAGGAGATGTATGGATTTCTAAGTTAGCTAGATTTACAGTCTCTCTGTTGCTAATGATTTTGCTGTAAAGAAGCTTATTAAACAATACCCCCCTTAGTTTGAGGGTCATGCATTTATATGAAAGCAGTCCCTCTTAGGGCTCTGTCAGAAGTTTTGAAGTCTTGGGCTTTTGGGTAATTCTCTTGTTTCCTTCAGAGCACATTTCTGCCCAGGAAGCTTAGAGCTGCCGCCTTCATGTTCCTAGACAGTCACAAATATCTTTAAGTGTCTGTCAGGCATGACTGTGCTTATAAGAATGAGGAGGCTGGCAATTGAGTTCAGGGAAATAATGACCTCTCTGTCATTTATCATCAATATACCCTCGACAATAGCACATACAAGCGCTCTGCTGGACACAGATGCCAAGCTAGGCTCCTCGACTAGCATCCTAGCAGCTCTGTTGTTTATTGCTCTTCTTGGATCACTTCCTTTATTTAATTTTGGCAAGTTACCAAAGTTAAAGAAGATACTTGCTGCTGTTGTGGCTGAGATCAGTCCACTTGTCAAACAAACGGATCGTGAGATTTTCGGGGAATTTGCTCAGTGCCAGGGACCAAAGACAACAATGTTCAATGATGGAGACAATCTTTATTGCTGGGAGCGTGGAGCATGCTGCTTTTACAGGAGAGCTGCGACATTTTTCTAACTGGATTGCATCTGCACTTTTAAAAGACAGACAACAGGAGTATCACCGAAGATAATAGAATCTGAGGCTGGAAAGCCTTCATATTTTATTAGGGCAGGGCTGCATTGATTCCATTTCTTTAAGTCACTGGAGTGTTATTTCACATTCTAGTGTCTGCATAACTGTATTGCCTTTGTTTCTCAGTTCCATTTAAAATTCCCTGGCATATCAAGGCTAGTGAATGTCAGCGAAGATAACTATCAACATGTAATAACTTCCAACTACAGGAACGTGTAGCTTGAAAACACTTAAATAAGCAGGTCTTTCTGTAATAAGTAGGAGCCAAGGGAGGAGAAATTAACTCCAACTACACTGGATGTATGTCAGATTTCATTTGAGTTTTGACTGTGCATAGACATAGGCATTTATCAGAGACAATCAAGGAATTGGAGTAGGTTCCAGTGAAAAATAAGGCTTCATAAACCAACTGGGAGACCCATAGGATACATCACAGAAAGCCTTTATATCAGCTAGCCTCAAAAACGTGTAGGATCTAGGGAAAGGCTAGTAAGGAAATCCTCAATGAAAATTTAATTTAGCATCTTGCTTAGAATTCCATTCTCGTTTGTGTAACCAACTGTAAGAAACTTCTTGAAGCAACAATTTACTGTCACCCTTTTTATATACTAATATTTTATCTGGTTTCTAAATGTAATGTCATTTATTTGCTCGTTTATTTTTGCCTGTGCTGGGCCTTTGTTGCTGCTTGGGCTTTTCTGCGGTTGCAAGTTCTCACTGCCTCGGCTTCTCTTGCGGCAGAGCACAGGCTGCAGGGCACCGGCTCCGGAGCCGTGGTGTGTAGGCTTAGTTGCTCTGTGGCGTGTGGGATCTTCCTGGATCAGGGATTGAACTCATGTCTCCTGCACTGACAGGTGGATTCTTTATCACTGAGCCATGAGGGCAGACCCTACTATCAACTTTATTGTTTCTCTAAGTTCCCCATGAGGCTTCAGTCAGACGTTGGCAGGGTCTGGATTCTTTTGCAGGCTCAACGGGAAAGACAAGAACTCTTCTTCAGCCCCATGCATATCGTCTTTCTGAAGTGGGCCAACTTAGGGCCACCTAGGCATCTTTCTCTCCATGACACCTCCTCACGTGGCTAACTTGGGTAGCCACAGAACATGGCATCCTCAGGAAGCTGGCCCTTCCTGGAGCACATGTTCTGAGAGGCCAAGATAGAAACTATGAGAGTTTTTATGAGCTAGCATCAGAAATCAGACAGTATTCTTTCTGTCACATGCTATTTATTACAAGTGAATCACAAGGGTCAGCCCAGATTCAAGTGAAGGAAGCTATCCAGGGACGTGAGGTTTAGGAGGTCTTTGAGGTCCATCTTTAGAGACCAGCTGTTGTTATTGAGTTGCTAAGCTGTGTCCGACTCTTTGTGATTCTATAGACTGCAGCATGCCAGGCTTCCCTGTCCTTCACCATCTCCCAGAGTTTGTTCAGACTCATATCTATTGAGTCAGTGACACCATCCAGCCATCTCATGCTCTGTCTCCCCCTTCTTCACCTGTTCTCAATCCTTCCCAGCATCATTTCTTTTCCAATGAGTCAGCTCTTCACATCAGGTGGCCAAACTATTGGAGCCTCAGCTTTAGCATGAGTCCTTCCAGTGATTATTCAGAATTGATTTCCTTTAGGATTGACTGGTTGATCTCCTTGCAGTCCAAGGGACTCTCAAGTCTTCTTCAGCACCACAGTTCAAAAGCATCAGCCTTCCTTATGGTCCAGCTCTTACATCTGTACATGACTACTGGATAAACCATAGCTTTGACTGTACAGATGCAAGAGACAAGCTACCAGAACATTTAGTTCATTAGCTAATCGAATTGTTACATTTTAAAGAATCTGCCTGCAATTGCCTGAGATCCCTAGGTCAGGAAGACTCCCTCCCTGGAGGAGGAAAATGGCCACTCATTCTAGTATTCTTGCCTCAAGAACCCCATGGATAGAGGACTTGGTGGGCTACAGTCCATGGCTTTGCAAAGAGTTGGACATGACTGAGGACGAACACCCTATGTGCCAAGCACTTTACTAAGTAATGTAAAATAAGTTTTTCTTTTCATCTTTCAAAAACCCAATGAGTTTGATAGTATTATTTTTTTAATTTTACAGACAAAATAATTGATTTACTAAAGGAAATTCTGTAGCAAACCATAGTAGAATTCTGAGGTGGTGTCATGATCTCTGCTCTATAGTGTTTTTCTTGTGAGTTGTTCTTTTACTTGGCAAGGGGACTTATCCGATTTCATTAAATTTCCTAATCAGTTGACCTTATTATAAGGAGATATTAACTCCAACTACTTTGTGGGCATGTCAGATTTAATTTGAGTTATGACAGTTCATAGAGATAAGCATTCATCTCTGATGGTCAAGGACCTGGAATGTGTTCGAATGAATAATCAATCTCCATAAACCAAATGAATGACAAATGCCCTATGTTACAGAGAACCTTTTACCAACTAGCCTCAACAATCACCTAGGAACTAAATTCTTGTATAATAGGGGACCCTTATATAACCACACTGGAAGCAGAAGGGAAAGTCAGAGATGAGAAACCTATGAAAGATTCCAAGGGTCGTTGCTGACCTTGAAGATAGAGGAGGCGGTGTGAAAAGACTGTTGAGCAGATTTTAAGAGCTGGGAGACTGCTGGTCAACAGTCAATAAAGGAAACAGGGACTTCACTTCGACATTTTCAGGGAACTACATTCTGCTAAGTACCTGCATGAATTAAAAAAAAAAAATTATTTGGCTGCATCAAGTCCTAGTTATAAAATGCAGGATCTTAGCTGTGCCATGCAGGACCTTTCACTGAGGCACATGAAATTTCTAGTGGCAATGCATGGACTCAGTATTTATCGCACTTAGTTGCTCTGCAGCATGTGGGATCTTAGTTCCCCAACCACGTATCAAACCCACTTCCCCTGCATTGCGAGGTGGATTTTCAACCACTGAACCACTGGAGAAGTCCCAGTACATGTATGCACTCTGAAGCTGGTTCTTCCCAAGGGTCTTTACATGAGAGTTCAGCCTAACACTTAGATTTTAGTCTTGTGATCCATTATGCAGAGAACTCAGCTAAACCTGCCTGATTTTGGACCTATAGACCTTGGGCACTGTTTCAAGCCACAGAGTTCTGGTAGTTCTTTAGGTAGCTATTTTGTAACAATTAGGTAACTAATTTGATNGAGAAATACAGATAGTCTGGGAGAGGGTGATAGCATTGAAGGTTGATTAATAGCGGTCAGACTCTGGATGTATTTTTAAAGTAGAGCTCGTATTTATTGATTAATTGAATCATACCAATTAATTGGGTCACATTTCTAAAGGAAAGAAAGGTGTTAAAAATCACTTAAGATACTGGCCTGGATATTTGGAAGAAAACAGTTTGCAGTTAGTGAGGAGGTTTTTTTTTAAATTCATAAAAATGTAACTGGAGATAAGCTAAAAGCAGGTCAGTCTTAGCAGTGTGAAAGGATCAAAATCTTTCTTGGCTCCTTTCCTCTCTCATTTAGGGCAAAATCAGAGGTAGAACATCTAGCTTCTATGCTTCCCCATATCTTTGCAACCCATTTCTTCTCCTGTTCAGAGAAAAACTGAACGGTGGTTTTGTGAAGCCTTCTGATAAAAGGTACCATCTCCATACATAGCCCTTTGTGGGCTGTGTCATGTTCAGAGTTGCAGATTCTGGAATTAGATTGAATTCAAAATTTGATATGACCACTAACTTCCTTGGGTAAGTCACAAAAAACTTTAAAACAATGCATCAGTGAAAAAGAGATAGTATTAGTACCTACATCATGGGGTTAAGTATGATATAAAAAAAATAAGGTGAATTTGATTTGAACATTAAATCAGGTTTAAATGACTTAATGTTGTGTTTTTCTGGTAAGTGTTTAAAAAAAAAGCAAACAAACAGGTCTCTAGGTTAGAAAAAAAGGAAAAAGGACCTGATTTGTAGCATTATGATGTCACTGAAAGTTGAGATGAATGACTATGTACCAGATTAGATTTTGTGCACAGGTTAGAATCTGCTTTCCCAATGGCTCAGCAGGTAAAAAATCCGCCTGCAATGCAAGGAGCTGCAGGAGGTGTGAGTTCGATTCCTGGCTCTGGAGGAATGTCAGCTCACTCCAGTATTTTTGCCAGGAAATCCCGTGGACAGAGGAGTATGGCTGGCTATAGTCCCTGGGTCCCAAAGAGTCGAACACAACTGAGTACGCGTGACAAGAGTCAGTTTTTGCACACTGATGTGTCACTGTGTTTTACATATAATATCTGGTCATAAATATTTACCTACATAGCACTTAGGCCCTGTTTTCATTGTATATTTATGTGCCAGTCTTCTCTTTTATATACATACTTCTTAAGAGCAGGGGTTATGATTATAGTTTGGAAAAACTAGCAAGATACTCTGACCTCTTTCCTTCAGTCTTTCTCATCCCATTTCAGCAATAAAGACTCATGTCCTTATTATCATATTTGTATATGACCACTCTGTTCCCTCCATCTCTCTTGAGGCTGAACTAGCTGAGTCATCTCTGCTATCTCCATGCCTCACTTCTTATCTTTAATGTAAGCCTTCTTTGTCCTGCTTCTTTTTGAAAAATATTAGCTTGGATAAATGAATTGTTGAACTAATGAACTCAGATGGGGAGAGTACTGAAATAGCAATAATTCTGAAAACTGGTCATTAATTTGGATGACACAGAGGTACCCATCACTTAGCCTTTGAAGATAATGCCTGCAAATAGTTAATATGGCAAAGAAATAATACTAAGTATGGATATCACTAACAAATATAAAAACTACAGATATATTAATAGTATGAGAGTTATTTGCCTAAGTATTTTCTCTCCATTTTAAAAATTAATCATCACAGTGACCCCATGGAATATATAGTGCTATTTCTATTTTACAGAAATTAGCAGCAAGCAANACTCCAGTATTCTGGCCTGGAGAATTCCATGATCTGTATAGTCCATGGGGTCACAAAGAATAGGACACGTCTGAGTGACTTTCAGTTTATCTTATATAATATTTCTTCACACCAAAGGATACAGTTTGGATAAAAGCTATATATATATATATATTTTTTTTTTTTGGCCACTCTGTGCTGCATGTGGGTCTTAGTTCCCCAACCAGGAATAGAACCCACACCCCATGCATTAGAAGCACAGAGTCTTGACCACTGGACTGCCAGGGAAGTCCTAAAATAATTGTAACGTTGAGCATGTCTCAAGGATCACTAGCTCTACCATTTTCTGCAGCACTCAGAGCCTGCTAGTCTGATTCAATGCTGCAACGATTACTCAAAGGCATACAAAAGTTCCAACTTATAAATACTACCTTGCTTTGTTGCAGGATCCCTTTCAGATATGGTATATGCCTTTATCCAGTTTTGTCCTGAGTCTCTGATAATAAGAATACCTAAACCAGAAATGATAGGATGAAAGTAGAAGGGACCCCACCCCTGCTCTTGTCATCACTCCTAATGACTCATTTAGAGAATGTGTGCCTTCTGTCCTTTCAGTTTTAAACTTGTCAGGTCTACAGTTCTCAAATTATGATATCTGTATAGCCCATGGAATTCTCAGGCCAGAATACTGGAGTGGGTAGCCTTTCCTCTCTCCAGGGGATCTTACCAACCCAGGGATCAAACCAGGTCTCCCACATTGCAGGTGGGTTCTTTATCAGCTGAGCCACAATGGAAGCTTAAGAATACTAGAGTGGTAGCCTTCCAGGGAAGGCAATGGCACCCCATCGCAGTACTCTTGCCTGGAAAATCCAATGGACAAAGGAGCCTGATGGGCTGCAGTCCATGGGGTCGCTAACAGTCGGACAGACTGAGCGACTTCACTTTCACTTTTCTCTTTCATGCACTGGAGAAGGAAATGGCAACCCACTCCAGTGTTCTTGCCTGGAGAATCCCAGGGATGGGGGAGCCTGGTGGGCTGCCGTCTATGGGGTCACACAGAGTTGGACATGACTGAAGTGATTTAGCAGCAGCAGCAGCAGCCTATCCCTTCTCTAGTGGATCTTCCTGACCCAGGGTCTCCCACATTGCAGGTGGATTCTTTATCAGCTGAGCCACAAGGGAAGCCTAAGAACACTAGAGTGGTAGCCTATCCCTTCTCTAGTGGATCTTCCCGACCCNGGACATGACTGAAGTGATTTAGCAGTAGCAGCAGCAGCCTATCCCGTCTCTAGTGGATCTTCCTGACCCAGGGTCTCCCACATTGCAGGTGGATTCTTTATCAGCTGAGCCACAAGGGAAGCCTAAGAACACTAGAGTGGTAGCCTATCCCTTCTCTAGTGGATCTTCCCGACCCAGGGTCTCCTGCATTGCAGGCGGATTCTTTACCAACTGAGCTATGATGGAAGCCCTTTTAAACTTGGCAGGTCTGCAGTTCAAAAATTATGATGTCCATGTTGGGCTCCTCATTCCAGTAGACCAGCAGACAAGAAAGTTACCATATTGGCAGTGGTAATTGACTCTGATCATTATGAGGAAGTAGAACTGCTTTAATACAAAGAGGTAGAAAGCAGTGTAGGTGAACCTCTGGAGATGTATTACGGTGTCCTTACACATCTCAAGTCTGTTTTAACCATGAAAAGATTAGAGTACAACAGGGGCACAGTACCAAAAGCTCAGTCACTTGAGGTATAAAGATCTGCATCTCCCCACCACTTAATTAATCCAGGGCTTTGGAAGTGTTGGCCAAGGGTGAGTGAAAGGAGATAAATGTTGCATATCACCTAAGCCCCAGGGCTAACTTTAGCAGTGTTGGCTGGTTGTAGCTTAACTTCAAATCTTTCAAGTATTATTATTATTTTTTTAAATGTTATCAGGCACCATCTGAAGAATCAATACATTGAGGATTGAATGGATCTTACCTTGAAATGGGGAATTATAGCAGACACTGTCCCTCCTATACATTTACTAGGCTCACTTTACAAATTCCATGTTTACTCTGATCCCAACACCCAGAACCTACATCTCTACATGAATGTCTTCATGATGTTGAGTTTATTCAACTTACACAAATAGGGTGGGGATTAGCTTGGAACTTCGGTCCCTCTAGACAGAGCTCTTAAATAACAATTAATGGTATGTAATAATAGATACGAATATTCAACACTCTTACACCTTGATCTAGACAACTCTATGGTGTGATGTACTGTATCTATAGATCAGCCTTTTGAGGTTGAGGTGGAGTTTTGCCTACCATAGATCTACTTGGCTCTGTCCATTCCCGGGATACCTTCCCAGAGTCCTAGACTGCTTCTGACTCCAGCCCCAGCTATGTAGAAGTAATTCTCTCTTCTCATGATGTTCAGTGTCAAATAGCTCAGCCAGTGTGGTTCTGCTGAAACACAAGTATGATACATACTTAAGACTTTATTCTGAATGAGACAGAATGTCATTGCTGAGTTTTAAGCAGAGAAATGATGATTTTACTTCACTGGATGTTTTGTGAAGTCAAGTTTCCACAGGACAAGAAAGGAATCAAAGAAACTGACGACAACAACAACAACAAAAAATACTACAGGGAGAAATACAGATAGTCTGGGAGAGGGTGATAGCATTGAAGGTTGATTAATAGCGGTCAGACTCTGGATGTATTTTTAAAGTAGAGCTCGTATTTATTGATTAATTGAATCATACCAATTAATTGGGTCACATTTCTAAAGGAAAGAAAGGTGTTAAAAATCACTTAAGATACTGGCCTGGATATTTGGAAGAAAACAGTTTGCAGTTAGTGAGGAGGTTTTTTTTTAAATTCATAAAAATGTAACTGGAGATAAGCTAAAAGCAGGTCAGTCTTAGCAGTGTGAAAGGATCAAAATCTTTCTTGGCTCCTTTCCTCTCTCATTTAGGGCAAAATCAGAGGTAGAACATCCAGCTTCTATGCTTCCCCATATCTTTGCAACCCATTCCTTCTCCTGTTCAGAGAAAAACTGAACGGTGGTTTTGTGAAGCCTT
The DNA here is from genome assembly GCA_006410675.1 of Oreotragus oreotragus. Classification (NCBI taxonomy): domain Eukaryota; kingdom Metazoa; phylum Chordata; class Mammalia; order Artiodactyla; family Bovidae; genus Oreotragus; species Oreotragus oreotragus. The sequence goes on from SJYX01017811.1 coordinate 19,263, forward strand.
CTGATAAAAGGTACCATCTCCATACATAGCCCTTTGTGGGCTGTGCCATGTTCAGAGTTGCAGATTCTGGAATTAGATTGAATTCAAAATTTGATATGACCACTAACTTCCTTGGGTAAGTCACAAAAAACTTTGAAACAATGCATCAGTGAAAAAGAGATAGCATTAGTACCTACATCATGGGGTTAAGATGATATAAAAAAAATAAGGTGAATTTGATTTGAACATTAAATCAGGTTTAAATGACTTAACGTTGTGTTTTTCTGGTAAGTGTTTAAAAAAAAAGCAAACAAACAGGTCTCTAGGTTAGAAAAAAAGGAAAAAGGACCTGATTTGTAGCATTATGATGTCACTGAAAGTTGAGATGAATGACTATGTACCAGATTAGATTTTGTGCACAGGTTAGAATCTGCTTTCCCAATGGCTCAGCAGGTAAAAATATGATATAAAAAAAATAAGGTGAATTTGATTTGAACATTAAATCAGGTTTAAATGACTTAACGTTGTGTTTTTCTGGTAAGTGTTTAAAAAAAAAGCAAACAAACAGGTCTCTAGGTTAGAAAAAAAGGAAAAAGGACCTGATTTGTAGCATTATGATGTCACTGAAAGTTGAGATGAATGACTATGTACCAGATTAGATTTTGTGCACAGGTTAGAATCTGCTTTCCCAATGGCTCAGCAGGTAAAAAATCCGCCTGCAATGCAAGGAGCTGCAGGAGGTGTGAGTTCGATTCCTGGCTCTGGAGGAATGTCAGCTCACTCCAGTATTTTTGCCAGGAAATCCCGTGGACAGAGGAGTATGGCTGGCTATAGTCCCTGGGTCCCAAAGAGTCGAACACAACTGAGCACGCGTGACAAGAGTCAGTTTTTGCACACTGATGTGTCACTGTGTTTTACATATAATATCTGGTCATAAATATTTACCTACATAGCACTTAGGCCCTGTATTTCATTGTATATTTATGTGCCAGTCTTCTCTTTTATATACATACTTCTTAAGAGCAGGGGTTATGATTATAGTTTGGAAAAACTAGCAAGATACTCTGACCTCTTTCCTTCAGTCTTTCTCATCCCATTTCAGGAATAAAGACTCATGTCCTTATTATCATATTTGTATATGACCATTCTGTTCCCTCCATCTCTCTTGAGGCTGAACTAGCTGAGTCATCTCTGCTATCTCCATGCCTCACTTCTTATCTTTAATGTAAGCCTTTTTTGTCCTGTTTCTTTTTGAAAAATATTAGCTTGGATAAATGAATTGTTGAACTAATGAACTCAGATGGGGGAATACTGAAAGAGCAATAATTCTGAAAACTGGTCATTAATTTGGATGACACAGAGGTACTCATCACTTAGCCTTTGAAGATAATGCCTGCAAATAGTTAATATGGTAAAGAAATAATACTAAGTATGGATATCACTAACAAATATAAAAACTACAGATATATTAATAGTATGAGAGTTATTTGCTTAATATTTTCTCTCCATTTAAAAAATTAATCATCACAGTGACCCCATGGAATATATAGTGCTATTTCTATTTTACAGAAATTAGCAGCAAGCAATGCCTGGGAGAGAGTAATGCCTGGACCCTTAATAATAAGTCTAGGACCATAACAATTCTTCGTAGCCCCATTGGATTCAGTGGGAATTAAGGAGAGGGTGTTATGGCTGCTATCGAAATATATTCTAGTTCAACTGGGATTAATTCAGGAAAGTTGGGATGCTGAATCTTCATATGGGAATTCAGTGGATCTGTAGAGAGCTGAGGAAGATAGAGAAGAGGAAGCAAAAGACAAGAATATATATGAAGGATTCCAAATCAGCACAAATATGAAGAATGAACTGGGATGGAGAAAGCCTTTACCTACACCTAGTGTACTGTGATGACCTTCTTATTCCAAAAAGATACATTCTTGGATATGAATTCTTTTATATTAACAACATAACCCTGATAAGTGGGTATTCTTCTCTCATCTCTCTCTCTCTGTGGTGTTTGGATTTCACTGTTGCTTTCTTCCACTTGATTGTGAGTTCCATCTTCAGTGTTTGTTGCATGTTAGCTGCAAATGATTCTAAACAACAACAACAACAAAAGGCAGGGGGAAATATCACAGAACTTGCTCTGCGAAAGAGAGAAGCAGCTTGAGGGACTTCCCTGGTCCTGTGCTTAGGACTCTGCACGTCTAATGCAGGGGGCATGGTTCGATCCCTAGCTGGAGAATTGGCCAAACATTTTTTTTTTTAATTAAAAAAGGGAAATAAACAACTCAAATCTCTCCATTTTTAATTTTGCGTTTATATTTTTACTTAGTGGTCATCCAACTAAGTTTGTACTAATTTTCATATAGAAAATTTACAAAGGTTTGGTCAGCTGGAATAAAGAGTAATGGTTTAATATCTTCTATCTGATGTAATCACATTATAAAATGAATAAAATTGTCTCTACCGATATGTGTCACATTTAACCATTAAAAGCTCTGCAGCATTATTTAACCCCCGAAATATAGTTTACATAAACAATTTTATTAAGAAAAAGTTGGGGTCAGTTCTAGACACAAATCTTGCCCAAGAACCTTTTTTTATATACATCATAGTTATTATGTAACTTTCCGTCTCTTCACGATCTGAAAACTATTGATCTTCCTTGGAAATTATATCAGTACTTCTGGTTGTAATTACAAAATCCCAAATTGAATTAGGTAAAACAAGGAATGTTTTAGCTCAAGGAATAGAAGGTAAAGATGAATGTCTGATGTATAAGAAAGCTAGGAGTGCAGATGAGGCTTAAGAACCCCTAGAAACAGGACTTAAAGGATCAACTTAGCTGCCATTTGTCTACTCAAATCTTTTTTCTCAATATAGAAAAGCTATAAGACCTTCCTTTGTAGGGCAGAAAAACACGGTTTTTAATAGATTCTGCATTTTTCATCTTAAGTTTTCAAATCTCAGAGAGACAGACTTATCCTGATTAGTCTGATAGGATGGAATTCCCAATCCTGGACTAGTGACTTAAACATCAGGGAATTGTATTTTTACCAGCTTGGTCAGGTTCTCACCCTTGGACCAGTGATGGTGCTTAGGAGATGGAATCATGAAAACACAGCTACTACTGAAAGAACCATTAACAGATAGCAAGAATTTTAGAAGAAGGAGAATATCAGACATAGCAAACAGTCGGTAATCAGTACAGCGGTATAAAGAGAGAGTTCTCAGTTCTTACATTAACTGCTGTATGGAGGACTCAGTAACCTCTTTATTATGGTTTAAAATAGATTTTGGGTACCAGCCCTTGGATTTCAGTAGGTCTGATCTACCAGGCACCACTCCCTGCCTGTTGATTGCATTCCTTCACAAAAGGAATACTGTTAGGGATTCCTTCATACCTCAGTCAGTAGAGAATCTGCCTCCAATGCAGGAGACCCAGCCAGGTTCGATTCCTGGGTCGGGAAGATCCCCTGGAGAAGGAAATGTTAACTCACTCCAGAATCTTTGCTTGGAGAATCCCATGGACAGAGGAGCCTGGTGGGCTACAGTCCATGGGGTCACAACAGTAGGACACACTTAGCAACTAAACCACCACAGTATGCACAACTCTTAATAAAATGAAATCTCCTATTTACTCAATACCAAAGGCTGTGTTGGATATTAGATAACCCTCATTGTTGCTATAGAAAAGTAACAACAGTCCTTTACTCTTTTATTACTAAGATTGTAATTTAGTGGGAGTCTATTCCTGTCTTTTTCTTTAATAAGAACTGACCTTTAACAACTATCTACAAATAGCATTAATATTTTCCTTCTCGATCCTCGCCCTCTCCACCCGTTATCTCCATTCTGTCTTTCAAATCACAGTGGGTCACACAGAGGACACAAACTCGATGTTTGGATTCCAGAATTACAAGCTTCACAGCCAATTTATATTTGCATAAAAGCAGACTCCTTTTTCAGACATTAGACACACTTTGCAGCATTCAGCCTGCCAACTTTATTACTGTTCATTTCACCATCCTATAGTAGCTCTTGCTGAATAGAGTACCATAAATCTCAGCAGTATAAAGGTAGTATAGCATAATCACTCATCAAAGAAATAAGATATTATCTTATTCTGTGATACACATCAATGATATGGTATTTGTCAAACAATTTATGATTTGGAAACAAAGGCGATAAAATCTAATTGAATATTTGAGCCAGACATCTTGAAGGATAAAAGTAGAACTCAAGGAAAAATTATATCTGTTTTTTATTTTGGCTGGGAGAGCTATGCCAGCAGTGCTATCCAAATACCTGGGTATAAATGTGGCAGCATAATAAAAATGCTTGCATAAGAAGAGACTGTCCTATATATTTTAAAAGACACAGACACACACACACTCCAGATGCCATGTTTCATATTATAAGGTCCATTCTGTGACTTGCTGAACCAGCTAATGGATTGCTCCATATTCGAAGAATTTATACTAAGCCTTTTCTTTCCAATTTTCCTTGTACCGCAGGAGTTACTGATGCTGATTGAACTCAGTGGCTCAATAAACAACTTTGCTATCTCAAAAAATACACCCTCTTTGCCGGCAAGATGTTTGGAGGCATTCCAATAGAAAGAAAAAAAATTCTGATCAACAGAGAGAAGAGACCACATTGAAATGTATGCACTCCTATTTTTACGCTGGTCATAAATCATTATCCACTCTGGCATTGATTAATTGGTCTTCCTCAAATCCTCCAGAATCCTTATGAAAATCCCAGGATAAAGAACGATTACAATATTAGCAACAGATAGAAAGGGATACATTTTCGAAATGTTGTCTGGAGATAACAGTGCGTGGACAAAAATGTGTCACATGGGAAGCAGCTTTTGGTTATTTACATGTTTTAAGTGATTTCGTGCTTTTTGTCAAGTTTTCATTCACTCCCTTTCTTATCTCATATCCACAACCAAGTCTGAGAAAGGTGAGGGTGGCACACTATAAGTATGCCACCTGTCAGGATGACACCAAGGCATCTGGGACCTATTGACAGTTTCCATGTTATGATGTCTAATTCTTCAGGGTGTATTGCTAATGATCAAGTTTTGCATTAGTAATGTAAGGTACTACCTTTCATGGATGATAAACGGGCTGAAACAGCTGTCTAAATGTCACATGCGGTCAGCTTCATGAAGATTAGACATGTAATTCGAACAATAGTTTCAGTTTGAGAATTAATCAGCTTTTCATTTGAGTACTAATGTCATCCACATTCTTCCTGACTTCCTCATTCCTCAGTGACTGGATTTCTTCTCCTTTTGTTTCTTTGTTTTAAAATAGGTTTCTCATTATACTCTACAGTTGTAATTACCATCCTGAGTGATACATATTTCTCAGCAAAGAATGACTATTGTTATATTTTTACAAAAGTTAAAAGTATGGTAAGGCACAGGAAAAGAAAAAGAAATAGACAATGGATTATATTCAAGAGTCCCGATATAGAACTGTTAACGTATGAGCACTTGGTGTATGATAAAGATGCTGACCGTCTTGTGCATGGATGGCTTAATCTCTGGCACTGGGAAAATTGGCTAATTATATGGACACTAATAAATCTTGATGCCTATTTTATATGACACAAAGGTTTAAATATAGCTGGATTTAAAAGGAGTGAAAGGTAATATTATAAATCTTTTGAAATTGTATGAACCATCCCCACTCCACCCCAAGAATGAGGCAAGCTTTCACAAGCTCTCCAAAGCAAAGAACCTAAGGTAAAAATTAAATTTAATGAGAACAAAATGAAGTTGACAGGTTAGAGTGAGTTTAACTAGTTCTATGGTGATGGTTCATTTTCACTCACCTTTCACTATGGTGATGGTAACCCATCTGAGTTCCACAATTTTAGAGGATTTAAAGATAGAAAGAAAAATAAATGGGCAGATTATTGTTATGCCTCAGTTAAGTCTGAAGCCATTTATTCATCAGTTTTCAAAGAAATGTCAGGTATATAAATCTACAAAACTGAGCTTTGTAATTAATCATCACAAAAAAAGAAGAGCACAAAATATTATTGATTAACAAAGCTTATTAGGCACAAACCATGTGCTAAAGCATTGTTCTAAGTATTGTTATGAATTTTAATTCTTTCATTATTATAACCATCAAATGAATTTGGTACTATTATGATCATCCCCACTTTACAAATGAAGAAATTAGAAAGAGTTTTGTGATTAAGCTTAGGTAAGACAGTGAAGAAACACACAGATTGAGATAGCAACTTGGGCAGTTTGGCTACAGATCTGACCTGTCAACCAGTACTCTCTACTGCTTTCCTCAAAATTTTTTTATAGAAATGGCAATTAACATTAGACTGTTCTTCCTTTTGAAAAATATTTGCCTTTTGCTTTGATTTTTAAAAAAACATCTTATATATTTTAGCTATAATCATGGGAAAAGAAGGCAAATATTCCTTGTAATGACAATTAACATATTCCCAGCTCACCTATATAGCCCTGTAATAAAAATTCTTCCTCTTCCTCTGATTATATTTTTGTTTTTAATGTTTCCTACTAATATATAATTGAATAAAATAGTAAAACATTCTTATCTTTCTCTGACATGTAAATATTAGCACAAGAAAAATAGAATAAGGATAAAAATTGAATCAGATGAAACTATACTTGAAAGAATTTGGGTTGCATGAATTGAAATTGACTAGCCTTAGTTCCTTAAAGGTATAAAACATGAATTTGTGAACACATAAATGCATGCTGCAGCTCTCAGTCTCTTTGAGGAGTAATTAACTAAAATACTATAGTATTTCAGATTTTAAATATATATATGAATTATTAGTTTGGAGAAAGAGAGCCCTAGAAATGCGTTGAGATATGCTAAAGAAAAGACTATTATTTCTCATAAGCCAAACTCATGTCCTTTAAAAATTTTTCCTTGTATTTGATGGTATTTATCTTATTGTATTTGTCTTTGTTGCTGCACGCGGACTTTGTCTAGTTCCAGTGAGAGGGGCTGCTCTCCAGCTGCGGTGCGCGGGCATCTCAGTGTAGTGATTTCTCTTCTTCCCTTGCACGGGCTCCAGTCGCTGTGGCAGGCGGGCTCTAGAGCACAGGTTTCATTAGACGTGGTGCCTGGGTTTAATTGCCACGCAGCCTATGGAATCCTCCCAGGCCAGGAATTGAATGCATGTCCCCTGCATTGGTAGGCAGATTCTTAACCACTGGACCAGCAGGGAAATGCCACCTGCCCTTTTTAAATCACAGAATTATAATATCTTGGTGTTTGAAAGTGACTTCCCTGGTAGCTCAGATGGTAAAGCGTCTGCCTACAGTGCGGGAGACCCGGGTTCAATCCAGGTGCTTCTATATCATCTGCTCAAAAGATCCATCCCACTTTCATACCACTCTCCGGACAAGTTTGAGGATCTCTGGAAGTAGGGAAATCAAGGCTTTCCTAGAGGAGTAGTGGAAAACAAAACTGATTAAGATTCAGGCTTCTTTGGTTCTAGTTCTGACTGAGCCATTAAGGAGAAGAAAAGCAAATCATTTTATCTTGCCCTGTCTAGTGTTAGTCACTCAGTCCTGTCTGACTCTTTGCTACCATATGGACTGTAGCCCACCAGGCTCCTCTGTCCATGGAATTCTCCAGGCAAGAATACTGGAGTGGATTGCCATTTCCTTCTCCAGGGGATCTTTCTGATTCAGGAATTGAACCCAGGTCTCCTATGTTATAAGTGGATGCTTTACTATCTGAGCTACAAGGTAAGCCCCTATTTACTCATGGAAAATTAAAAAAAAAGAAGAGTAAATGTGCTCATTCTGTGATTGTATTTTTTGGATAGATTTTCACTATCAAACTCTATCAAAGATTTCCACTATTAAAGAATAACAAGGAGAGATAAGAAAGCCTTCCTCAGTGATCAATGCAAAGAAATAGAAGAAAACAATAGAATGGGAAAGACTACAGATCTCTTCAGGAAAATTAGAGATACCAAGGGAACATTTCATGGAAAGATGGGCACAATAAAGGGCAGAAATGGTATGGACCTAACAGAAGCAGAAGACATTAAGAAGAGGTGGCAAGAATACGTGGTGGTTTGGTGGTTTAGTCGCTAAGTCGTGTCCAACACTTTGCGACCCCATGGACTGTAGCCCATCAGGCTCCTCTGTCCATGGGATTTTCCAGGCAAGAGTACTGGAGTGGATTGCCATTTCCTTCTAAAGGGGATCTTCCCAACCCAGGAATCAAACCCAGGTCTCCTGAATTGCAGGCAGATTCTTTGCTGACTGAGCTGTGAGGGAAGTCCATGCAAGAATACATGGAAATATACAAAAAAGATCTTCACGACTGAGATAATCATGATGGTATGATCACTCACCTAGAGCCAGATATCCTTGAATGTGAAGTCAAGTGGGCCTTAGGAAGCAGTACTACCAACAAAGATATTGAAGGTGATGAAATTCCATTTGAGCTATTTCAAATCCTAAAAAATGATGCTGTGAAAGTGCTGTACTCAATATGCCAGAAAATTTGGAAAACTCAGCAGCAGCCACAGGACTGGAAAAGGTCAGTTTCAATTTCAATCACTAAGAAAGCCAATGCCAAAGAATGCTCAAACTACCACACAATTGCATTCATCTCACAAGATAGTAAAGTAATGCTCAAAATTCTCCAAGCCAGGCTTCAGCANGATGCTTTTGAACTGTGGTGTTGGAGAAGACTCTTGAGAGTCCCTTGAACTGCAAGGAGATCCAACCCCTCAATCCTAAAGGAAATGAGTCCTGAATATTCATTGGAAGGACCTATGCTGAGGCTGAAACTCCAATACTTTGGCCACCTTATATGAAGAGCTGACTTATTTGAAAAGCCGCTGATGCTGGGAAAGATTGAAGGCGAGAGAAGGGGATGACACAGGATAAGATGGTTGGATGGCATCACTGACTCAATGGACATGAGTTTGAGTAAACTCGAGAAGTTGGTGATGGACAGGGAGGCCTGGCATTCTGCAGTCCAGGGGTTGCAAAGAGTCAAACATTACTGAGTGACTGAACTGATCAAAGTCTTTATATAGTCAACCAAATTTGGTCTCCATGGAACTGTTGCAAAAATTTAGAGATAACCCTTCAAGAAATAATTTCTCTTTGTTCCGGATATTTTTTGCTTTGTAACAACCACCACAAATCTTAGTGGCTACGACAACATATATTTTGATCATGCATTTGCAAGTTGGCCAAATTTGGCAATCATCTGCTTGTCTCTGCTCTACTGAGCTTTAGTTTGGGTTTCCAAAGGCTGATGGCTGAAGCATTGTTCACTGAGATATCTGGTAGTTGATGCTGGCTCTTGACTTGGACCTTAACCTGTACCAGTGACCAAGGTTACTTGTGGCCTCTCCATGTGACCTGAGCTTTCTTCCTAGCAAAACGCTGGCTAGGTCCTAAGAATGATTGTCAAGAGAGTCAACCAGGTAAGTTCTATCATCTTATGTGACTTAAGTCCTAGATGTAGAAGGTCATTCACATCTTTGTCAATCTATTCACGAGAAGCAAGTCATTAAATTTCCACTTCAAGGGAAAGGGAATGAAAACCCACCTTTGCTTGAGAGATGTCAGTCTTCTATGCTAAGCCCCTAAAATATTTGAATATTAATATCCTGTTCTCTTATAATTTCTCATTTCTTTGCTAAATGTATTATTCAGTTTGTTACATTTTTCTATCAGATGACATGCTGGGTTCCCAAGACCATATTTTTTACTTGATTTAAAATAAAAAATCCTTTTCATTGACTGTGTAGAATGAGATTGCTCTTCTTAAACTTGTGAGGCTGCTGCTGCTGCTGCTAAGTCGCTTCAGTCTTGTCCAACTCTGTGCAGCCCCATAGATGGCAGCCCACCAGGCTCCCCTGGCCCTGGGATTCTCTGGGTAAGAGCACTGTAGTGGGTTGCCATTTCCTTCTCCAATGCATGAAACAGTAATTCTCAAAATATGATTCTGAAATTTCCTAGGAGTTTCTCAGATTACTGGGGCTCTGCAAAGTTTAAAACTACTTTCTTAACAATACCAAGTCATTATTTTTTCTTTATCTCTCATTTTTTCTCAAGAATATGCAATGGAGTTTTCTAATCTTACACAAGTGTTGTTGAAAGATACTTTTTAAAAGAACTGGTAAAATTATGGCCCTCCTTTGGCTTCCCTGGTGGCTCAGGTGGTAAAGAATCTGCCTGCAATGGGAGAAGTCCAGGTTTGATCCCTAGGTTGGGAAGAACCCCTGGAGAAAGGAATGGCTACCCACTCTAGTATTCTACTGGAGAATTCCAAAGACAGAGGATTTTGGCTGGCTACAGTCCATAGGGTCACATCTGAGTCAGACATGACTGAGCAACTAACACTTTCACTTTGGATATAAAATAATCATGCATTTAAGCTTTATTTTACTCATTAACTGTTCGTCTCCAAGGCAAACCATTCAATATCACAGTTATCCAAGTCTATGCCCCAACTAGTAATGCTG
>SJYX01017812.1:7633-26136 GCA_006410675.1 Oreotragus oreotragus
GAGTGAATTAAAACATAAGGGGGGAAAGCTGTTTCTTTTAAAATGATTAGGGAAGATAGCATTTAAAATGGAATTCCAGGGACTTCCCTAATAGTCCAGTGGTTAGGATTTTGCCTTCCAGTGCAGGGGGTGCAGATTCAGTCCCTGGTCAGGGAACTAAGAGCCCACATGCCTTGCAAGCGAAAACAAACAAACAAATGAAAACATAAAGCAGAAGCAATATTGTAACAAATTAAATAAAAACTTCAAGAATGGTCCACACTAAAAAAAAAAAAAAAAGGAATCCCATGCAGGTGGTCAGTGTGTCACCAGGAGAAACAGCTGCTCAGCTACCCAAGGTCTCAGGCGGAGGGGAGGGGAGGTGACCAGCAGATTGACCTGATGAGCCCTCAGCTCCAGAGGCTCAGCCATGTGAACTGTATCTCAGGCGTGGTGTGTGTGCGTGTTAGTCACTCAGTCGTGTCCGACTATTTGTGACTCCATGGTCTGTCCATGGAAATCTCTAGGCAAGAATACCGGAGTGGGTTGCCATTCCCTTCTCCGGGGGTTCTTCCTGACCCAAGGATTGAACCCAGGTCTCCTGCATTGCAGGCAAATTCTTTACCATCTGAGCTGCCAGGGAAGCCCCTAAATTTAGAGTCTAGCTCGGTGTAAAGTGAAACTGATTATTGCTGATAACTGCTCAGTTGTGTCCAATAGACTGTAGCTACCAGGGTTCTCTAGTCTTCCCTGGTGGCTCAGAGGTTAAAGCATCTGCCTCCAATGCAGGAGACCTGGGTTCGATCCCTGGATCAGGAAGATCCCCTGGAGAAGGAAATGGCNTGAAACTGATTATTGCTGATAACTGCTCAGTTGTGTCCAATAGACTGTAGCTACCAGGGTTCTCTAGTCTTCCCTGGTGGCTCAGAGGTTAAAGCATCTGCCTCCAATGCAGGAGACCTGGGTTCGATCCCTGGATCAGGAAGATCCCCTGGAGAAGGAAATGGCAACCCACTCCAGTATTCTTGCTTGGAGAATCTCATGGACAGAGGAGCCTGGTAGGCTACAGTCCACGGGGTTGCAAAGAGTTGGACATGACTGAGCGACTTAACTTTTCACCAGGGTTCTCTGCCAATGGGATTCTCCAGGCAAGAACACTGAAGTGGTTGCCATTTCCTTCTCCAGTGTCTCAGGAGGGCATTCAAAATACCAAGCTCACAAAAGTCAAAGTGGTAGACTTAGGATGCAACACGACTCTTCTGATGTACACTCAGAAAAGGAAAAAGAAACTGCGGCACAACTGATGAGGCCATGACCCCACACACTCTTCTGTGGACACACCTGCACGGGCTGGCCAACATTAAAGTGAATATTTCTTAGTGAGTGCTGGGATCAGAACTAGGCATGTTTGTCATAGGATCTGAAAAGGTAATATCATGAATCTAGGATCATTTGCAGTGTCTATCTGCTTAAGATGTCATTCATCCTGAACATGGAATTCTATTATCCGGCTCTTTGGCCAAACATACCACTCCACTAAAACTAACAGCTATTGAATGATCAGTGTCAAAATGTTGACACTCTGATGCTTCTTTTTCTATGTTCTATGGCCAATCAATACCTTTCTCCACCCCATTCCCCTATACACACTGCCTTCTGATGATTGGCATGGATAAAGCCTGTCTTTATCTTATGAAAATATTCAGTAAGGTATTTCTTTGGCTGGGAAAAACTGTCTCATTAAGACTTTCATAGCTCTGCTCGTTCTTATTGCATTTTGCTTTAATAGTTCAACTTGTGGAGCTGTTTTATTCCTCTTAATTCTAAGCTCTTGGGACATACCCAATTATTACCCACTACCACATACAGCCAAAGGTAAAAAAAAAAGTCCTCCTTTCAAAAACTCAAGAAGTCTGAAGGTCGTCAAAAGGTACAAACTTGCACTTACAAAATAAATGTCCTGATAATGTAACATACAGCATGGTGATTGAAGTGAACAATACTGTATTGTGTATTTGAAAGTTGCTGTGAGAGGAGATCTTTAAAGGGCTCATGACAAAACAAAAGCTGTGTGGTGATGGATGTTAATTAGACTTACTGTGGTGATCTTTTCACAATGTATACCCAGTGACACCATCACGCTTACATCCTGTGAGATTTACAGGCTGTTAAACAGGCATTTTTAGGGAAAATGCAGAGAGAGACGACTGGCTTCCATCGTCTCTAGAAAGGAAGTCACACTTGCCCTTTGAAAAAATTGTGGCATCTACAGGACATGAAAGCAACTTAGATGTCCTTCAACAGATGAATGGATAAAGAAGTTGAGGTACATATTTATATACACAATGGAATATTACTCAGCCATTAAAAGGAAAAGAGCCTGATGCTGGGAAAGACTGAAGGCGGGAGAAGAAGGGGACAGCAGAGGATGAGATGGTTGGCTGGCATCACTGACTCGATGGACATGAGTTTGAGCATGCTCTGGGAGTTGGTGATGGACAGGGAAGCATGGCGTGCTGCAGTCCATGGGGTCGCAAAGAGCCAGACACAACTGAGCAACTGAACTTAACTGATAAAAAGGAACAAATCTGAGTTAGTTCTAGAGAGGTGGATGAACCTAGAGTCTGTTAATACAGAGTGAACTAAGTCAGAAAGAGAAAGACAAGCATCAAATAGTAAAGCATATATATGGAATCTAGAAAGATGGTACTGATGAACCTACTTGCAGGGCAGCAGTAGAGACTCAGACATTGAGAACAGACTTGTGAACACAGCAAGGGAAGGAGAGGGTGGGACTAATTGAGAAAGTAGCTTTGAAACATATATATTACCATGTGTAAACACATAGCTAGCGGGAAGTTGCTGTATAGTGCAGGAAGCTCAGCGGGGGCTCTGTGATGACATAGTAGGGTAGATGGGGAGCAGGTGAGAGGGAGGTTCAAGAGGGAGGAGAGACATGTGTATACCTACGACTGATTCATGTTGATGTACGGCAGAAACCAATACAACACTGTAAAGCAATTATCCTCCAAGTAAAAATAAATTTAAAAAAATAGTGGCGTCTAGGGGTGCATTTGTCAATAAGAAACAACAAAGACAATGAGCACTCTGTGAGCTGTTCTGGTACACGTTTATTCTAATTAACAACTGTATTCCGCACTGAGATGAATTTTTAAGGTAGCTGCAGTTTTTGCAATATCCTTCTGTCAAAATTATATCCACACATATTATGAAATTGGGCTTCCTGGTGGCTCAGTGGTGAAGAATCTGTCTGTGATGCAGGAGACGTGGGTTTGATCCCTGGGTTGAGAAGATTCTCTGGAGAAGGGAATGGCAACCCATTCCAGTATTCTTGTCTGGAGAATCCCCATGGACAGAGGAGCCTGGTGGGCTACACTTCATGGGGTCACAAAGAGTCAGACATGACTGAGCAACTAACACACACAACATATTATGAAATGCCCTAACTCTATTTTCTCCTAAAACCCAGTTTCTGCTGAATGATCTGTAACCATTAAAGCTTTAAAGTCATATTTAATAGAAATATATTTTCAAAATAGTTACCAGCAATAAAAATGGATTTGTAACTCTGAGGATTGATAGATTTTAAAATGCCTTACATTTTGTATAATCAAGGGTGAAGGACATATTATGGTAAATATGATGGTAAGAATACAATGTTTATGGAGAAACTGTTCTGTGCCAGGCAATGTGCTATTTCCTTTCCAGACGCTTCTTCTGGTCATTGAAATATCCCGTAAGTATTTCACTTCACTGACCCAAAGTCACACGGCAAATGAAGCTCAGAACCTGAGATTTAACCACATTTCCCTCCCACTCTTGCAATTATAACTGAGACTTCCCAAAGCAAAGTCTGGGTCACCTAAGAATGGATGTTCTTGTGATTCATTAAGTAGTTTGTGCTGACCTATGAACTTCACCATGGACAACCATACACCAAGGACACAATCACAGCAGGATGCTGTGACTCTAGGCAAGTTAGAATGGAGGCAGATACTTTCCTATGGTATCCAGTGGTGCTTAAACACCTTATAAGTGAAACAATTAAATCCAGACTATTAGTCCCAGAGTGGTTATGTCATCAGCCCAGGGCCCAGGTCAATTAGCAATAGTAAGACTATCCTTTTACACCTGCTGGCTCTCAGCACCTTGTGCCTTCTTCATTCTAATTGCATAGTTAAACATTTCCGCAAATACGTGTTAAGTGTCTGCCTGTGTGAGGTAAATCAGCTTTGATGATTCACTACGCATTTGAAAATAGCTTCTCTGGCACTGTTTTAGGACAAAGTGAACTGGACCTCCTCTGTCCCCTGATGGGGATGGCAGAGCGTTCATAACTTCTGGCATTGTTTTCCTTTCTGCTGGATTGCATGCTTAAGCAGATGGATTTGGACACGTAGACAACTCCTCAGCAATGCATTTCCACGCCATCCCCTGGGATGCATTTCTGTAGCTGACTATGCTTGCCCTGTGGGTGTGTGCATATGTTTCGGGGTGTTAGTTGCTCAGTCATGTCTGACTCTTTGTGACCACATGGACTACAGCCTGCCAGGCTCCTCTGTCCATGGAATTCTCCAGGCAAGAATACTGGAGTGGGGAGCCATTCCCTTCTCCAGGGGGTTTTGTTGACCCAGGAATTGAACATGGGTCTCCTGCCTTGCAGGTGGATTCTTTACCATCTGAGCCACCAGGGAAGCCCATGTTTGCCCTGTTCTACTTTAAATATAAAATCAATGATTTGCCCAAGTTCCTGTAACTGGCTGGGGACAAATGAAGTCTGTTCCTTTTTATACTTTCCTACAAATTCTGAAAAAACAGCTCTAATCACACTTAATTTTAAAATATGAAATCAGAAAGAGAAGATTATTAGATACTCCCTTGAAAATTAAATCTATAAAACTGTAACAACTTTTGTGATTCTATGTTGGTTATTTTTATTCCATGCACTTATAATCCTGTAGTACTAAATTAAAGCATTAGATTTTGTTTTAGATGTGTTATTTTTATTAATCAATCAATATTTCCAATATGTATTTTACAAGATTCTGCAATCCCCAAAGCTTAGAATTTGAAGTTATTTTTCAAGTTTAAACTTTTGAAAAATAAGTTGATTCCAACCTAAGATGCTTTATATTCAATTTGAGAGAAAGCATTCAAGGAGTGCCTGTCAGCGCTATGCATGAGGAAGTCAACTATTTTCTCATAGCTTCCACATCATGCATTTAAGTTCATTTACCACATTAAGCTACAATTTCCAAAAGGGTCCTCATTTCAAGGCAATTTGTTCTGCAATTAACATGATCTGGTCCCAGATAATGCTCACCTTGAAGGATAGTTACGTGTTAGTAAACACTTGTTTTGGGGGGAGAATCTTATTAAAAAAAAATGAGTGGACAAAATTGCATCATCAGTCATTGGCTATTTTTCAAGAGTCCTGTGACCACTTCAGCAAATTGGAATAGGAAGCCAAACTTACGGTGGAATTCTTCCAAGGTCATTAGTCTCATCCAGGGATCATTCAACATTTTCACACATTTCATTTTAATTGTCACAGAATCCATGACCAAAGAACACAACTGTTTTCAAAAGAAACAGTAGATCAACCATCTGAGAACACATTTCCCCAGTTGCCCTTGAATTCTACACCTTATTTTTAATAGTCCAAAATTAGGACCAAGGCACAAAACTTCTTTGCTGCACGCACCCTCAGCCCACTCCAGCTCAGGCAGGCAGCTCAAGTGATGTGCAGCATGAACTTGTCACCATGCCATGGCTTCTTCAGAGGCAAAGTGGGAGAGGTGAAGAGTCCAAACCTCTACGTACCATCCCTACTGTAAAAAAGAAACCCCAGGGATGATGAGCAAAACAAAACACGAATCTTCTGACAAAGATGTCCTAGATACTATTTTCTTGTGATCAGATTAAACCCAACCATCATTAGTTTCCTCTACTGCATTTGTTTACTAAGAAGAAAACAAACTCTGTCACATGTTCTCTGGAGATGTACTGTTAGCTTTCTCACCTCTGAAAAAATGCAGTGGACAGGATTCACATCTTTAGGTGACGAATATTCATTGAGTGCTTTCTATGCGCCTGGCACAAGGACAAAACCCAGAAATTGCTGTCAGATTTCCAGTGGACAATACTGACATCCCTGAGGGGCTCAAACATGGGCCACTCCGCAACTCTAACAGAGGATACAGTTAGTTAAAATGATAGTTTAAAATTCATGATTATATTTTCCTTGGTATTGATACAGCTTCTAAAGAGAAGTAAAAGAGAAACTGAGCTTTTGTGTAATGGCCTTTAATTACTTTTCTGCTTAGCACCGAAAAATAATGCCTAGTCTTTGAAATACAACCTGTAGATTTTCCTTTGATAAAAAGGACGGCAGAAGTTGGGAACCCAGCTGAGGAAAGAAGAAAGGTGCCTTTTATCCACGTGTTTTAGGGGAGTAGAAGAGACTAATCAAAGGATAGAAAGTGCTTTCTTCCTCATGAATAGATGACCCACATGAATGCCCTGGTCCACCCACTTGGCAAACCTGGCAGAGAAACACCGCCAAGCCATGCCTCCATGAATAGCTTCGTTAGAGAATTCTGAGCATGGCAAGGGGGCATTCTTGAACATGTTTTTATCCATCTTGGAAGCCTTGTAGGGTAATTAGGCAAGAGAGAACACTCAGACTGAGTAAGGAGTGGTATTCAGACTGCTTGTAGGATAATAGCCTGTGGTAGCAGCTGTGGAAAACCACAAAAAGGCAGAAATATAACCCTACTGGAGAGGAGGTGAGGAGGAGCATGGATGGAGACGCACCCGGAGGCTTGAGAGTGAGTGGTTAGGGTAGCTCAGGCCTGACTTTTATTCAGTATATGAGAAGCCATTAGTGACCTAAGGACCTCAGGTGACTCACAGGAATCCGAGTAACTACTGTGAGGAATGGCAATGCACACTCTTCAGAACAAGAAAGTAATTCCCCTGAAAGTTGTATGCTGTTGTTCAGTCACTAAGTCGTGTCTGACTCTTTATGACCCCATGAACAATAGTACAGCAGGCTCCCCTGTCCTTCACCGTCTCCTAGGGTTTGCTCAGATTTACGTCCACTGAGTCAGTGATGCTATCTAACCACCTCATCCTCTGCCACCCGCTTCTGCTTTTGCCTTCAGTCTTTCCCAGCATCAGTGTCTTTTCCAATGAATCAGCTCTTTGCAGAGTTGTAGGGGTCTAGCTAGATGGTGGACTCCAAGTATCAGCCACAAACTACACAACAGTGTTATTTTCTTCATAACATTCCAAAGTAGAGTGCAAGTGGAAGGAAGGCTAGACTGACTCAGGCATGATGACTTGTAGGGTAGCTGCAGCACACTGTTAAAGGGCATTGAAAGGATGGATGAAAGAGCAGCTGAACTCTGTATTCACAGGAAATGTAGAAATGGAAAGTATTCCAAAGTGAGAAAATAAATTAGGAGAAGGGGAAGGTGACAAGGGATCTGATGTGGAATTTTGATGAGGTTGAGAAGCGGGGTGGTGGGAGTTGACGCTGAAGGAATGGAACAGAATATAAGACGTTAGAGCGTGGGCAGTTCCCTGGGACACTCGGATGTGATTAAGACGCAGGATGACTATCAGGAAGGGAGTAGGGCCCTGGAGAAGGATATCTTTGCCATCCTTCATGAGGTAGGAACTCAGACCTCCCAGGGTTTCAGAACTGTGAGGACCAGGGGAGCCAGCCCTGATGTGCTGACACCTGTTCCCCCGTGACTTTCGCTGCCACACGCCTCTGATCTCTTCTCCCCTCACACCGCTGCACCAAGTGAAGACTCAATTACGTCTGACTCTGTGGAGAGCAGTTCTGAAATAGTAAGATTTTAAAGACTTAGTGAAACAAAAGGGAAATTGGTAGAGGACCATCAAAACCGGATACTTTTCTTTTCTTTTTGCTTGGCTTTTCGCTTTATTTTTTACTGCAATTCCAGTGTGCCAGCTTTGGTTCCCCCTACATGGAGATCTTCCTGTCTCATTCCCTGCTCCAAGGAAGTCATTAAGACTCCCTACACCTTGGTTCCCTCAGTTGCTTCCATGAAAGCACCTAAGTGCCTCAACTGTGCACTGAAATGAACTGGTTTCTATCCAGTTAAGAACACAGATCAGGCTCCTAACCCACCCACCACTGAAGGTTAAGCCTTTCACATCTACGCCACACAACTTGTGAGAATCAACTCAATAAGATGAATCCTAAAGCACATTAGAAACTTTTATTGTTTTAAGATGCACTAGGTTATCACTAATTTATATTATCTCCCATTAAAATATTTTGATAATATAAAAAAGTCTTCATAAAGTATAATCTTTACAATTAACCTGTAGTTGTGACTTTTACTTCCTGGAAGACACAGCAGATAAACTCTAATTTTGTAACTGTATAGAGCAATACAAACTCATTTCTTCTGCAGTTTACACCCTTTCCCAAAGTGCAAGCTTCTGACCATCTGACCTCCTCCCTCCCTCTACTAGAAAAATTAAGTTGTCCAAAAATCTGCTTGAAGCTATCATTGTCATCATCAGTGTCATCATTGTTAGTGCTTAGAGTCTAATGTGTTTAAAAGAGAAATCATAAATCTTTACTAGAGAGAAAGAGAGAGCGCTCAGACTAACTCACAGGGACCTGCAGTGGGACAAGGAGAACCCTATCAAACGGGGCAGCACTTTTAGAAGCCATAATTCTTAATTACAGGATCCTTCAAGTGGACCCGGGAGTATTTCCAATGGCTGAGTCACCAAAAATAAAGAAGAGTAGTAGTCCTGGTTTCTTATCCCTTAGGGCTCAAAATTCTAACTAATATGGAACATCCATTTTTTAAATCCATCTCAATATCCAGTTCATCTCTTTAAACTAGCATTTCAGGGTGAGATTGAGATTTCAAATTTTCCCTTTCAACCTCTATTTTTGGGTAATGTCACTGGTCACAGATGTAATTAGGGCCAAGAATCAAGAACCACCATGCACCTCCCTATTTGATTGGCATTTCTCATTGCAAAATATGCTGTTCTTTTGGCACACGCCAGTTCTTTTCAGGAAATGCCTATCGAAAGAGATGCAAAAGCAATTTCTTGAAAGTCAGCAACCAAAAAGGTCTATTCACAATAACATAATACAGAACTATGTGTACATTCTCATATTTTCAACATTAGCAGAAAATAGGCTCCCAACATGTATCAGTTCCCAAAGCACTGTAAGATCCAGATGATTATTCATGTCTTTTTCCCATTCATGAAGTCATAATATATATTTTCAGGGCTGCCTTAAGTTTTCTGGCAAGGGAAAGCCACTGACCACATGCACATATCATTGCAGTACTACTTATAATACTGAGGACAAGGAAGCAACCTAAATGTCTATCAATAGATAAATGGATAAAGAAGATGAGGTACATGTGTACAATAGGATATTACTCAGCCATATAAAGGAATGAAACTGTGTCATTTGCAAAGATGTTGTCAATTGTCATTGCTAGAGACTGTCACACAAAGTGCAGAAAGTCCGAAAGAGAAAAATATATATAATAAATACATGTTAAATCTAGAAAAGTGATAAAAATGATCTTATTTTCAAACCAGAAACAGACAAAGACATAAAGAACAAATGTATGGACAAGAAAGGGGGAAGGGGTTGGGGTGGGATGAATTGGGAGATTGGGATTGACATACACACACTTATCGATATTATGTATAAAACAGATAACTAATGGGAACCTACTGCACAGCACAGGAAACTCTACCCAAAGCTCTGTGGTGATCTAAATGAGAAGAAAATCCAATAAAGGGGAGATGTGTGTGTATGTAAGGCTGATACATTTTGCTCTCCAGCAGAAACTGACACAGCAATGGAAAGCAACCATCTAGTCTACAAGGCTGCATACTCATCCTTCCCTCCATTTCTTATCAGTTACTGCAGTACCACTCACTAAGTAATCCACTTTACCTTCTTTGTTTTGTAACGCCTTCTTCAATAATCACTAACTTCTAAGCTATGAAGAAAATTTCTGGGAACACTCTTCTATTTCATAGGTCTATTTCTGTGCCTAAACCAGAAAACTCTATATATTAATTTGCCTTTCACTACATCTATGCTTGCTATGGAGATGTTTCTCTTTAAAAACACTTACATTAAAAAAAAATTTACTAATGTTTTCTTCAAGTGAAGTGAAAGTAAAGTCTCTCAGTTATGTCCAACTCTTTGTGACCCCCTGGACTGTAGCCCACCAGGAAACCTCCATCCATGGGATTTTCCAGGCAAGAACACTGGAGTGGGGTGCCATTTCCTTCTCCAGGAGATCTTCCTGACCCAGGGATTGAACCCAGGTCTCCCGCATTGTAGGCAGATGATTTACCATCTGAGCCACCAGGGAAGTCTTTCTTCAAGTGAACTTTAGAATAATTTCTTTGAATTTACAGAATTTCCTGGTTAGATTATGACTTAATATCATTAAACTTACGAATTAGATTTCAGAGAATTCATACTTTCATATATTGAATATTTTTAAAATAAAGCAATGACCATTCTGTTTGCATGCTGAAATCTTTATTCTTTGTGAGGTTTGGTGGTCTTATGTTCATAGGCTTACACAAAAGCTACTAAGTTTACTGTCAGAATGTACATTTTATTTGCTTATAATATACTCTTTCTCATTATAGTTGGCACTTTATAATGGTTAGTATATTAAGGGAAATTCAAAATCTAAGTGAGAAGAAGCAAAAGTACACATTTAAGGAATAATAACGATTCAATGAACCAAATGTCAGCTTTCTGACCCCAGTGTACCCTCTCTGCTTCACCAAAAATGTTCCTTGATGATTGACTACAAATTCTCTAAACCTTTCAAATTATTTATGTGAAAAATATGCTTTGTCATTTTTCCCATTTGATGTTAAAAATTAAAATTTATGATAAACTGTAAAAATCAAAATAAAAAACTTACTCTGGCTGAATCAGCTCAGTTCAGTCGCTCAGTCATGTCTGACTCTTTGTGACCCCATGGACTGCAGCACGCCAGGCTTCCCTGTCCATCACCAACTCCCAGAGCTTGCTCAAACTCATGTGTATCAAGTCAGTGATGCCATCCAGCCATCTCATCCTCTGTCGTCCCCTTCTCCTCCTGCCTTCAATCTTTCCCAGCATCAGGGTCTTTTCCACTGAGTCAGTTCTTCACATCAGGTGGCCAAAGTATTGGTGCTTCAGCTTCAGCATCAGTCTTTCAATGAATATTCAGGACTGATTTCCTTTAGGACTGACTGGTTTGATCTCCATGCTATCAGAGGGACTCTCAAGAGTCTTCTCCAACACCAGAGTTCAAAAGCATCAAATCTTTGGTGCTCAGTTTTCTTTCTATTCCAACTCTCACATCCATACATGGCTCCTGGCTGCTGATTTTGGCTGAATAGGACACTTTTTAAGCTCCTTTTATTTATTCCACCTGTGCTATTTTTGTTTCATGATTGATTTAGTTTTAATTACTAGGACTACACATTTTAACAGCAGCAATGAAATTAAAATTGAACATGATGTTTATTTTTTTCTAATTAGAAATTAAACTTTTGACTGAAGTCTGTCCTTGCTTTTCCATTTGAGAGGATAATCTCATTGCCATCCATACCTACCTTTACCAAATTACATTCCCCAGACAGAGGTAAGTGACATATCAGTAAGATTATAATTTCATTTGTTGCTTCTCCTTTAATTTAATTTTGATAATACAGCTGTTCCAAAAAAGGCTCTTCTTGTCTATTTTGAATCAAGATAATAGAATTATGTTTGATGTTATTATAAACATCTTTTTCATGTTTATTGCAGGTTACCTCTCCAGAGGGATTTCCCCCACCCCTGCCAACTGACATACAAACACCACCCCTCCATCACACATTAAGTTCAGGTTCAACTGCATGATACAAATGAAGCCTCTGGTGAAGCAACAACATGTCCCAGCTGATACAAGATGCAAAAATCATTTTGCCACTCAGATTCCATTAATGACAGGGAAATAATTCTTCTTCTGGTTATAATTGTTGGTAGATAGCACCTCCATTCCTCAAATTTCTAAGTTAGAATTACCTGATCAACATTCAAGTTCAAAGTCACACATTTTTTAAGCTAAAAATATATGACAAATTGATAATGAAATACAGTGTAGAAATGCTGCAAAGGCAAAAAAATCATGCTTTTCTACATCTACGTATTGGACAATTGGTGTCACATGCCAGGGCGTGCATGTGCAGTTGCTCAGTCGTGCCTGACTCTTTGCAACCCCATGGACCACAGCCCACCAGGCTCCTCTCTCCACGGAATTCTCCAGGCAAGAATACTGGAGTGGCTTGCCATGCCCTCCTCCAGGGCATCTTCCCCATACAGGGATGGAACCCATGTCTCCTGCATTAGCAGACAGATTCTTAACNAGGCTCCTCTCTCCACGGAATTCTCCAGGCAAGAATACTGGAGTGGCTTGCCATGCCCTCCTCCAGGGCATCTTCCCCATACAGGGATGGAACCCATGTCTCCTGCATTAGCAGACAGATTCTTAACTGCTAAGCCACCTGAGAAACCCATCATATGTCTAAGTGTAACTTAAAAAAAAAACCTTTTGATATATTAAATGTGAAAATTACTGTAAAATCTGTTAAATAAAGAAAGCGAGAAGACATGGGGTAACATAAAGGGAGACTTTCCTTTCTGAATGACTATTAACCTCTAAATTCACATAGCTTTTGTTTTTCTCAAATTATCTTGACCACAGATCCTATCCACACATGAAAAAGTGTAATGATAAAATTCATTTACATTAAACTCTTCTGTGAAGGGGAAATGTTCAGAGGAACTGCACTTCAAACATAAAATATTAATAGATAACTAATAAGGACCTATTATAGCACGGGGAACTCTACTCAATACTCTGTAATGACCTATATGGGAAAAGAATCTAAAAAAGAGTGGAGATATACATATATATATATATGTATATACTGATTCACTTTGTTGTACACCCAAAACATAACACTATAAATCAACTGTACACCAATAAAATGTTTTTTAAAACAGTAAGTGAAGCAGTCATAAAAAGGTGGACTAGTGGGTGGAAAAGAGAGACCAATGAGTGATGGATGGCCCAGAGATGATGGAAGCCCTAATTGATTTTGGGATGGGTGAGAGTGAGAAGTGGGGCAGAGAATGAGGTATAACAGCCTGGAAGGTCTGAAGAAGGTGGAGAGATGTACAGAAGTCACTGCAGTTTGGAAAGTAAGAGAAAGTTAAAGACCCCCTCGAAATCAGGGATAATTTATAGCAGCACCAATAAACCCAGAGCTTCCCCGGTGGCTAAGATGGCAAAGAGTCTGCCTGCAATGCAGGAGACCGGTTTCAATCCTTGGGTTGGGTAGATGCCCTGGAGAAAGGAATGGCTACCCACTCTAGTATTCTTGCCTGGAGAATCCCATGGACAGAGGAGCCTGGCGGGCTACACAGTCCATGGGATTGCAAAGTGTCAGACATGACTGAGTACTCGCACGCACATGTGCGTGGGCACACACACACACACTCATACACACACNCCTGGAGAAAGGAATGGCTACCCACTCTAGTATTCTTGCCTGGAGAATCCCATGGACAGAGGAGCCTGGCGGGCTACACAGTCCATGGGATTGCAAAGTGTCAGACATGACTGAGTACTCGCACGCACATGTGCGTGGGCACACACACACACACTCATACACACACACACAGTCCAAGTGCAGATAAATGTCATTGACTTGTTTCCATGAGTTGCTTCCATGAAAGCACCTAAGTGCCTCAATTGTGCACTGAAATGAACTGGTTTCTATCCAGTTAAGAACACAGATCAGGCTCCTACTCCACCCACCACTGAAGGTCAACCTTGCCTCTTCGTGTCAGGATTGTTTCTTTAGTCAAAATCACTGACTAGCTGGGCTACATGTACTTGTTAGAGACTCATGAACTGATCCGTGCTGGGAATTTGCCAAGAACAGTAATATGTGAAAATGATAGTTTAATAGAGATTCATTCGTTTAAATTATACAAGTTCTGTCATAGTAAATTGTAATATAAATAGAGGATTCCTGAACAGTATTATCTCTGGTCCACAGAGAATTCCTTCACTGAAATGGGATGGTGTCGTATTGTGCCTTCTACATTTGAGAGTGGGTACATGAGAATTGTTCACTTAAAAATATTTCTGCATCTTCTTTCATACAAATAGAAAGAAAACATAGCAAGGATACTACTGACCATTACATTTCTTCACTTCTTTACATGAAACATGCTTAGATAAATTTTATATTCTCCTTATATCTTTTCAAGGTAAGGGTTATATGCTGCTTTGTCAGAAACTAAATCATGAACAATTTATCACAAAAGGAATAGTCTGCACAATTTAGGAAGCTCAGAGGCAAATAATGGTTCAATGACAACATTCTGTTGCAGAAATCTGGTATGATCATTTCCTTTCTTTAAACTATCTTTGCTCAGTGGAGGCAGGAGAATAAGAGTTGGGGATTAACTTATACAAATTACTACATAAAAAATAATCAACAAGAACTTACTGTCTAGCTCAGAGAACTCTACTAAATATTCTTTAATAACCTACATGGGAAAGAACCTGAAAAATAATAATATATGTATGTGTATAACTGAACCATGTTGCTGCACTCCTGAAACTAACACAACACTGTAAATCAACTATACTCCAGTATAAAATCTGAAAATATTTAAAATATATTTTAAAAAATCTTTGCTCTACTTTAGGCTCAATTTGATTCCACAGACATTAATTGTCAGCAGGATACCAAGAACTTGACTAGACATTTGGGATGCATATATAAATAAGTACCTTATCTTGCATTTAA
The DNA here is from genome assembly GCA_006410675.1 of Oreotragus oreotragus. NCBI lineage: Eukaryota > Metazoa > Chordata > Mammalia > Artiodactyla > Bovidae > Oreotragus > Oreotragus oreotragus. Next base: position 22,544 of record SJYX01017812.1, read on the forward strand.
AAAGTATGTAAGCTACCGCAAGTCTTGGAATGGAAGGGTGCACACCATAAATAAATACGCCCACATGCAGAATACACAGATTCAATTTTCTAGGAGAAAAGTTATGTCTAATTTAGTCTTTCTTTCCAATATGCAAGTATAGAAAATTGAGTTGATAAATCATGTAAAATCCTAAGTGAGGAAAACTGCAATTGCTTTCAAGCTTCCTGGTACAGATATTTCCATGGGGTGTGTGTTATCCTCATCTATCAAGTCCAGATAGGGGCTTCCCTGGTAGTTCAGATGGTAAAGAATCTTCCTGCAATGCAAGAGACCCAGGTTCGATCCCTGGGACCGGAAGATTCCTGGGAGAAGGGCATGGCAACCACTCCAGTATTCTTGCCTGGAGAATCCCATGGACAGGGAAGCCCGGTTCTGGGCTAGGGGTTGCAAAGAGTCAGACAGGACTGAGCAACTGAGCAACACATCAACTCCAGAGGAAAAGGAACTGAATGGGGATGGATTCTGAAGGCCCTCAGGTGTCAGGTTTCCTTCACAGTTCAGGAGGTGGTATGAAATAGAGGCAGTGGGGTGAATAACAGTGGCGCCACAGAGAGCTCTAAAAGCCACTCGAAGGGGAACTCTAAATCCTACTGCAGAGCCCAACTGGGGACACGCGAGAGAGACCAGGATGGAAGTCAGGGAACCTCTGATGAACTGCTCCCCAAAATCTACTCCAGCCTCTGCTGGGTTAGGCTCAGACTCTTAAACTCTAATTCTCATTCCAGGGACACCTTAAGAGATTCTATTAATAATAGTTACTAATAATGGGATATCCCAAAGCTAGTATTTCCAAGAGAAAGCAGATGGCTATGTTTGTAACTGAGCACAACATACATTTGTGTATTCTCTCAACTTTCCTTCACATAAAATACACATCTCTGTAGAAGCATTATTTTGCCAAGATTTCACAGCCAGCAATTTCAGATCAATGGCTTAGAAGACATCCATTCTCGATTTTACAGTGACTTTGTCTTCTCCAGTGAATATCTATATTTTGGTGGCTTTAGCATTTGTGAAGCCTGGGCTATATCAGGAGAAAGATTAAAGGAGAAGTTTTATGGTGCATATTGAAGAGGGCTAGGACTGCTCCTGCTGCTAAGTCACTTCAGTCGTGTCCGACTCTGTGCGACCCCATAGACGGAAGCCCACCAGGCTCCCCCGTCCCTGGGATTCTCCAGGCAAGAACACTGGAGTGGGTTGCCATTTCCTTCTCTGCATGAAAGTGAAAAGTGAAAGTGAAGTAGCTCAGTCATGTCCGACTCTTAGCGACCCCATGGACTGCAGCCTACCAGGCTCCTCCACCCATGGGATTTTCCAGGCAAGAGTACTGGAGTGGGGTGCCATTGCCTTCTCCGAGGGCTAGGACAATGTCTCTTTATTTTCCAGCAACAGTAGTATACTTGAAATTATAGAGTCATTCTAGTGCAGTCCTGGACCAATGCTTTAAATCACTGTGTTGCTACTCTTCACTAAAAAATCTGAAAACTAAAAGGTCAGTTCTCTGCCAGCTTATTCACAGATGCATGTCTAAATCACTGAACTCAGATGTCACTGAAGCCATTTGTACCAAACTTATCTAGGAATTTTGATTGACTTCTATTCAAATAATTACATATATGGGACTTTCCCATTTGGGGAGTTTATTTTTGCATCTCATTCATATTTTACCCTTTTCCTCTTGGTAAAATCCTACTAACTGTGTATCATTGCTGCTGGGTCTTGAATGAGCCATCCTCTCTGAAACTAAGCACCATACATCCAGCATCTTAACCAGAACAGGAAGGACAACGCTAAAGAAAGTATAGAAAGACTGGCCATCCTTCTAGTGGAAAACCACTAGACTGTGGAAAATTCTTAAAGAGATGGGAATATCAGACTACCTTATTTGCCTCCTGAGAAGTCTGTATGTAGGCCAAGAAGCAACAGTTAGAACTGCACATGGAACAATGGACTGGTTCCAAATTGAGAAAGGCATATGTAAAAGCATAAAGAAAGTATAGAAAGACTGGCCATCCTTCTAGTGGAAAACCACTAGACTGTGGAAAATTCTTAAAGAGATGGGAATATCAGACTACCTTATTTGCCTCCTGAGAAGTCTGTATGTAGGCCAAGAAGCAACAGTTAGAACTGCACATGGAACAATGGACTGGTTCCAAATTGAGAAAGGCATATGTAAAAGCTGTATATTGTCATCCTGCTTATTTAACTTATATGCAGAGTACATCATGTGAAATGCCGGGCTGGATGAAACACAAGCTGGAATCAAGTTTGCAGGGAGAAATATCAATGCCCTCAGACATGCAGATGACACCACGCTTATGGCAGAAAGTGAAGAGGAACTAAAAAGCCTCTTGATGAAAGTGAAAAAGGAGAGTGAAAAGCTGGCTTAAAACTCAACATTCAAAAAACGAAGATAATGGCATCTGGTCCCATCACTTAATGGCAAATAGATGGGGAAACAATGGAAACAGTGACAGAGTTTGTTTTCTTGGGCTCCCAAATCACTGCAGATGGTGACTGAAGCCATGACATTAAAAGATGCTTACTCCTTGGAAGAAAAGCTATGACCAACCTAGCTAAGTCACTTCAGTCGTATCCAACTCTGTGTAACCCCATAGACGGTAGCCCACTAGGCTTCCCCGTCCCTGGGATTCTCCAGGCAAGAACACTGGAGTGGGTTGCCATTTCCTTCTCCAATGCATGAAAGTGAAAAGTGAAAGTGGAGTTCCTCAGTCCTGTCCGACTCTTCGCTACTCCATGGACTGCAGCCTACCAGGCTCCTCTGTCCATGGGATTTTCCAGGCAAGAGTACTGGAGTGGGGCGCCATCACCTTCTCCAATGACCAACCTAGACAGCATATTAAAAAGTAGAGACATTACTTTACTGGCAAAGGTCCGTCTAGTCAAAGCCCTGGTTTTTCCAGTAGTCATGTAAGCATGTGAGAGTTGGAGCATAAAGAAAGCTGAGCACCAAAGAATTGATGCTTTTGAACTGTGATGTTGGAGAAGACTTTTGAGAGTCCCTTGGACTGCAAGGAGATCCAATCAGTCAATCTTAAAGGAAATCAGTCCTAAATATTCATTGGAAGGACTGATGCTGAAGCTGAAGCACGAATACATTTTGGCCACCTGATACGAAGAACTGACTCATTGGAAAAGACCCTGATGCTGGGAAAGATTGAAGGCGGGAGGAGAATGGGACGACAGAGGATGAGATGGTTGGATGGCATCACCAGCTTGATGGATATGAGTCTGAGCAAGCTCCAGGAGCTGGTGATGGACAGTGAAGCCTGGGGTGCTGCAGTCCATGGGGTCACAAAGAGTTGGATGTCAATGAGTGACTGAACTGAACTGAATGTCCCTCAGGGACACCATCTTCTTCCCCTAGTCCTCTTCACAAGGGTTATAATGACTAAAAACCAGACAACTTCCCAGAGTCCCACAAACACAATTTTCTGAGCCAGTCAGCACCAATGCTATGTTAAGAAGACAGACACATGTACCCCAATGTTCATCGCAGCACTGTTTATAATAGCCAGGACATGGAAACA
>SJYX01017814.1:13590-47528 GCA_006410675.1 Oreotragus oreotragus
CTAATTATCACTATTTAGTATTACCAAGGGTTTCCTTGGTGGTTCAGGCATAAAGAATCTGCCTGCCAATGTGGGAGATGCAGGTTCAATTGGGTAAGGAAGATCCCCTGAAGAAGGAAATGGCAACCCATTCCAATTTTTTTTAATTTAAATTTTTTATTGTAATTGGAGGCTAATTACTTTGTGATATTGTATTGGTTTTGCCATACATCAACATGAATCCACCACAGGTGTACACGTGTTCCCCTCCTGAACGCCCCTCCCACCTCCCTCCCCGTACCATCCATTCCAGTATTTTTGTCTGGTGAATCCCATGGACAGAGGAGCCTGGTGAGCTACAGTCCCTGGGGTCACAAAAGAGTGGGATACAATTTAGTGACTAAACAACAATAATCTCTCTAAAGGAATAACGTGTGTTTGTCTGTACTCAGTCATGTCCAGCTCTTTGCCACTCCATGGACTGCAGCCCACCAGGCTCCTCTGTCCATGGGATTTCCCAGGCAGGAATACTTGCATGGAAAATCTCAAGGGTATCTTCCCAACCCAGAGATCGAACCAACATAGTCTTGAGTCTCCTGCATTGCAAGCAGATTCTTTACTGCTGAACTACCAGGGAAGCTCAGAGAAATAACATATTTCACAGTGAAGGGAAAATAGATCTCTAAACTACTCTTTTTTTATTCTGAGATTGACAATGATGAGAGAATAGAAAAAAGTGAACTGTCAAAGCTTCTGCCAGCTTTTCCCTGTTACTGAAAGGGAAGAATGGGCATAAAAAAACCATTGTTTTCGCAAAGGCTTAGAGGATTTGGAGATGTAAAATTAAGCCTGGAGTCCTGCCACACATATTTTAGAGAACTGACTTGTTTTGCATAACAAGGTGATTTGAGTATCTGTGAAGGAACCTAAGGGTGGGGGTTAATGAAGAGGAAAAAGCGGGTTCTTAGAATCTTGAGAGGAAGAGGATGAGAAACTCCAAGAAAGGAAACTATTGTTTATCTCAGTGTTGTGCTGTGCTTTGCTCAGTCGCTCAGTCCTGTCTGACTCTTTGAGACCCCATGGACTGTAGCCTACCAGGCTCCTCCGTCCATGGGTATTCTCCAGGCAAGAATACTGGAGTCCTCCAGGGGATCTTCCCAACCCAGGGATCAAACCCAGTTCTCCCTCATTGCAGGCGAATTCTTTACCAACTGAGTCCATTTTCCCTCAAACCTTGAGTGAAACATGCTCTTCTCATAAGTGCTTTGTTTGAAGTCCCTTTCCATATGTTTGTATGTGTGTGTGCCTGTGTGTGTGTCAGGGGGTGTGTCATCTTATAAAGAAATTGAATTCCATGTTTATGTAAGAATAGAGGGAGAATGATAGCCAAGAACTGTGAGATACAAGTGAAATGGAGGGTTCCAATGTAGCAGAAACTCTGACACAGAACTAATTCTGAAAATGAGAAGGCCTGGGAAATTAACAGAAATTCTAAGTAGGGCCTTAGAATAGTGACAGAACATAGGTTGGGACAATCAAAACATCTTTTTCAATGCAAAGGACAGAGTGATAGCTGAGTTTCAGTAATCAATAAATAATACAAACTTACAAGCTAGAATTAAATTACCAACTGTAGTGCTGGTGAAGGCTTTTGAGAGTCTCTGAGACAGCAAGGAGATCAAACCAATCAAACTTAAAAGAAATCAACCCTGAATCATTGGAAGGATTGATACTGAAGCTGAAGTTCCAATACTTTGGCCACCTGATGCAAACAGCTGACTCACTGGAAAAGACCCTGATGCTGGGAAAGGTTAAAGACAGAGGAAGAAGAGGGCAGCAAAGGATGAGATGATTGGATGGAATCACCAATTCAACAGACATGAACTTGGGCAAACTCCGGGAGACAGTGAGGGACAGGGAAGCCTGGCATGCTGCAGTCCATCGAGTCACAAAGAACTGGACATGACTTGGCAACTGAACAAACAAAAGCTAGCCAGAAAGAGCTATTGTAAGGATAATGCAGAGAGAGAGGACAGATGAGGACACAAGCAGGAAGGAGAGGTTGGGACAAATGATGAGAGCAACATTGAAATATACACATTTCCATATGTAAAACTAGATAGCCAGTGGAAATTTACTGTATAAAGTAGGGAGCTCAAATTCAGAGCTCTATGATAACCTAGAGAGGTGGGAAGGGGGAGAAGGGAAGTTCCAGATAGGGGACATATGTATACCTATGGCTGATTCATGCTGCTAAATGGTAGAAATCAACAAAATATTATAAAACAATTATCCTCCAATTAAAAATTAATTACAAAATAAAGCAGACATAATAGTCATAGGTTTACTTTATCACTCTCAAAAATATTTCACTTCCCCATGAAGCACTTGTGTCAGAGGTAGTAGCTTAGATACATCTCTCTGTGGTTTGCAATGCTAACTGCAGTCTTACTATATGATCCAGCAGTCATATATGAAAACTTATCTCTACATAAAAATCTGCACATGACTATCTATAGCAGCTTTCTTTATCATTGCACAAAATTGGGACCTTTAAATGGTTGGTGTTCTTTCTGCTCTTGTGCCATGCATGAATGTTCAGTTGTGTCTGACTCTTTGCAACCCCATGACATGTGGCCCACCAGGCTCCTCTGTCCATGGAATTTGCCAGCAAGAATACTGGAGTGGGTTGCTGTTTCCTACTACAGGGGATCTTCCTGACCCAGGGATTGAAAAGTTTCACATGTCTCCTTCATTGGCAGGTAGATTCTTTACCATTAGTGCCACCTGGGAAGTCCCTTGATTAAAGATAACCCTCTTTCACTAAATGCCTGCATTATTACCCAGTCATATGCACAGGAAGAAGCTGGAACACAGAAAGCAGAGCCCTGCCTGGTTACGCCATTCGTTGTATGTGCTGCTGCTGCTGCTAAGTCGCTTCAGTCGTGTCCGACCCTGTGCGACCCCATAGACGGCAGCCCAGCAGGCTCCCCCGTCCCTGGNGTGTGTGTGTGTGTGTGTGTGTGTGTGTGTTTTCCTAGACTTTTCTATATATCCAGACAGCTATGAAGAGATTTTTTTTCCCCCACAAAATTCCTGCAAGCTTGGTTACCATCATGGTTTTAAAAGTTTGACTAATCTGGTTAGAACACTCACACTCTCCAAGAAAACTACTATATTTGTATTCAGTAAACATATAACTAAAGGGACACAGACTTTTTAACGTGTCTTAGCTCAAAGGAACAGTTAACAAGCCCTGCAGGATATAATACACGTGGGGAGACCTCACCTAGAGGAGTCAGGGAAAGCTGAATTTGAACTGTAAATCAAACCTTTATTCCTCAATTTCATTGCTTCAGAGACGTTTTAGCCTCGTGTTTGATTTTCAGTAGACGGAATATCCTAATGCTCTCTGGAAGACAGAGAGGGAGGGTTTGTGCCATGGAGGAGAGAAATTCACAAAGATATTGTTCAACTCTCATGATAAAAGTTAAAAATGACAAAGTCTGTTGGCAGTATATGTTTCCAAATTGAATTGCTTTATTTTCAGTGTGTCACCTGTTTCATTCTGAATTTTTTTTTCTGCCCTAAAGCGGTAAACATTTAAACTATCTAAGGGGAATTTATTACATAAAGAAAAGCACATACACAATTTTTGCCATGCAAATTAGACTCTCTTGTAAAGTAGAAGAGGTAGTTATTTGGACTTTAAGGAAGGACAATAAAATGTAATTTTACTATATGTGTGCCTTTGGTGTACAGGACTCAAGTCACAGTTCAATCCATTTATATATATTCAATCCTCAATCCATTTATATACCCATTTAACAGTGTCTTCAGAAAGAAGAGTTAGGATTCTTTACCAGCCAGTATCGTAAAATGGTCTGAAATTATCTCAACAGCAGCAAATCAAAAAAGAAAGACCATTCTTTATCTCCCCAAATTACATGTCTCTCAAGTGGTCTTTCCTATCTTTATCTGTCTCTAAAGCTCCCTTTGAGGATAACAGAGTTATATAATTCTTTAAGGAAATGTGATCTCTCTTTCCCTGGATACACCAGCCTGCAGAGAGAGAAGAGGTCCCCAAACCATTATTTTCCTAGAGTTTTCCTATCTCATCATTAAAACCAGTTTTCTTCAAACTCTGCCATATAGTTGAGATTTCCCAAGAGGTGCATAATGACATGCTACAAATCAACCTTCCAGGCTACCATTTTGACTTCTCTTCCAGCTTAACTAATTGTGATGATATGGGGGTTAGTTTAATGTATTAATNTCTCTAAAGCTCCCTTTGAGGATAACAGAGTTATATAATTCTTTAAGGAAATGTGATCTCTCTTTCCCTGGATACACCAGCCTGCAGAGAGAGAAGAGGTCCCCAAACCATTATTTTCCTAGAGTTTTCCTATCTCATCATTAAAACCAGTTTTCTTCAAACTCTGCCATATAGTTGAGATTTCCCAAGAGGTACATAATGACATGCTACAAATCAACCTTCCAGGCTACCATTTTGACTTCTCTTCCAGCTTAACTAATTGTGATGATATGGGGGTTAGTTTAATGTATTAATTTGGCTGGCTACACAGTGCCCAGATTAAACATATCTAGGGGTGCCTGGTGGGTGAAGCTGTGTCCAGATGTGACTAGCATTTGAATCTGTGGGCTCAGTAAAGCACTGAGTAAAGTGCTTTGCTCAGTAAAGCACCACTACCCTCCCCAGTGTGGTGGACCTCATTCAGTCTATTGAGGGCTTGAACGAAGTAGAAATCAGAGAAATAAGGAATTCACCCCCATTTCCTGCCTCACTCTCTAAGCTAGGATGTCTCATCTCATCTTGCAACTTTGAACTGGGATCACACCATTGGCTCCCCTGGAGGACCGGCTTTCAGACTTGAACTGAATGATACCATCTGCTTTTCTAGGTCTCTAGCCTGCAGACAGATCCTGAGACTTCTCAGCCTCTACAGTCACGGTTCTGTTTCCCTGGAGAACCCTGACTAAAACAATGTCTCTGTTATTCTCCAGAAAAGAAATTTGAACTATAAAGCCAAAGCACACAGAATTCACTGCTGCTGCTGCCTGTCATCCCGGGCCTGCATCAGGGCTGCCTGTCCCTGCAGCCCTTACTTCCTGAATATCCCATGCTATATGCTCTGCTCACTTTATGGCTATCGTGGACACCCCTGCAGCTAGCCACTGGGAGACAGCCACTGGGGCCAGTGCCAGTGAAGTTCTACACTGCAGCAGTCACTGAGAGATATAATGGTCCCTTCTGTCTGTACTTCTGGCATCATCTCTCATTCTGGCCCAGATGATGGCATTGTCACTCTTTGCCTTTATAAGTGCTGACAGCAACAGTTCTGATGCTCCATGCCCTTAATACTTCGAGGAGGCTTTAAGAAAGTGACATTTTAGTTTTCACTTGCTCTTTTATTACAGATTTCTTACCTAAGGATCAAGATATAAATTTGTAAGGGTTGAATACAGAACAACGTGAAGGACAGGCATCAAGCTACATTCAAATTTGCCCTCTAGCAGGAATCTACTGCTTTTGAATCACACCAGTACTCTTGCCTGGAAAATCCCATGGACGGAGGAGCTTGGTAGGCTGCAGTACATGGGGTCGTGAAGAGTCGGACACGACTGAGCGAATTCACTTTCACTTTTCACTTTCGTGCACTGGAGAAGGAAATGGCAACCCACTCCAGTGTTCCTGCCTGGAGAATCCCAGGGACAGGGGAGCCTGGTGGGCTGCTGTCTATGGGGTCGCACAGAGTCAGACACGACTGAAGCGACTTAGCAGCAGCAGCAGCAGTAGCACACTTTTACTTGTAGAATCTTGTAGAATATAAGATTTTTTTGGTTTTCATATAAATATGTCTCCTGAATGGTCAACCTTCAAGAATGCTAGACATATCCAAGTATTCTTCAATGCTAGGCTGAACACAGGAAAGTTTCAAAGTGAGACTTTTGATAAACAGCACTCAAATAATTGCTTCCATGTGACATATATCACGCCAGAGTAGTCTGGGACTAAGGCTGGAATGATCAACTTTTTTTTAGAGCACTTAGTGATATGGGAAATGAAAAGAATGAATGTAAAATCATACTCAAGGTGTTCCTTAATTGGATTAGTAGCTAAAGTTCTATTTAATTTGATTATCTAATGTTAGAGAATAAAAAGAGGGAGAAAAAGTTATTTTCTGAAATATATTATTTTGATTTTTCTTCCTTTTGAAAAACAGAATTGAAAGTCTCACTAATGTCAGAGTTGCAAGAGGATATTTTGCTTTAAATATGGATGATGAATTAAAGAAAATTGTATTGGTCAATATAATGTAGGTTTAAAATTTTTGATTTAATAGAGATAACAATGAGAGCATATAGAAATTTTATTTTTCTCTTCTGCCTACATCCTAGGAGGAAAAAGCCCAATGGGAAACAATCTTCCTATAAACAAAGTGACAGCCATGGAGAATAGGGACTAGGAAAATTCTGGATCTGCTTTGATTAATAGAAAATGATTTGGGTAGGAGTTGGAGAGTAATGCAAGTCAGAGAGCTGGAGACAGACAGGAGCTGCACCTTTGGTCATTGAATTATCATGTACAAATAATGCACAGCATCAGCTCCAGCATCCTCTAGTTTCAGGGCAAGAGCTAGTCACCCAAACTGAGTCATAGTCTTGGGGGTGGCTTTAGCACATGCAAGCCAAAGGCTACATACATCCTGAAAACAAAATGCCAATGAATTGAAAATGTTTATTCTCATAATATGGGTGAGAGAATGAACAAAAAGGATGGTAGATATGATATCCTTTCCTTTTTTGTCTACAGAATAAACAGATCTCACTGGTTCTTTTGTTGTTGTTGTTGTTGTTCTAGGTATCAGATAAGGTATGAGATAGTAGAAGCTGAAAAAGCTTTTCCATAAAATTTTAAACTAGTGCAGAACCATATTCTGTAAAACTATCTCTTTCTGGGTCCTCCCAAAGTCCTAAGGCTGTTTTGAAATGTTCCAAGGACAGTAACCATGTTTGTAAAGAAATATTCAATGGAATAATTTTTAACATTTCTTTTCCATAAGAATATGTGTCTACAAATATAAAAATTATCTTTTTAAATTTCTCATGATAACCTTTTAAAATGACCTGAATCTTCTATATCATCCCAAGAGTTCCATTTTTCTAAAGCAAGCAGACTTTTTTAATTAAAAGTTTATGCTTATTGCAATTAGCGTATGAGTTAATGATAGTAGTTTATGATATAATACACTTGTAGTTTATATGCTATGTGCACATCTTACAGTATGTTGGGGCCTGGCGTAAAGATCACAAGTATAATGTTTTCCATTTTAGAGGTTTTTGTATGGGATGTTTGTGCCAAGGTCTATTGATTGGGAAATCAGAGTTCTGGTCCCAGATTTGCTCCTGGATACAAGAAATACACATGCAGGGTCACTTAACTCTTTGCAGTCTGATTTTGCTATCTGTAAAATGTGGAGTTGCGTCAGAGAGTCCCTTTGTTTCACATTTTGAAAAAAAAATATTATTGAAGTACAGTCGATTTATAACATTGCATTTAATTTCTGCTGTACAACAAAGTGACTACGTTATCCATATTCTTTCCATATTCTTTTCCATTTTGGTTTATCAGGATATTGAATATAGGTCCCTGTGCTATACAGCAGGACTTTGTTGTTTATCTGTCCTATATAAGATCGTTTGCATCTCCTAATCCAAAACTCCCAGTCCTGCTCTCCTCCAACCCCCCTAAGAGAGGCCCTTTTGATTTGAAATGATTTTCTAGCTAAAATCATAATTTTTAAGTTTTAGATTGTAATTTGACATTACCACCACATCTTATAGTCCTTTTTTTGCTTTTTATGCCTATTAGAGAAGTGAATTGGCAGCCACTGTGCCAGGCAGTATCCTGGATGGTCTCTCTCTATCAAATGTTATCCAGGTTTCACAACCCTTCCTTTGTTGTGGTCCCCTCTCATCCTAAATGAGGAAATGGGCTTTTGAGGAGTAGTAGACTTCCTCACATTTATATTGTAGAGTTAAAAGTTGAAAATAGGGCTGCTTAACTTCTAATTCCTGTGCCTTCTACTAAAATAGTCTTTTATTAATCCCATCTGTCACTTATTTGTCTCCAAATATTAAATCTGAATGCAATCCTCCACTGCATTATTGTTTCTGTGTAAAAATACTAAAACTTTATGACCATACACTTTACAATATGTACATATACTTCACAAAATAGCTCCAAAGACAGCATTAGTGTAGAAGTAGCAAGGATATACTTAGCACATCGAGGGTGCTATGTCAGTAGCAATGTAAACAGAAAGCTGATGCTGTTTGGAGTAATTAAAAAAAAACACATTTCCATAACTAATTGCCATTCAACATTAAGAACTCTGTAGAAATATGATAAAATTATAAAACATGAATTTGTATTGTTCTCTCTCTCCTTTATGTATCTTGAAACTGCCTTTAAGCACTCAGAAGCACCCCTGTGGCATTGAGAGAAAAGAATATTACTAGACAGAGAGAGAAAGACACCACTGATATTCAGTGTTTCAAAATATAAACTATGCAGTTTAGAATAAAAAGGGAGGGAATTCCTTGGCCATCCAGGAGTTAGGACTGTCTCTTATACACATCTAGATGTGTATAAGAGACAGCATATGTACTGTCCCTAAATTTTCATACATAAATTCTAATTTGCTCACCCCATTATCTGAATATCATTATTGGCTTCTCATTTAACTAGTTCTGAGATACTTTCTGATTTTGCTTTCTGTTCTCCTATTATCATTGATAATGATGATTATTCAAGCAAATATTTTTTTATTTAAAAGAATCTCTGTTTAAAAAATGAGTGAGTGAATGAAAGTCGCTCGGTGCGTCCAACTCTTTGCAACCCCATGTATTGCATACTGCCAGGCTCCTCCGTCCATGGGGATTCTCCAGGCAAGGATACTGGAGTCCTCCAGGGAATCTTCCCAACCCAGGGATTGAACCCAGGTCTCCCACACTGCAGGCAGATTCTTTATGATCTGAGCCACTAGGGTAGTTACTAAATTTTGACAATCATTGGTATGTGAAAATGCTAGAGAAATGCCAAGATCATCTCATTATATAAGAATCTGACAAATATTGAGAGACAGCCATGTAAAGGGCAAGCTCATATGAATTTTTATTGAACTTGCCGATTATGATTTTTAAAGGGCAATTCAGTGCTTTAAAAAGATGTGAAATTATTCTAGCTTACACCTGATTCCTTAACAATGCTTGTTAAGTAACCTCTATACTTTCAGGGAGAAAAAAAATGAGGTAATTTTTTTTCTTTACATTTTAAACATATTTAAAAGACATGTATTAACAAATTTTCATGGCCATTAAAGAATGGTAGATTTTAAATATTAGTTTATTAAATCGAATAATTATAAGGTAAAATTTTAAATCTCTCTTTTAAAATATCAATTTTACTTACATTTTTTGCTATTATATTCATTCACTTCCTAATGTATTTGCTGTAAAATACAACTTTTCTTAGTGAACATAAAAGCTCTATGTTTGAATTCAATGTGTATACAGAAAATAGCATCACATGTTGGTTTTTCTGAAGTTCACCTTCTCTTTTGAAGTTTCTTGATAATTATCTGGCTTCAGGAGCTTTTCTCAACACTAGAGATCCTTTAAATAATGTCATGTCTGATTCTTTGAAGCTCCATTGACTGTAGCCCAGCAGCGTTCGCTGTCCATGGAATTTTCCAAGCAGGAATACTGGAGTGGGTTGCCATTTCCTCCTCCAGGGAATCTTCATGACCCAGGGATCAAACTCACATCTCTTGTGTCACCTGCAGTGGCAGGGGGCTTCTTTACCACTATCGCCACCTGAGAAGCCAGTAACAATGACCCACCACACCTAAATTTTAGTCTCTCACTTTGCTTGTTTCAGTTCTTCAGAGAACTCCAGTTAACTGATTTCATCTCCCTTGACCCAAGCCTTATACATCACAGTTAACCAGGCAGTTAATGGATGGTCCCCATTGGGTCAGGGGCCACTCCTCATCCAGTTAACCTTTTGTATGGGGTCTTGTGATAAAACAGTATACCTGTTGCCCTTCAGAAGGCTCAGATAAGTTACAGTTTTCCATGGAGCTTTGGGCAGGTAAGAATTTAAATTAAGCATATTGCATTTCTTCACAAGGCAATGTCATGCAATGAAACAGACTGGGTTCTTGATTATAGTGGCTCAGTCGTGTCTGACTCTTTGTGACCCCATGGACTGTAGCCCACCAGGCTTCTCTGTCCATGGGATTCTCCAGGCAAGAATACTGGAATGGGTAGCCATTTCCTTCTCCAGGGGATCTTCCTGACCTAGGGATTGAACCTGAGTGTTCTGCATTGCAGACAGATTCTTTACACTCTGAGCCACTAGGGATGCCCTATTGAGTTTCTTCACAAGGTAATGTCATGCAATGAAACAGATTGGGTTTTTGAGTGTAGCAGCCTAACATTTGTTCTTGAGCTTCCTGACCTTGAGCAAGTTCCTTAAACTTTAAGCCTTAGTTTGTTTATCTGTGAGCGTCCCTGGTAGATCAGCTGGTAAAGAATCCACCTGCCATGCTGGAGACCTGAGTTCGATCCATGGGTTAGGAAGATCCCCTAGAGAAGGGAACAGTTACCCACTCCAGTATTCTGGCCTGGAGAATTCCATGGACTGTATAGTCCATGGCTTTGCAAAGGGTCAGACATGACTGAGCAACTTTCAATTTCACTTTACTTATTTATAATCACTCCCTGAATTTAGACAAGATACTGAACTTTTCAATACCAGAGTTTTTTCATCATTAAATATAATCAGTGAAGTGTATCAGTATCCACTGCTAATTTTATGAAGCAGTTACTTTATATATAGTGCTTAGCAGAGGCTCTGGTGTATAGGAAACTTTCAAGTCAATATAGTTATACACATTCATACTAGGAAAGAACCTTTCTCTTGATTCTAAGAGCTCTCCCTTGGGAGGCCTGAAGTGCACAGCATTACTTACAGCTGTATAAAAAAACCAATCCAATGGTATGGTTAATTTTTAAGGATTACAAGGGAACTTTACATCCATCTCATCTTCCTCTTTTGAGGAAGAGCCTCATCCATCTCTTTTGATGTTAAGAGAATGGTGTTTTTCTATCTATTGGCTTCATTCTTATTTCTTACCAAGGGAACTCAGACAGGAAAGTGGTATGCATTTGCTAGGTCCTCTTAAATATACACAAAAATATTTCTTTGATTGCAAGCAAATAGTTTGGTATATTTTAGTACAGCAATAAGTTCCCCTGAGTTATACAAATTTTCAGTCCATAATCTTTATGCATTTGTATGTGTGTATTTATCTCAGAGTGTCTCATCTCATCTATTTACTTGCATTTGCCTATCTGTCCATACATTTATACATGTCTGTATAAATACAGTGTGTGTGTGTGTGTGTGTGTGTGTGTGTGTTTTCCTAGACTTTTCTATATATCCAGACAGCTATGAAGAGATTTTTTTTCCCCCACAAAATTCCTGCAAGCTTGGTTACCATCATGGTTTTAAAAGTTTGACTAATCTGGTTAGAACACTCACACTCTCCAAGAAAACTACTATATTTGTATTCAGTAAACATATAACTAAAGGGACACAGACTTTTTAACGTGTCTTAGCTCAAAGGAACAGTTAACAAGCCCTGCAGGATATAATACACGTGGGGAGACCTCACCTAGAGGAGTCAGGGAAAGCTGAATTTGAACTGTAAATCAAACCTTTATTCCTCAATTTCATTGCTTCAGAGACGTTTTAGCCTCGTGTTTGATCTTCAGTAGACGGAATATCCTAATGCTCTCTGGAAGACAGAGAGGGAGGGTTTGTGCCATGGAGGAGAGAAATTCACAAAGATATTGTTCAACTCTCATGATAAAAGTTAAAAATGACAAAGTCTGTTGGCAGTATATGTTTCCAAATTGAATTGCTTTATTTTCAGTGTGTCACCTGTTTCATTCTGAATTTTTTTTTCTGCCCTAAAGCGGTAAACATTTAAACTATCTAAGGGGAATTTATTACATAAAGAAAAGCACATACACAATTTTTGCCATGCAAATTAGACTCTCTTGTAAAGTAGAAGAGGTAGTTATTTGGACTTTAAGGAAGGACAATAAAATGTAATTTTACTATATGTGTGCCTTTGGTGTACAGGACTCAAGTCACAGTTCAATCCATTTATATATATTCAATCCTCAATCCATTTATATACCCATTTAACAGTGTCTTCAGAAAGAAGAGTTAGGATTCTTTACCAGCCAGTATCGTAAAATGGTCTGAAATTATCTCAACAGCAGCAAATCAAAAAAGAAAGACCATTCTTTATCTCCCCAAATTACATG
Organism: Oreotragus oreotragus; assembly: GCA_006410675.1. Classification (NCBI taxonomy): domain Eukaryota; kingdom Metazoa; phylum Chordata; class Mammalia; order Artiodactyla; family Bovidae; genus Oreotragus; species Oreotragus oreotragus. The sequence continues at coordinate 25,996 of SJYX01017814.1, forward strand.
TCTCTCAAGTGGTCTTTCCTATCTTTATCTGTCTCTAAAGCTCCCTTTGAGGATAACAGAGTTATATAATTCTTTAAGGAAATGTGATCTCTCTTTCCCTGGATACACCAGCCTGCAGAGAGAGAAGAGGTCCCCAAACCATTATTTTCCTAGAGTTTTCCTATCTCATCATTAAAACCAGTTTTCTTCAAACTCTGCCATATAGTTGAGATTTCCCAAGAGGTGCATAATGACATGCTACAAATCAACCTTCCAGGCTACCATTTTGACTTCTCTTCCAGCTTAACTAATTGTGATGATATGGGGGTTAGTTTAATGTATTAATTTGGCTGGCTACACAGTGCCCAGATTAAACATATCTAGGGGTGCCTGGTGGGTGAAGCTGTGTCCAGATGTGACTAGCATTTGAATCTGTGGGCTCAGTAAAGCACTGAGTAAAGTGCTTTGCTCAGTAAAGCACCACTGCCCTCCCCAGTGTGGTGGACCTCATTCAGTCTATTGAGGGCTTGAACGAAGTAGAAATCAGAGAAATAAGGAATTCACCCCCATTTCCTGCCTCACTCTCTAAGCTAGGATGTCTCATCTCATCTTGCAACTTTGAACTGGGATCACACCATTGGCTCCCCTGGAGGACCGGCTTTCAGACTTGAACTGAATGATACCATCTGCTTTTCTAGGTCTCTAGCCTGCAGACAGATCCTGAGACTTCTCAGCCTCTACAGTCACGGTTCTGTTTCCCTGGAGAACCCTGACTAAAACAATGTCTCTGTTATTCTCCAGAAAAGAAATTTGAACTATAAAGCCAAAGCACACAGAATTCACTGCTGCTGCTGCCTGTCATCCCGGGCCTGCATCAGGGCTGCCTGTCCCTGCAGCCCTTACTTCCTGAATATCCCATGCTCTATGCTCTGCTCACTTTATGGCTATCGTGGACACCCCTGCAGCTAGCCACTGGGAGACAGCCACTGGGGCCAGTGCCAGTGAAGTTCTACACTGCAGCAGTCACTGAGAGATATAATGGTCCCTTCTGTCTGTACTTCTGGCATCATCTCTCATTCTGGCCCAGATGATGGCATTGTCACTCTTTGCCTTTATAAGTGCTGACAGCAACAGTTCTGATGCTCCATGCCCTTAATACTTCGAGGAGGCTTTAAGAAAGTGACATTTTAATTTTTACTTGCTCTTTTATTACAGATTTCTTACCTAAGGATCAAGATATAAATTTGTAAGGGTTGAATACAGAACAACGTGAAGGACAGGCATCAAGCTACATTCAAATTTGCCCTCTAGCAGGAATCTACTGCTTTTGAATCACACCAGTACTCTTGCCTGGAAAATCCCATGGACGGAGGAGCTTGGTAGGCTGCAGTACATGGGGTCTTGAAGAGTCTGACACGACTGAGCGAATTCACTTTCACTTTTCACTTTCGTGCATTGGAGAAGGAAATGGCAACCCACTCCAGTGTTCCTGCCTAGAGAATCCCAGGGACAGGGGAGCCTGGTGGGCTGCTGTCTATGGGGTCGCACAGAGTCAGACACGACTGAAGCGACTTAGCTGCAGCAGCAGCAGTAGCACACTTTTACTTGTAGAATCTTGTAGAATATAAGACTTTTTGGTTTTCATATAAATATGTCTCCTGAATGGTCAACCTTCAAGAATGCTAGACATATCCAAGTATTCTTCAATGCTAGGCTGAACACAGGAAAGTTTCAAAGTGAGACTTTTGATAAACAGCACTCAAATAATTGCTTCCATGTGACATATATCACGCCAGAGTAGTCTGGGACTAAGGCTGGAATGATCAACTTTTTTTTAGAGCACTTAGTGATATGGGAAATGAAAAGAATGAATGTAAAATCATACTCAAGGTGTTCCTTAATTGGATTAGTAGCTAAAGTTCTATTTAATTTGATTATCTAATGTTAGAGAATAAAAAGAGGGAGAAAAAGTTATTTTCTGAAATATATTATTTTGATTTTTCTTCCTTTTGAAAAACAGAATTGAAAGTCTCACTAATGTCAGAGTTGCAAGAGGATATTTTGCTTTAAATATGGATGATGAATTAAAGAAAATTGTATTGGTCAATATAATGTAGGTTTAAAATTTTTGATTTAATAGAGATAACAATGAGAGCATATAGAAATTTTATTTTTCTCTTCTGCCTACATCCTAGGAGGAAAAAGCCCAATGGGAAACAATCTTCCTATAAACAAAGTGACAGCCATGGAGAATAGGGACTAGGAAAATTCTGGATCTGCTTTGATTAATAGAAAATGATTTGGGTAGGAGTTGGAGAGTAATGCAAGTCAGAGAGCTGGAGACAGACAGGAGCTGCACCTTTGGTCATTGAATTATCATGTACAAATAATGCACAGCATCAGCTCCAGCATCCTCTAGTTTCAGGGCAAGAGCTAGTCACCCAAACTGAGTCATAGTCTTGGGGGTGGCTTTAGCACATGCAAGCCAAAGGCTACATACATCCTGAAAACAAAATGCCAATGAATTGAAAATGTTTATTCTCATAATATGGGTGAGAGAATGAACAAAAAGGATGGTAGATATGATATCCTTTCCTTTTTTGTCTACAGAATAAACAGATCTCACTGGTTCTTTTGTTGTTGTTGTTGTTGTTCTAGGTATCAGATAAGGTATGAGATAGTAGAAGCTGAAAAAGCTTTTCCATAAAATTTTAAACTAGTGCAGAACCATATTCTGTAAAACTATCTCTTTCTGGGTCCTCCCAAAGTCCTAAGGCTGTTTTGAAATGTTCCAAGGACAGTAACCATGTTTGTAAAGAAATATTCAATGGAATAATTTTTAACATTTCTTTTCCATAAGAATATGTGTCTACAAATATAAAAATTATCTTTTTAAATTTCTCATGATAACCTTTTAAAATGACCTGAATCTTCTATATCATCCCAAGAGTTCCATTTTTCTAAAGCAAGCAGACTTTTTTAATTAAAAGTTTATGCTTATTGCAATTAGCGTATGAGTTAATGATAGTAGTTTATGATATAATACCCCTGTAGTTTATATGCTATGTGCACATCTTACAGTATGTTGGGGCCTAGCATAAAGATCACAAGTATAATGTTTTCCATTTTAGAGGTTTTTGTATGGGATGTTTGTGCCAAGGTCTATTGATTGGGAAATCAGAGTTCTGGTCCCAGATTTGCTCCTGGATACAAGAAATACACATGCAGGGTCACTTAACTCTTTGCAGTCTGATTTTGCTATCTGTAAAATGTGGAGTTGCGTCAGAGAGTCCCTTTGTTTCACATTTTGAAAAAAAAATATTATTGAAGTACAGTCGATTTATAACATTGCATTTAATTTCTGCTGTACAACAAAGTGACTACGTTATCCATATTCTTTCCATATTCTTTTCCATTTTGGTTTATCAGGATATTGAATATAGGTCCCTGTGCTATACAGCACGACTTTGTTGTTTATCTGTCCTATATAAGATAGTTTGCATCTCCTAATCGAAAACTCCCAGTCCTGCTCTCCTCCAACCCCCCTAAGAGAGGCCCTTTTGATTTGAAATGATTTTCTAGCTAAAATCATAATTTTTAAGTTTTAGATTGTAATTTGACATTACCACCACATCTTATAGTCCTTTTTTTGCTTTTTATGCCTATTAGAGAAGTGAATTGGCAGCCACTGTGCCAGGCAGTATCCTGGATGGTCTCTCTCTATCAAATGTTATCCAGGTTTCACAACCCTTCCTTTGTTGTGGTCCCCTCTCATCCTAAATGAGGAAATGGGCTTTTGAGGAGTAGTAGACTTCCTCACATTTATATTGTAGAGTTAAAAGTTGAAAATAGGGCTGCTTAACTTCTAATTCCTGTGCCTTCTACTAAAATAGTCTTTTATTAATCCCATCTGTCACTTATTTGTCTCCAAATATTAAATCTGAATGCAATCCTCCACTGCATTATTGTTTCTGTGTAAAAATACTAAAACTTTATGACCATACACTTTACAATATGTACATATACTTCACAAAATAGCTCCAAAGACAGCATTAGTGTAGAAGTAGCAAGGATATACTTAGCACATCGAGGGTGCTATGTCAGTAGCAATGTAAACAGAAAGCTGATGCTGTTTGGAGTAATTAAAAAAAAACACATTTCCATAACTAATTGCCATTCAACATTAAGAACTCTGTAGAAATATGATAAAATTATAAAACATGAATTTGTATTGTTCTCTCTCTCCTTTATGTATCTTGAAACTGCCTTTAAGCACTCAGAAGCACCCCTGTGGCACTGAGAGAAAAGAATATTACTAGACAGAGAGAGAAAGACACCACTGATATTCAGTGTTTCAAAATATAAACTATGCAGTTTAGAATAAAAAGGGAGGGAATTCCTTGGCCATCCAGGAGTTAGGACTCAGCACTTTCACTGCCATGGCCCTGGTTCAATAGCTGGTCAGAGAACTAAGATCCTGCCATGACACGTGACCTGGCCAAAAGGAATAAAAAGAGAAAATCTTGTAGATAAGCCAACATAGGAACTTTGTGGAGGATCCCTGTTGACAATCTCTGCCCTGCAGTAAGTAAATGACAGCAGAAATTGGTATTCTTTCCCCTTTCATCTAGAGTGCAAGGAAGAATTATGTAAAGGAGGGAGCTAGAGAAAGGAATCCTTTAAATCTGTGTATGAAGCTTCGGCTCATCCTAAGTGTTCACTCATAAAACCAAGCATAATTAAAAGAGCAAAACTTTGAGAGAAGAGCTGTGGTATGGAATACTACCCAGGATTCAAACTGATTTCTCTGTAATACACAGGTGAGGCTGACCAAAGAAGCAGAGAAAAAGCTTTGTAATCTAAACTGCCATTTGAACCACAGTCCATGAAAGAGCGGGTCTGAAACTAAACACTCCAGCTCATATGAAAGATTTAAACAGCAACCAGAGGCACAGAGAATAATATTCAAAATATCCATGATACACTTTAAAATTATTCAGCATAGCAAGAATTAGGAAAATCTCAAGTCAAATAAGAAGAGATAGGAGATGACAATGCTAAAAAAACCCCCACAGATATTAGAATTATTTCTCAAGAACTTTAAAGTAGGGGACCTCCCTGGTGGCTCCATGGTAAAGAATCCACCTGCAATGCAGGAGACCCGGGTTCAATCCTGGATTGGGAAGATCCCCTAGAGGTGGACACGGCAACCCACTCTAGTAGTCTTGCCTCAAGAAGCCCATGGACAGAGAAGCCTGGGGGCTACAGTCCATAGGGACCCAAAGAGCTGGACAGGACTGAAGCGGCTGAACACACAGGCACAGATTTAAAGCAGACACTATAAAAATGCTCTAGTAGAAAATCATGAATTCTGAAACAATTAGAAAGCTGTCTTAGCAAAGAAGCAGAAGATATAAAGAGCCAAATGAAAACTTCAGAAGTGAAAAACACAATAAGTGAAATGTTAAAAACTTATTAGATGGGCTCAATAAAAACTTGAATAAGAACAAAAACAACCTAACTTTTAAAAGTTAAAAGCAGACTTACTGAGGTACTTATCCAAACTGGATATACAGAGGAAATAAATGCACAAGAAGATATCCAATATCATTAACCATTAAGTAGGTGCAATGTAAACCCACAAGTGAATATGGCTTTATAGCCATTAGACTTGCTAAGACACAGAATGCCATTACAAGTGCTGGTGAGGATGAAGAGCAGAAATTGCTTGTGGAATGTAAAACAGTACAAATCCTCTGGAAAACATTTTGGCAGTCTCTTATAATGTTAAACATACATTTATCATATGACTCAGCCATCCAACTCCTGAGTATTTAACCTGGAGAAAGAAGAGTTTATATTTGTGGAAATTCCTGTACATGAATACATGGATATTTATAACAGCTTTAGGGTTCCAAATAGCTCAGTTGGTTTATTTGTAACAGTAAAAAACTGGAAAAAACCCAATATCCTTTCGTGAATAAAGGAATGAATAAGCCATATTTCACTCTCTGAATAGAATACTACTCAACATTAAAAAAAAACACATACTATTGGTGCCTATTTCAACTTGGATGAATTCCAAGGGAATTATGCTAAATGAAAAAAAAAGCTAATCTGAAAATAATACATATGGGAATAATTCCATTTACACCACATTCTTAAAATAACTAAATGATACTGATGGGGAACACTGCAATCGCTTTTGGATATTAGGTTTGCATGAAGGCTGTGAATACAAAGGGATAGCATGAAGCAGCTTCTTTAGGATGACAGAATATTTTTGATTCTGATAATGGTCCTGGCTACTTAAATATGTATGTATGATATAATTTCATAGAATTATATATACACAAAAGGCTGTCTATAAGAACTAATTAAACTTAAATATGGTTTGAAGTTAATAATATTTTATGTTAATATTATTTTCCTGGTTTTGACAATTGTACTATGGTTCTACAGGATGTCGTCACTGAGAGAATCCAGGTGAAGGTTAATGGGAACTTTGGAATTCTTCCAGCATCTCTCTGAGCTTAAAATTATCTCAAAATCTAATTTTAGAAAACATCTAATTCTAACAGAAATATATAGTGAGCTTGGCAATCTACAGATTTAATGCAATCCCTATCAAGTCACCAATGGCATATTTCAAAGAATAAAACAAAGCATGTTACAATTTGTATGGAAACACAAAAGACCCCAAGTAGTCAAAGTAATCTTGAGAAGGAAAAACAGCTGGAGGAATCAGACTACTATATTACAAAGCTACAGTTATCAAGACAGTATGCTACTGGCACAAAAACAGAAATATAGATTAATGGGACAGGATAGAAAGTTCAGAGATAAATCCATGCACCCATGGTCACCTAATCTATGAAAAAAGATGCAAGAATATGCAATAAAGAAAATACACTCTCTTTGATAAGTGGTTCTGGTAAAATTGAACATCTACATGTAAAAGAATGAAATTAGAACACTCTCTAACACCATACACAAAAATAAACTCAAAGTGGATTAAAGATCTAAATATAGGCAGGATAGTATAAAACTCTTAGAGAAAACCACAGGCAGCACACACTTTGACGTCAATCACAGAAAGATCTGTTTTAATCCGCCCCTAGAACAATAAAATTAAGAACAAAAATGAGATCTAATTAAACTTTAAAACTTTTGCACAGCAAAGGATACCATAAATGAAACAAGAATACAACCCTTAGAATGGGAGAGATTATTTGCAAATGATGCAACTGACAGGGGATTTATCTCAAAAATGTTCAACAAGTTATGCATCTCAATCTCAAAAAAACAGACAACACAATGAAAAAAATGGATGGAAGACCTAAATAGACATTTCTCCAAAGACTCACAGATGGCCAAGAAGCACATGATTAAAGAAATGCAAATCAAAACTACAATGAGCTATCACCTCACACCAGTCAGAATGGCCACCATCAAAAATATATAAACAATACATGCTAGAGAAGGTGTGGAGAAAAGGAAAACCTCCTACACTATTGGAGAGAATGTGAACTGTTATAGCCACTATGGAGAACAGTATGGAGGTTTCTTAAAAAAACTAAAACTAGACCTACCATATATGATCAAGCAACCCCACTCCTGGGCATATATTCAGAGAAAACCATAATTCAAAAAGATTCATGCACCCCAATGTTTATTCCAGCATTATTTTAAATAGCTAGGACATGGAAGCAACCTAAATGTCCATCAACAGAGGTATTGATAAAGAAGATGTGGTGCGTATATACAATGGGATATTACTCAGCCATTAAAAAAGAATGAAATAATGTCATTTGCAGCAACATGGATGGACCTAGAGATTGTCATACTGCGTGAAGTAAGTCAAACAAAGACAAATATAATATGATATCACTTATATGTGAAATCTTAAAAAAAAAAAAAAAAAGGTACAAATGAACTTACCTAAAAAGAGAAATAGAGTTACAGATGTAGAAAATAAACAGGGTTACCGGGGTTATTGGGCAGGGAGAGAGATAAAGTGGAGTTTCTATATACACACTGCTGCTAAGTCACTTCACTCGTGTCCAACTCTGTATGACCCCATAGGCGGCAGCCCACCAGGCTCTCCCATCCCTGGGGTTCTCCAGGCAAGAACACTGGAGTGGGTTGCCATTTCCTTCTCCAATGCATGAAAGTGAAGTCACTCAGTCGTGTCCGACCCTTAGCATGGACTGCACCCTACCAGACTCCTCCGTCAATGGGATTTTCCAGGCAAGAGTACTGGATGGAGTGCCATTGCCTTCTCCTATATACACACTAGTATACACAAAATAGATGACTAATAAGGACCTACTGTATAGTACAAGGAACTCTACTCAATACTCTGTGAAGGCCTATATGGGAGAATAATCTAAAAAACAGTGGATGTATGTATATTTATAACTGAATCACTTTCCTGTATACCTGAAGCTAACACAACATTGTAAATCAACTATACTCTAATAAAACTTTAAAACACTATATATATTATATATAAAATGTGAGCTTATGCCAGAGAATTATTTAATTTATTAATGACAGTACTAGCAAGATGACAAATCTGGTTCTAGAGGCTATGAAAGATACTTAAACAATCAACAAAAGACTGGATGCTGTGTGTATATATATATACACACACACACAGACACATACATTTATATGGGGCTTCCCAGGTGGTACTGCTGCTGCTGCTAAGTCACTTCAGTCATGTCTGACTCTGTGCAACCCCATAGACGGCAGCCCACCAGGCTTCCCTGTCCCTGGGATTCTCCAGGCAAGAGTACTGGAGTGGGTTTTCATTTCCTTCTCCAATGCGTGAAAGTGAAGCCGCTCAGTCATGTCTGACCCTCAGCAACCCCATGGACTGCAGCCTTCCAGGCTCCTCCGTCCAGGGGTTTTCCAGGCAAGAGTACTGGAGTGGGGTGCCATTGCCCTCTCCGCCAGGTGGTACTAGTGGTAAAAAATTTGCCTGCTGATCTAGGAGTTGCAAGAGATGTAGGTTTGATCCCTGGGTCAGGAAAATTCCCTGGAGTAGGAAGTGGCAATAAGTAATCTTGCCTAGAAAATGCCATGGACAGGCTATAGTCCATGTCTGGCAGGCTACAGTCCATGGGCCCGCAAAGAGCAGGACATGACTGAGTGACTGAGCATATATATATATAGATGACTAATAAGGACCTACTGTATAGTACAAGGAACTCTACTGAATACTCTGTGAAGGCTTATATGGGAAAATAATCGGGAAAATAATCTAAAAATAATCTAAAAAACAGTGGATGTATATATATGCATATTTGCATCTTTACTGCACAAAAGTTAACTGCGATTTCTTTTTCCAAGATGACATATAACTTTTACAGGCTCTGAGACCTAATCAATATATAATAGTAAGTCAAAGAAAGTTGGGCTTCCCTGGTGGCTCAGACGGTAAAACATCTGCCTGCAATGCAGGAGACCCGGGTTCAATCCCTGGGTTGGGAAGATCCCTTGGAGAAGGAAATGGTTTATATGGGAAAATAATCGGGAAAATAATCTAAAAATAATCTAAAAAACAGTGGATGTATATATATGCATATTTGCATCTTTACTGCACAAAAGTTAACTGCGATTTCTTTTTCCAAGATGACATATAACTTTTACAGGCTCTGAGACCTAATCAATATATAATAGTAAGTCAAAGAAAGTTGGGCTTCCCTGGTGGCTCAGACGGTAAAACATCTGCCTGCAATGCAGGAGACCCGGGTTCAATCCCTGGGTTGGGAAGATCCCTTGGAGAAGGAAATGGCAACCCACTCCAGTACTCTTGCCTGGAAAATTCCACGGGCTGAGGAGCCTGGTAGGCTACAGTCCATGGGGTCAGAAAAAGTCGGACTGGACTGAGTGACTTCACTTCACTTCAAAGAAAGTTACAAGTCCCTAAATAGTCAGATGGCTCCTAGGCAGATTTGTCAGACAATGCTCAATTTGACGCTACAAGGACATACACATTTTTTCGGCCTTCTTTCCATGTTTTGAGATATTTTTCCCTAATCCCTTCAATCTTTTTACATTCTGGGGGAGATATGTCAGTCAGTGTCCATCCTTGTTTGTAGATGGCCTTGTACAATAGTTGCTTGCTCTTTACTCATGGCTCATTCAGAGAAGGCTGATCACTGTTGCCCCAAGAAAGAATGCCCATGAAACTGATCTTACAGGCACAGCCATGGCACATGAGACCAGGACGCTTGTAACATCCACTTCCCCTGCCCTCTGCCAAGTAGAGGTGTGTCCTTTGATTCCAAAAGGAGCAATGATAGCGTGAAAGGAAAAGGCCCAACAGTGGAACTGAAGAGAATTTAGACCATGGGGAAAGCCCCCTGTGTCAACCTATGCTATACAAAGAATCCCAAGGGCCACATGTGAATTCAATTTACTTGTGCTTAATAAATCATAAAATAGCACTTCAGATCTCAGGTTTTGTGATAGAAAAAATAATTACTCTATCCAAGTGTCAACTGTATAAGTAGAAAAAAAGTATTAAAGTGCACAGTGAACATCAGATTCTGGAGAGAAAATGAAAATGACCCCACATATTTTCAATAGTGAATTTGCTTTATTTGCTATAACCTCTACAATAAAGAACATCCGAGGGTTGAGAGAAGATTGTCTCCTTATTTCTTATTGATCTGGGTGAAGGTCTGATGTAAAATCTACTTGACTGCAAGAGAGCTCTGAAAAACAGCAGAATTAAGCAATAAAAGAAGTTGCCAATGGGTACTTCAGAGGTGGTGCATTTCTAATTAAACTGGAGAATGAACAATTCATTTTTCCCTGTTAATTGTACAGTGGTTGATTTCTCTAGAGAAATTTAAGTCTGGTAAACAGTTTCCCCGAATGCTTTGCATGCAGCTTCTAATGTATTGACACTGAAGGAAGGATCCAATTATTATGTGATTAATTGTGGACTGCTGTTGGTCTTAGACTGATTACACTGATGGTTTTATAGAGCAGAATCAGTATTTGGCCCAAATGTCTTCACCTAAACTGGCAACTTCTACCTAGGGATCAGAACTACATTGAGGAAATATTGCAAGCAGAAGCACATGTTAATAAATATTCAGCTAATTCCTATTGTCACTCAGAGACAGGCCATTACTAAGCAGTGGTAATTACAATTGCAGCATGTGCACTGCTGCTGCCATGTTTAAAATTAATGAATATTTTATTGTCAAAACACAAATAAAGAAATATCCTGCATTTGTTGTGCAGACAAATCTTCAGTGTTTCAGCAATAGAGACAAATAAAATTTACTACCATGCAAATTTAATTACAATATGATACATGAGAAAATGAGTGACATTTCATAAATTAGAAAGAGAATTACAAATTCAAAAATGCTAATTTCTAATAAAGCTAATTAAATTAACACACACTAGAATTAAATGCAATCATTTGCTTCATCAAATGATTTTTCCATTATTCTTTAGTGAAGCATTAAAATTCAAGGTGTGACAGAAAGAAAACATTTAGGAAATACTAATCATGACAAGAGGATGATGTCAGGTTTCCCTTCAGGGGGTACTTTTAAATAGGTGATTGATAACTAGAAAAAAATTCCCTTCATCTGCTACTTCTGAGATGGCTGTCTGTGTTTTGTCAATGCTTTCTTCTATTTTATTTGTAATATCTTAGCAGGTTGGGAATCTTCTAAATCCATCCTTCTATTACTTATGTCATATGGTTCATTTAATAATGGTAGAGATGGGGGCCAATTAAAGAAAATAAATGGCCTAATATTGAGGCCACAGAATAAGGAATGGTTCTACTGATATTTAACAGATGACTTTTTTGATGAATCTAAAAAGAAAATGTTTAAGTCTATTCACTGAACAGGGTAGAAAACTTTTTTTTCCCTAAATTTGTAGTCTTTTGCTATGCTATATAGAATACAAATATTTTGGTGTTTTTTTTTTTTTTTTGCTTTTGAAAGAGAAATATAAACATAAAATTAAGAAATGTACTAAATGTGTACAATAAATAATAAGATTTATTTCCACCTGAAAAGAGTACCTCATAAAGAGAATTTACTGTTTTACAAAAGGAGGAAAAATGAGCTGTCCTACTGTCTTAAAACAAGCTAAAACTTCTATTATATTTTATTGATATTGTTTTTGAGAAATTATATAAATCACATTTTTCACCCTTCCCACCATGCCCAACACTGAAAACAATTATTGGATTGGCCAAATTTTTGTTCATACGATGTTCCTGAAAAACCAAGACAAACTTTTCAGCCAACTCAGTTCTATCCAATACTTGATATTTATCTTTACTATGCTTGTTTTCTATTTTAAAGTATATATACATATATTTTTATATATGTACACACATATGTAAAATTATTGTTTTCATATGAATAATCACAAGCTACTGTCTGCAATTTGTCTTTTTTGACCCATCTTTGCTTCTGAGATTTATCCACACATTGAAACATATAACTATTATGTGTATAACTCAACTTACTTATTTCACTACTGATGAATGCTTAGTCATTCACATTTATTTTTCATTAGAAAGAATGTTGCTACAATAATTCTTCTAGAAGTATTCCTTTGTACAGATATAATAAAGTTATGACCAACCTAGACAGCATATTAAAAAGCAGAGACATTACTTTGCCAACAAAGGTCCATCTAGTCTAGGCTATGGTTTTTCTGGTTATGTATGGATGTGAGAGTTGGACGGTGAAGAAAGCTGAGCGCCGAAGAATTGATGGTTTTGAACTGTGGTGTTGGAGAAGACTCAAGAGTCCCTGGCACTGCAAGGAGATCCAACCAGTCCATTCTGAAGGAGATCAGCCCTGGGTGTTTGTTGGAAGGACTGATGTTAAAGCTGAAACTCCAATACTTTGGCCACCTCATGTGAAGAGTTGACGCATTGGAAAAGACCCTGATGCTGGGAGGGATTGGGGGCAGGAGGAGAAGGGAACGACAGAGGATGAGATGGCTGGATGGCATCACTGACTCGATAGACATGAGTCTGAGTGAACTCTGGGAGTTGGTGATGGACAAGGAGGCCTGGCGTGCTGCCAGGGGGTCGCAAAGAGTCGGACATGACTGAGCGACTGAATTGAACTGAACTGAACTGAATTTCTTTAAGGCAATAGTCTTGAAACAGTACTATGTTTCTCCTTGATGGCATGCAAAATCTTTCCAATGGTACATAAATACCAGTAATTTTAAGGTAAAAATTTCTATATCATAAGCTTCTATGTAAATTCATTCATAATTGTCCCGATAGTATACAAAATAATTGACATCTTGATAATAGCAACTCTTCTGATACACAATAATTCTGATATATCTCTCTAATAACTTAGCTCCTCTATAATATGTTTCAACAGAAGTTGGCAAAATCCTTTATATTATATATATATATATATATCCTTCCATATTTTTTGATAGATGTACTTTTAGCCATATTAGCCCTCTTTTCCTAAAGTATATTTTAACTTTTGTGTTAATACATAGAAATATAACATTTCTGTATATTGCTAGGTCATAAATGCTAATATTTTTTCTACACATTTTCTGGGGTTTCCTACCTAGGACAGACAGATTATTTTCAAATAATCATAACTCTGTCTTTTATTTTTGAATATTCAAACATTTTCTTTTTTCTTGTCTTCTTCATTAGAATCTCTATTAAAATTTTCACATGGTGAAATATAGAGTTCTTTCCTACTTCCTTTAACTGTTTTGCTTTTAAGTTAGTAGGTTAAATCTGTAGAATTCATTTAATTTCTCTGATAATTAGGTCTACACAGTTTTTCTTTTTCTTAAATTTTCTTTAGTAAGTTNTGTTTTTTTTTTTTTTTTGCTTTTGAAAGAGAAATATAAACATAAAATTAAGAAATGTACTAAATGTGTACAATAAATAATAAGATTTATTTCCACCTGAAAAGAGTACCTCATAAAGAGAATTTACTGTTTTACAAAAGGAGGAAAAATGAGCTGTCCTACTGTCTTAAAACAAGCTAAAACTTCTATTATATTTTATTGATATTGTTTTTGAGAAATTATATAAATCACATTTTTCACCCTTCCCACCATGCCCAACACTGAAAACAATTATTGGATTGGCCAAATTTTTGTTCATACGATGTTCCTGAAAAACCAAGACAAACTTTTCAGCCAACTCAGTTCTATCCAATACTTGATATTTATCTTTACTATGCTTGTTTTCTATTTTAAAGTATATATACATATATTTTTATATATGTACACACATATGTAAAATTATTGTTTTCATATGAATAATCACAAGCTACTGTCTGCAATTTGTCTTTTTTGACCCATCTTTGCTTCTGAGATTTATCCACACATTGAAACATATAACTATTATGTGTATAACTCAACTTACTTATTTCACTACTGATGAATGCTTAGTCATTCACATTTATTTTTCATTAGAAAGAATGTTGCTACAATAATTCTTCTAGAAGTATTCCTTTGTACAGATATAATAAAGTTATGACCAACCTAGACAGCATATTAAAAAGCAGAGACATTACTTTGCCAACAAAGGTCCATCTAGTCTAGGCTATGGTTTTTCTGGTTATGTATGGATGTGAGAGTTGGACGGTGAAGAAAGCTGAGCGCCGAAGAATTGATGGTTTTGAACTGTGGTGTTGGAGAAGACTCAAGAGTCCCTGGCACTGCAAGGAGATCCAACCAGTCCATTCTGAAGGAGATCAGCCCTGGGTGTTTGTTGGAAGGACTGATGTTAAAGCTGAAACTCCAATACTTTGGCCACCTCATGTGAAGAGTTGACGCATTGGAAAAGACCCTGATGCTGGGAGGGATTGGGGGCAGGAGGAGAAGGGAACGACAGAGGATGAGATGGCTGGATGGCATCACTGACTCGATAGACATGAGTCTGAGTGAACTCTGGGAGTTGGTGATGGACAAGGAGGCCTGGCGTGCTGCCAGGGTGTCGCAAAGAGTCGGACATGACTGAGTGACTGAACTGAACTGAACTGAACTGAATTTCTTTAAGGCAATAGTCTTGAAACAGTACTATGTTTCTCCTTGATGGCATGCAAAATCTTTCCAATGGTACATAAATACCAGTAATTTTAAGGTAAAAATTTCTATATCATAAGCTTCTATGTAAATTCATTCATAATTGTCCCGATAGTATACAAAATAATTGACATCTTGATAATAGCAACTCTTCTGATACACAATAATTCTGATATATCTCTCTAATAACTTAGCTCCTCTATAATATGTTTCAACAGAAGTTGGCAAAATCCTTTATATTATATATATATATATATATCCTTCCATATTTTTTGATAGATGTACTTTTAGCCATATTAGCCCTCTTTTCCTAAAGTATATTTTAACTTTTGTGTTAATACATAGAAATATAACTTATTTCTGTATATTGCTAGGTCATAAATGCTAATATTTTTTCTACACATTTTCTGGGGTTTCCTATCTAGGACAGACAGATTATTTTCAAATAATCATAACTCTGTCTTTTATTTTTGAATATTCAAACATTTTCTTTTTTCTTGTCTTCTTCATTAGAATCTCTATTAAAATTTTCACATGGTGAAATATAGAGTTCTTTCCTACTTCCTTTAACTGTTTTGCTTTTAAGTTAGTAGGTTAAATCTGTAGAATTCATTTAATTTCTCTGATAATTAGGTCTACACAGTTTTTCTTTTTCTTAAATTTTCTTTAGTAAGTTCTATTTTTCTAAAAAAAAAATTCTGGTTATTCTAAGCTAAGTTAATTGACATATAGTTACTTGTGATACAACAACCTGTTAAAATGAGGCTTTTCTGTCTCAGCCTTAGCTGAAACTCCAAGACCAACAACATGATAGTTATCAAGAACATCTTCTTTTTTAAGATTTTTTTTAATGTGGATCATTTAAAAACTCATTATTGAACTTAATACAATATTGCTTCTGTTTTATTTTTGGTTGTTTGGCTGCAAGCCACGTGGATCTTAGCTCCCTGACCAAAGATTGAACCCACATCTTCTGTATTGGTAGGTAAAATCTTAACCATCAGACTTGTCAGGAAGTCCCTCAAGTGTGTTTTCCTAAAGCAAGTTACCATTTACAAGATTATGGACATTTTTCTTCACTCACTATTATGGTAGAAAGATTAAAGGTTAATAACGTTTGGAAGGAACAGGTCAATGTGCTCTTCGCATCCTTCTCGCTTTCTGTGGGACAGAGGCAGTTTCCTTTCCTCTTGCCTTAGTAAGTTGAAAAAAGAGGACTTATAGAGAATTAGCAGGGAAATTCATGTTGGCCCCCTGGAGTTGAGACAGTATAGAGACTGGTGATCAATTTTCACAGAGACAAAGGAACTCACAAGAGTTGGTTTGAAGTTAAAAAGCAATGAGACAAAAGGCTTTACTCAAACCAAACCCTCTTCCCTCAAGAGAACAGAAAAGGTGTGAGTGTGTATGGAAGGGAATCAGCCAAGAGTCATCTTAAAAGGAAGGCAATCCAAGAGGGTCATCTAGGGGAACAATGTGACCAGCTAGAAACACAAGGGTGAGGAGAGGTTATAATTGGCCGGACAGCAGGGTTGTCCTTTCTTGGAGATCCCCAGTGTGGGATGTCTGGAGAACACATACAAGTGCTCATGAAATCAACACCAAATATGAATGCATCTGGCATACATAGAGGTGAACTGTGTTAGCCACTGAAACACTTTCTCTCTCTTAGTCCCCTTTACCCTTAGCGTCTTCCCCAAAGGAGTAAAACCACAGAAGCTAGAGAAGGGAAGAGAGAAAAACAATCCTCCTCCTCACTCCCACCATTTACTGAACCCTGATCAGAAAAGGAAGGAAATCTTTCATGTTCAGAGCACTAATATTAACCTGGTTTGGACTTTTTAACTAAAAATAAAGACCTTTTTATTTTCTAAGAGATCAGAAAAATTATTTTGCCAGAGATTTTTTCAATGGCTAGATAGAATACTTGTCACTATATTTTTGCATGGGAAGTTTAAGAAAAAGTGAAGTTCATTTCCACATATATCCAAAAGAGTTCTAGTCCATTAAATAAATTAGTATAACCTTTGGTATTGTTTTCAAAATCTCTGCTGCATCTTAGTTATGTCCCACTTTGTTATTCGTTTTATAATTTTTTCTATTCTCTTTTGATAAATATATGATTTGCTTTATTAGTGTCAGAGAACCTATTTTTGACCTTATTAACCCTATTTATTGTATCTTTTTCCTATTCCATTATTTTATATGCTTATTATTGCTATTTGTTGAGTTTCTTTGGATTTGTTCTGTCACTGTTTTACTTCTTAAATTGAACTTTAAGTTCACTGACCTTCAGCATTTCTTCCTTGCTACAATAAGCATGTGATATTATACATTTCTATCTAACATGTATTCACCATAACTGCAACAACTGTTCTTTAATTGCATTAAAATTTTTCTTTGCTTCTCTGGTTATTTAGCTTTTTGGGTTTAAAAATAATTCTAAGTGTATTTTTCCCTCTTTTGTTATCATTTTTGTCCTTGATCTCTAAGCAAATTATGTTATGATTAGAGAATATTGCTACCAAATCTTTTTTAAAAATTAAATTAATTTTTATTGGAGAATAGTTACTTTACAATGTTATGTTAGTTCCTTGGTGTATAGCAAAGTGAATCAGTCATGTGTGTGTGTGTGTGTGTGTGTGTGTGTGTATCCACTCTTTTTTAGATTTTCTTTCCATTTAGATCACCACAGAACACTGAGTTCTCTGTGCTAAACAATAGGTTCTCATTAGTTATCTGTATATTTTACACATAGTAGTGTATATATATGTCAGTCCCAATCTCTCACTTCATCTCACTCCTTCCCCCCTTGGTAACCACACATTTGTTCTCTACATCTGTTACTCTATTTCTGCTTTGCAAATAAATTCATCTCTACCATTTTTCTAGATTAGATGTGAGTGACATTATACTTAGGTATAATATTTGTTTTTCTCATTCTAACTTATTTAATCTGTCTGACAATCTTGAGGTCGATCCATGTCTTCTATAAATGACACTATTTGTTCCTTTTTATGATTCAGTAATATTCCATTTAAAAATGTACCACTTCTTTTTCCATTCTTCTATTGATGGACATTTACATTGTTTCCACATCCTAGCTATTATAAACAGTGCTGCAATCAACACTGGGGTGCATGTATTTTTTCAAATTATGTTTTTTTTTTTAATATATGCCCAGAAATAGGATTTCTGGGTCATATGGTAGCTCTATTTTTTTTTTCTTTTTTAAGGACCCTTCTTATTATTTTCCATAGTGGCTGTACCAATTTGCATTCCCACCAACAATGTAGGAGGGCTCCCTTTCCTCAAAAAACTCTCTAGCACTTACTGTTAGTAGATTTTTTGATGATGGCCATTCTGACTAGTGTGAGATGATGCCTCATAGTTTTGATTTGTATTTCTTTAATAATTAGTGATATTGATCATCTTTTCATCTGTATGTTGGCCATCTGTTTGTCTTCTTTGGAGAAATGTCAATTTGGTCATCAGCCCATTTTTAAAATTTGGTTGTTTATTTATTTATTTTTTTCAGTATTGAACTGCATGAGTTGTTTATATATTTTGAAGATTAATTTCTTTAGAATTTGTTGAGATATTTTACATTTACAATAATTTGCAGAAATATTCCCTATATTCTCAAGAGAAGTATGTTTTCTAATTGTTGGGAAAAGGATCCTACTTTAGTTTAACATATCATTCTCATTAACTGTGTTGTTCAAATCTTTTTTTCCTGCCCACTCTATCAAACATTCGAGAACTGTAAAAGGATACATCTGTCACTATACTTGTATTTTTTTTCATATTTATTTCATATTTTATTTGCATACCCAGTAACTAACCAACTCAAAATTTATTATAGCATCCTGGGAATAGAAATTTTAACTGATAAGATTCAAGTATCAAGAACTCAAGTATAAAGAGTGTACTCCATGCTCTCTGAATAAGTTTGACCCCACCAGGGAAGGTACACAGTGAGAAAAGGAAGAACTCTCATTTCTAGACATCCAGAAGGTCATGAGGGAGGCTCAAGAAATCAGACTAAGAATATTCTCCACCAGGCCTGGATCCCTCTAAACGCGAGTGTTCAGAGAGAATTCAGAACACTTCAAAGAAGACTGTTCTGATCCCCAGCCTTTCATTAAGGTATCTTAGATACTTTTCACTATCACTAGGATCTTAAAATACAGATAATCAAGGTCTAAAGGCAAAAAAAGAAGTCTTTCAAAGATTATGTATGGATAGGTAAAAAATTTTCTTAATATAAATACTTTTGCAACTCATTGAAAAACCAGGTATCAGTTCAGTTCAGTCACTTAGTCTTGTCTCACTCTTTGTGACCTCATGGACTGCAGCACACCAAGCCTCCCCATCCAGCTCCAACTCCTGGAGTTTACTCCAACTCATGTCCATCAGGTTGGTGATGCCATCCAACCATCTCATCCTCTGCCGTCCCCTTCTCCTCCCACCTTCAATCTTTCTCAGCATCAGGGTTTTTTCAAATGAGTCAGTTCTTTGCATCAGGTGGCCAAAGTATTGGTGTTTCAGCTTCAACATCAGTCCTTCCAATGAATATTCAGGACTGATCTCCTTTAGGATAGACGGGTTGGGTCTCCTTGCTGTCCAAGGGACTCTTATGTGTCTTCTCCAACACCACAGTTCAAAAGCATCAATTCTTTGGTGCTCAGCTTTCTCTATCATCCAACTCTGACATCCATACATGACCACTGGAAAAACCATAGCTTTGACAAGATGGACCTTTGTTGGCAAAGTAATGTCTCTGCTTTTCAATATACTCTCTAGGTTGGTCATAACTTTTCTTTCAAGGAGTAAGAATCTTTTAATTTCGTGGCTGCAGTCACCATCTGCAGGGATTTTGGAGCCCCCCCCCAAAATAAAGTCTGTTACTGTTTACATTGTTTCCCCATCTATTTGCCATGAAGTGATGGGACCAGATGTCATGATGTTAGTTTTCTGAATGTTGAGCTTTAAGCCAACTTTTTCACTCTTCTCTTTCACTTTCATTAGGAGGCTCTAAGTTCTTCTTTGCTTTCTGCCATAAGAGTGATGTCATCTGCATGTCTGAGGTTATTAATATTTCTCCCAGCAATCTTGATTCCAGCTTGTGCTTCATGCAGTCCAGGATTTCTCATGATGCATTCTGCATATAAGTTAAATAAACAGGGTGAAAATATACAGCCTTGACGTACTTCTTTCCCAATATGGAACCAGTTTTAACTGTTGCTTCTTGACCTGCATACAGATTTCTCAGGAGGCAGGTCAGGTGGTCTGGTATTCCCATCTCTTTCAGAATTTTCCACAGTGTATTGTGATCCACACAGTAAAAGGCTTTGGCATAGTCAATAAAGCAGAAATAAAGATGAACGGAGTTGGCAAGAATTTTACTAATAAGGTATAGAAATGGGTGAAAAACATTATTTAACATTCTAAGTTACTTTCAATTAATAAAATATGAACTAAAGAAATCTTAAATGTTAAGCTAATAACTGGAAAAAAGTTCATTATACACAGGTCTTGTAAGAGTGCAAAAATAAATTCTCTTACGTTGATGGTTGCACTAGAAATCAATGCAATTATAATTCTACATGTTTGAATTTTATATAAAGATATAATTAAGGAACTATACAAATAACTAAGTTCAAAATTGATCAATTAACTATACAGGATTTATTGAAGACATTGAGAAATNGAGACTCTTGTAAGAGTGCAAAAATAAATTCTCTTACATTGATGGTTGCACTAGAAATCAATGCAATTATAATTCTACATGTTTGAATTTTATATAAAGATATAATTAAGGAACTATACAAATAACTAAGTTCAAAATTGATCAATTAACTATACAGGATTTATTGAAGACATTGAGAAATTTACTGACTAAATTTTGCATTTGAATTATACTAACAAATTATTTAAGTACCCAGGAAACATTGTTGTCATATATCTTAAGTGAAAACAAAGTTAAAATATTTTAATTACAAAAAAATTATAATTACCTTTTGATAAATTATATACACTATCAATCAGTCCACGTGGGATACACTACATTGTGGTAATAACTCTAAAATTTTATTGATCTGGTGTAACTTAAATGTACAGCTTGTTCCTACAAAGCCCACTATGGGCCTTGGCAATTTTCCAGGCCATATGACCCACATGCCACATCTCAGTGTTCCAGACTAGGCCACTTAAACCAGGTCTCTCCTATTGAATGATGCATGGGACACTGAAAAATCTTAAGCATTTTACTGTCCCTACTTTATTTTTTTTTAATTTTTATTTTTACTTTATTTTACAGTACTGTATTGGTTTTGGCATACATTGACATGAATCCGCCATGGGTGTACATGAACTCCCAAACATGAATCCCCCTCCCACCTCCCACCCCACATCATCCCTCTGGATCATCCCCATGCACCAGCCCCAAGCATCCTGCATCCTGCATCGAA
>SJYX01017815.1:0-11157 GCA_006410675.1 Oreotragus oreotragus
GCAGTCGTGTCAAATCCTCAGTGACAAGAAAGGCTACTTTCTTATGTAATTTAATTTAGGGAATCCTACTGGGTCCCTGCTGGTGGCATGACCCTCTCCATGGCCTATCTGGTTCTAGTTGTTTTCATAAGAAAACATAATTTCTTTCAGTATGGGCCTTTGGTGCTCCTTAAATTAAGTTTGGACAAGAATATCTTTATAGCTAATAGACATTGAACTGTTTTAGGCTTTCTGGAAAAGTATACACAAGTCATTTAAATTCAGTGTTAAATTCATTGCTTAACATATACTGACCTTCAGTTTTATTGAATAAATAATAAATGTTACAGAACATGTGGAATATAAACTCAGAGATCTAAATGTACATATGCACTATATTGATGAAATCAGTATTTTGAATCTGTTATCAAATGCTAAAATCAGTATCTTTGATGAGAAGATATGATATCTCTTAAAGTGAAAGTGAAGTCGCTCAGTCATGTCCGACTTTTTGCGACCCCATGGACTGTAGCCCACTAGACTCCTCCATCCACGGAATTTTCTAGGCAAGAGTACTGGAGTGGGTTGCCATTTCCTTCTCCAGGGGATCTTCCCAACCCAGAGACTGAATCTTAGACAACTGATAACTTATCATTTCTATATAAGCATTGAATGTGACATATATAAAATGTATATAAATATTTAATCTAGATTTTATATTTTTGTGTCACATATATGAACTAGCAAAATGTTTAGTACAAAATGTTCTAATTGTGGTATACTTTAAGGAAATATGGGCTTCTCTGATAGCTCAATTGGTAAAAAATCTGCCTGCAATGCAGGAGACCCTGGTTCGATTCCTGAGTCAGGAAGATGCACTGGAGAAGGGTTAGGCTACCCGCTTCAGTATTCTTGGGCTTCCCTTTGTCTCTCAGCTGGTAAAGAATCCGCCTGTAATGCGGGAGACCTGGGTTGGATCCCTGGGTTGGGAAGATCCCCTGAAGAAGGGAAAGGCTACCCACTCCAGTATTCTGGCCTGGAGATTTCCATGGACAGTATAGTCTTTGGGGTTGCAAAGAGTCTGACGCAACTGAGTGACTTTGTTTATCACTTTAAGGAAATATTCCATTTATTTATATCTTCAGAAAAGTAATGGCAGAAAAGCAGAAAGTATGTGAGAAACACTGTAGACAGATAAAAAACTTACCTAAGAACATAGTTAACTGATTAATGTAAATTACAAACTCAGACTGAGGGGGGACAAGTGTACAATATCTCTAGTTTTGTAAAAGCATACAGATATTATCATTGCCATATTGCTTGCTTTAGTGAGTGCAGTAAGAATGCATCAGGTAAGAATGCATGTTTTGCCAGACCTGAGTGCAAATACTACTGCTGCCATGTAGCTTGTGTGTGAATTAACCTCAACAAGACTAAATTTTCTCATCTGTCAAACAGAGCTAAAAACCTCAGTTTGTTAATTTTCTTGATACAGTCTGAGTACCAATCTCAGCATGGCTGCTTAAGCCAAGACAGTCACACGTTATGATGGTAAACAAGAAAACTTGTTTGGAGCACTTACCTTCAGAACTGAGATTCATGTCAGGAGACACTGAAGGCAAAATGCAAAATCAACTCAGGTTAAAAGGACTGAGATGATAACTAACTTTGTTTATCATTGTCTCTCTTTTCAAAGGGACTGAAGTGTACAATGCCCTCCTGGCTAAATATTTGCCATTGCATTATTGTATAATTTAACTCTTATTCAACTTTAATAATGAGACAGAGGAGAAAATATTGCTGCACTAAATTACCTGCACCTTGCTCAGATTTGAATATTTAATAGCTCAGTCAATGGCAAAGCAATTATAAATGTCTACAAATAAAAATAATTCCTTATTCCTGGTGTGCAAACATACGCATGTGCTTTCCTTATCAGTTACAATAGAAGTTTGAAAAGAGGCTTAGGAAATATTTGTCATTCTTCCTTGTCCTCATAGTATATTGAAATTAGGGATCTTTATTATAATGATTCATTACTGTGAATCTGGAGTGTGATTAAAGTGCCATCAGGTAAGCAGCAAAACACAGTAGACACACAGAGTGCACAGGGCCAGATTCACAGGTGTGTGACCTTGCATGTGCCCAAGATCATGTGCTCACAAAGGCCCCCTGCTGGGTTTAATGTTCTGCTGCCGCCATCTTGAAATTCTTATTAATTCCATCTGCGATTGCGTTTTGTAAGTGCAATCCTGTGGGATGCTGGAGCACATGCAAGAGCAGAGGCGCTGCACACAGCCTGGGAGTCAGCTGTTCTTGCTGCTCTGTTTGCATATGACACGTCCCATGGGCATAGGCTCCTGGGGGATCCACACTCACTGTGGGAGTTCAGCAAGACAGAGCAAGTGCATCTTGCTCTGAGTGTTACATCCCCGCCTGAGGAAGTAGGGGTGCTCACAGCCCTGCAGAGTCACGCTTTCCTCTTGAACCAGAATGCAGTTCTAATATAGAAAGAAGAAATGGCATCCTAAGAAACATGAACAAGCAAAGAACCTCCACCACATCCCTTTTTACTCCTATTCTTTTCCTCCTTCGCTGACCACTTATGCTGAAAATAACGAGAAGGAAAGGGGAAAGACAGGGCAATCCAGAGCAACCCAAAGCTTTTCCCTCAGGGCTTCCTCACTCATCAGCAAGCTAGGTAGACACTGTGGGTATAATGAGAACATAATCATGAAGGTACATAAAAACAACTGAGTTAATTTTGTTTAGCATCTCCATATTCTTATAAAACCAAAATACGCATATGTATTTGAATAATGAAATATGAACTATGTAATTTTGCTGTTTCTGCATATAAGGGGAATATTCACATTTGCATTTCACACTGATATTGTCCAGTGTAAAGATGAAAAATAAAATTCATGGTAGTAATTTAAAGCTGTAAATTTTCTTTATTTAGAATCACAATAAGTAGCAAAGGATTACAAGTGAAGATAAACTATGGAAGAAGGGACAAAGCTTTGCATTTTCATGCTTTTAAGGTACTTTTTCCCTTGCTTTTTGAACAGAGGCTCAAATTTTTATTCTGCACTCAGTTCTGCAAATTATGTAGCCTAGCTGGTATGAGCAGGGTATAACAGTGGTTAATTTCAAAGGTTTTGAAGTCACCCAGAGCTTGATTTAAATCATGTTCTGCCACTTGGATATGGCCTCACTTTTCTTAGCTCCAGTTTTCTCATCATTTAATTATTTAATTAACCTTGATTGAGCTTATTTAATTAACCTATATTTATTGAACATACTATGCTTCTGTGAGGCACACAAGTGACTTTCTTTACCCTCATGGGACTTACATGGTAGGGAGGAAGACAGAAATTAAACTGATAAAAAATAAGTGCATAATTACACATTCTGATAAGGGCTATGAAGAAAGATGAAGATATTTTGAAAAAGAAAACTGGGGAGGGTGTTGCTGCTGCTGCTGCTGCTGCTAAGTCACTTCAGTCGTGGCTGACTCTGTGTAACCCCATAAATGGCAGCTCACCAGGCTCCCCTGTCCCTGGGATTCTCCAGGCAAGAACACTGGAGTGGGTTGTCATTTCCTTCTCCAATGCATGAAAGAGAAAAGTGAAAGTGAAGTCACTCAGTCATGTCCAACTCTTTGTGACCCCATGGACTGCAGCCTACCAGGCTCCTCTGTCCATGGGATTTTCCAGGTAAGAGTACTGGAGAAGGGTGCCATTGCCTTCTCCGGAGGGTATTGAGACCCAATTTATTTTTGGTAGTAAATACTTGAGACATGAGGAGGAGACAATTGGGAAAAGAACTGATCAAGGAAAGAAATGAAAATACCTCTCTCATAAGGCATTTATGAAGACTGTCTGATACACATAAAAACATCAGGACAGTCCTGAGAATAGTCCACAGTGAACACATGAGAGCTTTATCATTATTAGAAGGCTGACACTAGCCTGTCTAAAAGTTGATTTTTTCTTGCGTTATCCTCATTAAGTTCATTATCGACATAGTCGCTCATTTAATGATTTTTAGCTGAATTTTTAGAGTATGGAATGGGCTTCCCTGGTGGCTCAGAGGTTAAAGCACCTGCTTGCAATGCAGGAGCCCGGGTTCAACCCCTGGGTCGGGACGATCCCCTGGGGAAGGAAATGGAAACCCACTCCAGTACTCTTGCCTGGAGAATCCCATGGAGGGAGGAGCCTGGTAGGCTACAGTCCATGAGGGAGGAGCCTGGTAGGCTACAGTCCATGGGGTCGCAAAGAGTTGGATACAACTGAGCGACTTCACTTTCACTTTAAGTATGGAATAAGATTCCATTTTGTTCATTCTGTCTTCGTGTCCAAGCTCTTTCTTATACATGCATATCAGTTTCTAATGAATTTACTTGGGAGGCTGTAGTTCATGGTCTGAATCTATACGCTGTCGGACTCAGTTTTGTTTCATTATAATTGTGATAGCACACTTCCCTTTGGGCATAAAAGCATTTCAATTAAAGAATGCTAGTGAAGGTCTCTCCTTCCTGTCTTTAGTTTTCTTTTACTTGTCATTGATTTTAACAACTGTTATGAAAAAAAAAGTGTCTTTCTTCTCTTTGAGTTGTCACTTCTGTCTCTCTCTTTCTGCCAATCATGGAATTATCATCTCCCATATGCCTCTTTTATTTGAAAACAGGCTCTTCCCTGTCACCTTCCCTGGTGGACTCCCAGGTCTGAGGTCAACTTAGCTAGCTTCATTCCAAAGCAGAAACATCTGGGAAAGGCTGGCAAGTGTAGAACTGTCCCCAGGCAAAATCCTGTGATGGGGAAGGTGGTCTTTGCTGTCACTGTGCCCCTCATCACTAACTCTCTTACCGCTTCCTCCCTTGATCATCCAGAGCCCTCAGGCTGATGGAAAGGTATCCTGTTTTAGCCTGCCTTGTCCCTCAGCAGCATCCTTGGTGCTTGACAACCCCTTGCTCACCCCCACCAAAGGCAAATGAACTACAGGGCTCTGGGAAGGGGCCTACCAATGTGTCCACAGTGTCAAGTATATATTTGTTTAATTTTATAGAGTCAATTATTGTATTTCTATAGGCTAGTGCTGCTATCTCTACTACTTTCCTGCCTTCATATTTCTTCTATGGTCAGAGAGTGTTGGAGCATTTTAGGTTATGACTAAAGGATTAAATTGGGTATACATTTAGTTTGAGTTTAGTGGGCTACATTTATGGGATTCATAGCCACTCCCATGAATAGTTACTACTGTCATAGCTGTCTTGGTGTAGGGATTATTTCCAGGAATACACCTACCACCCTCTGCATCAGTCATCTGGTACCTCACCCACAGGTATAAGGCTAGAATCTTTATCAATATAGAAATATGTTCTGCATTCTGGGAACAGAAATAGGTGTGTTTCTCCTAGACTAGCCAGAACTAGTCTAAGGAAAATTCTGTCAGTCATCAAATGTGTAAACTAAGAAGCGAAAGATTCAGTTCCCATTAATGCAAAGTGAGAGACAAGTTCTCTCCTGCTGGGGATAGAATTGATAATGCAGGGTACATTGCATCATATACTTTTAATAGGAATCTTAAAGTAGAATTGTACTCAGCTACACTTCTGGAAAGACAGAATTCTTGCCTTTTTAGGAAACAAGCCTGTAATAATACTATAAGCAATAAATATGTTTTATGCATAAGTGTCCTAAAAATCCTAAATAATGATGCTGTTAAAGTGCTGCACTCAATATGCCAGCAAATTTGGAAAACTCAGCAGTGGCCACAGGACTGGAAAAGGTTAGTTTTCATCCCAATCCCAAGGAAATATAATGCCAAAGAATGTTCAAACTACCACACAATTGCATACTGGTAAAGTAATTCTAAAAATTCTCCAAGTCAGGCTTCAACAGTACATGAACCATGAATATCCAGATCTCAAGCTGGATTTAGAAAAGGCAGAGGAACCACAGATAAAATCGCCAACATCTGTTGGATCATCCAAAAAGCAAGAGAGTTCCAGAAAAACTTCTATTTCTGCTCTACTGACTGTGCCAAAGCCTTGGACTGTGTGAATCACAACAAACTGTGGACAGTTAAAGAGATGGGAATACCAGACCACCTGATCTGCCTCCTGAGAAATCTGTATGCAGGTCAGGAAACAACAGTTAGAACTGGACATGGAACAATAGACTGGTTCCAAATTGGGAAAGGAGTACATCAAGGCTATATATTGTCACCCTGCTTATTTAACTTATATCCAGGGTACATCACGCGAAATGCCAGCCTGGATGAAACACAAACTGGAATCAAGATTGCTGGGAGAAATATCACTAACCTCAAATATGCAGATGACACCACACTTACGGCAGGAAGCGAAGAACCTGAGAGCCTCTTGATGAAAGTGAGAGGAGAGTGAAAAAGTTGTCTTAAAACTCAACATTCAGAAAACTAAGACCATGGCATCCGGACCCATCACTTCATGGCAAACATATGGGGAAACAATGAGAGACTTTATTTTGGGGGGCTCCAAAATCACTGCAGATGGTGACTACAGCCATAAAATTAAAAGATACTTGCTCCTTGGAGGAAAAGCTATGACTAACCTAGATAGCATATTAAAAAGCAGAGACTTTACTTTGCCACAAAGGTCTGTCTAGTCAAAGCTACCTTTTTTCCAATAGTCATGTATGGTTGTGAGAGTTGGACTATAAAGAAAGCTGAGCGCAGAAGAATTGATGCTTTTAAACTGTGGTGTTGGAGAAGACTCTTGAGAGTCCCTTGGATTGCAAGGAGATCCAACCAGTCCATCCTAAAGGAAATCAGTCCTGAATATACATTGGAAGGACTGATGTGTGCTGCAGTCCATGGGGTCACAGAGTCGGACATGACTGAGTGACTGAACTGAACTGATGCATAAATGTGTGCGTGTTAGTCACTCAATAGTGTCCGACTCTTTGCAAACCCATGTACCATAGCCCACCAGCCTCCTCTGTTCATGGAATTCTCCCGGCAAGAATACTGGACTGGGTAACCATTCCCTTCTTCAGGGGACCTTCCTGACCCAGGGATCAAACCCAGGTCTCCCGCACTGCAGACAGATTCTTTACCATCTGGGCCACCAGGGAAGCCTTTTATGCATACCACCTATCAGTGAAATAAAGCCTCACTTTGATCATCCATGCTGCTGCTGCTGCTAAGTCACTTCAGTTGTGTCTGAGTCTGTGTGACCCCATAGATGGCAGCCCAGTAGGCTCCCTCGTCCCTGGGATGGATTTTCCAGGGAAGAGTACTGGAGTGGGTTGCCATTGCCTTCTCTGTTGATCATCCATGCTGTAGCAAAAACTAAATTCTGTTTATAGTCTCTCTGTAGAAAATACTGCAGGGACTTCTCTGGTGATCCAGTGGTTAAGTCTTTGTATTTCCAATATGGCAGGCATGGGTTCAAACCCTTGTTGAGGAACTAAGGTCCCACACACCATGCCCTGAGGCATGGCTAAGAAAAAGAGAAAATACTACAAATACTATTATTAAGCAAGGAGGTATGCAGTAAGTATGCAATCTAAAAACATGGGGAAAAATATTAACTGATGTGTGTTAAAAGATTAATTCATAGATATAGTTTCTGGATTTTGTAATATTTATGTTATTTTTCAACTTTCTTAAAGTGTATAATTTGCTATACCTTCATAATTCTAAAAAAATATTTTTCTATGAAATTTTTCACTTTTTTTGCATGTTTGCCTTAAAAGGGTCCTCAAAATTACTTGCTTCAGCATCTCCCCCAAACCATATCCATCCTCATTTCAGCTGTATACATCTTATTAGAAAATTAATGTTATGGTGACAAGCATTTAATGTTGGGCTTCCCTGGTGGCTCAGAGGCTAAAGCGTCTGCCTGGAATGTGGGAGACCCAGGTTCGATCCCTGGGTCAGGAAGATCCCCTGGAGAAGGAAATGGCAACCCACTCCAGTACTCCTGCCTGGAGAATCCCATGGAGGGAGGAGCCTGGTAGGTACAGTCCATGGGGACGCAAAGAGTCGGACATGACTGAGCAACTTCACTTTAGTTTTATGATGGAGTATTAGCCTCTACTACATCCCCATTCCAAAGGGTCTTCTTACACTCCATAGAAGGAACTGTGAACTGCACAACACCACCTACTGGTTTTACATTCTGTTCCACAGCTGGAAGTGAAATACAGGTTATTCAATAAGGAAACTTTAATGGGGATAAAGAACTTCCCAGGTGGTATGGTGGTAAAGAATCTGCCTACTAATGCGGAAGACACAAGAGATGCAGGTTTGATCCTTGAGTGGGGAAGATTCCCTGAAGAAGAAAATGGCAACCCACTCCAGTATTCTTGCCTGGAAAATTCCACTGACAGAGGAGCCCCGAGGGCTACAGTCCATGGGGTCACAAAGAGTCAGACACCACTGAGCACACACATACTCACATACATACACGGGGATAAAAGAGACAGAAGAGGGCTCCAAGGAGCTGTGGATACTAAGGCTGGACTGGAAAGGGTTAAAAAAAGAAGAGAGATATTGAGCAGAAGGGGAAATATCATGTGAGCAGAGATAAAGTAGGGCAGAGAGTAAGACCTTTATTCCTTTTCAGTCTTCCATTCCAAGATACTCCACCTTGAGATCCATGGTTCTCTCTGAAACATCCTAACACTCCTGCTTCACATCTCTCATTTATTGGGACTTGAGTGGCTTCTTGTTTCCCGGTAGATTAAAAAAAAAAAAAAGTCCTAAAAAAATCATCCTTCTCAATGAATTTGCATTTTACTGGAAGATTCTGGAAAATAATAGCTGTGATTAATTGCCACCACAGTTATTGAATGGGCTTCCCTGGTGGCTCAGCTGGTAAGGAATCCACCTGCAGTGTGGGAGATCTGGGTTCAGTCCCTGCGTTGGGAAGATCCTTGGAGAAGGGAATGTCTACCCACTCCAGTATTCTGGCCTAGAGAATTCCATGGACTGTATAGAATTCCACGGACTATATAATATTGTAAATTATTGAATATCGACATCATTTCTAATGTTCACAACATCCCCAGCAGGTAGCTATCATCCACATTTTAAAAGGGATAAAATAGCCTCAGAGTTGATAATAACTTGCTAAGATCATGTAACTGGAAAGCAAAGCTGGGTTGGAACTCAGCTTTGTTGACTTCAGACTAACCTCTGTCTGTTATACTGTACTACCTACCAGTGTCTAAAGTCAAAGGAATTAATTTCTGCTGGTGGAATTTTGTGTGCTTTTGAACACACAACATTTTGATGTTAGAAGCCATAGAGACTGTATAATTCAATTCCTGATTTTTACATTAAGGTCATTGATTTCTTACAAGTGGTACAGCTCAAAGTTCCTAAATAAGTGTTGAAGCAGAGCCTTGTTTCCTTCTATTAAATTTTATCTATTCTGATAGTGTACAAGAATCCCAGTCAGAGCTCAGTACTGTTTTTCCTTGAATAAAAAACTATTGTGTATGCTAAGTTGCTGCAGTTGTGTCTGACTCTTTGCAACCTCATGGACTGAAGCCCACCAGCTCCTCTGCCCACTGGACTCTCCAGGCAAAAATACTGGATTGGGTTGCCATTTCCTCCTCCAGGAGATCTTCCCAACCCAGGAATGGAACCCATGTCTTTTATGTCTCTTGCATTGGCAGGCAGGCTCTTTACCACTAGGGGCACTATCTACCTCTGGTAAATTCACATCTAATATTTTACAGTTTTATTCCAAAAGAAAATATCAATAGGCAGTATTAATGAAATTTAAATATTTAAATTCCTTTAAAAAGTGTCTTACATTTTATTCCACACGTTTATTCATTTTAAAGGGTTTACACTTTATGTCATTTAGATTATTTAAAACCTGGAAAATGAGAGTAATACTTGCTATCAATAGCACCTGCTGTGTTTTACATTTATTATTTCTAATCCATGCATAGTGTAGTATGATATACATGCTGCTAAGCTGCTAAGTCACTTCCGTCATGTCCGACTCTGTGTGACCCCATAGACGGCAGCCCACCAGGCCCCCCCATCCCTGGGATTCTCCAGGCAAGAATACTGGAGTGGGTTGCCATTTCCTTCTCCAATGCATGAAAGAGAAAAGTGAAGGTGAAGTCGCTCAGTCTGTCCGACTGTTAGCGACCCCATGGACTGCAGCCCACCAGGCTACTCCATCCATTGGATTTTCCAGGCAAGAGTACTGGGCTGGGGTGCCATAGGGACAATAAATCTAGATAAATTAGGTAACTTACATGTGGTCACTAAGTGATAAGGGGCAAAACAGTATTTAACACAGATCTTGGTTGACTACAAATAGCAAATACTCTATGAATTTTGTTGAAGTTCATATATATGTACATAAGATTCAAAATGTAGGCATTTAAACATGGCTTGTGTTATGCCTTTATCATTTTGTGCTTCTTTTCTTACTATCTGTGAAATGATTATGGCTTGCCATTGAAATCAACGACCTGGTCAACAGCTTTTAAATATTCCTTGAACAGAAACCTTGGTAAATAAATACTCAAGACTGTGAATTTTCTCACTGAGCAGGAATAGCCTTTGAAGAAGAGATATATTATTAGAAAAATAACACATCTGACCAGGGCTTTAAGATTTAAGAATCACTTCTGCATTTCAAGCTGAAGTTCAAGGATTTATAAGATATAGGTAAACCTTTAGGAAAAAGATCATCGTGGGAATTCTATCATCCTGAATAATGCATCATCTAAAAATAAACCAGGATTTATTATGAAATTCTGATATTTTAGAAGTGCCTTTTTCTAAAAATTGCACTTGGATATGTTATGGTTGATTACACTTGATATTGATTTTTGTTCTTCTCAAATAAACAGATAGAGGTTATGAAAGGTAATATTCCTTACATAGACTTTCATTCAGGATTCTATTAGAGGGAAAGTAGACAGGACTGGATAGTATTTGGCCAACAGCCATTATTACGTGAGATGAAATGAATATAAATTTAGCACAGTGCCTAGCATATAGTAAAAACTCAATAAGTGTTTAGCTATTGCTATTTTTATTATTGGCTACAGAAAGATGCCAGGGAAATCATCAAAGATGTGGATGACTCCCCAAAATGCACACAGTAGTTTGTAAAATGTTTCATAGACAAGTGTGCTAGGCTAGTGGTGAAAT
>SJYX01017816.1:4234-20957 GCA_006410675.1 Oreotragus oreotragus
TCTCCTTCAGAATGGACTGGTTGGATCTCCTTGCAGTCCAAGGGACTCTCAAGAGTCTTCTCCAACACCACAGTGAAAAAGCATCGCTTCTTCGGCACTCAGCTTTCTTCACAGTCCAACTTTCACCTCTTTTGATTCCCCCTTTTTTCCTCCTGGTCACCTCTATATCCCTCCTCCCTCTTCTCTTCTCCATTAATTCTGTGAACCTCTCTGAGTGTCCCTTACTGTGGAGAATCTTTTCACAATTAACTTAGATGTTTTATCATCAGTTCTTTATGGATGTAGAAGTCTTGAGGCTACTGTAAGAATAAGACTAAAAGCCAGAGGCAGGAGGCTTAAATCCAAAACTTGAGAACACCAGAAAACTCCTGACTCCAGGGAACATTAATTGACAAGAGCTCATCCAAAAGCCTCCACACCTACACTGAAACCAAGCTCCATCCAAGAGCCAACAAGTTTCAGAGCAAGACATATCACACTAATTCTCCAGCAATGCAGGAACATAACCCTGAGCATTAATATACAGGCAGCCAAAAGTCACACCAAACCCATAGACACCTCAAAACTCATTACTGGACACTTCATTGCACTCCAGAGAGAAGAGATCCAGCTCCACCCACCACAACTTCCCTAACCAGGAAACCTTGTCAAGCCACTCATCCAACCCCACTCACAGGGAGCAACCTCCACAATAAACAAGAACCACAAACTCTCAGTATACAGAAAGGCAACCCCAAACACAGCAATCTAAACAAAAGAAAAGGCAGAAAAATATTCAGCAGGTAAAAAACATGATCAATGCCCACCAAACCAAATGTAAGAGGAGGAGATAGTAAGTCTACCCGAAAAAGAATTCAGAATAATGATAGTAAAGATGATCCAAAATCTTGAAAACAAAATGGAGTTACAGATAAATACACTGGAGACAAGGATTAAGAAGATGCAAGAAATGTTTAACAAGGACCTAGAAGAAATAAAAAGATTCAATCAATAGTGAATAATGAGAGGGTCTATTTCTAGGCAGGTTAATAAGAAGTCTCGGGGTCCCCAAGGAGAGAGGGGTCTGGAATTCTCAAGGAGGAAAAATGGACAAACTTTTTGTCCTCTACATTCCTTAGGATTATATAACAATAATGTATCCTGCCTGAGGACAATCTCTGGATTAAACCTTCTGGCTAATCCTGTTATCTTAAAATCTAAATTATGGGAGTAGGTCTGGTGATGTCTTTACAACCTCTAGACATCCTTTGGATC
Organism: Oreotragus oreotragus; assembly: GCA_006410675.1. Taxonomy (NCBI): domain Eukaryota; kingdom Metazoa; phylum Chordata; class Mammalia; order Artiodactyla; family Bovidae; genus Oreotragus; species Oreotragus oreotragus. The sequence goes on from SJYX01017816.1 coordinate 5,489, forward strand.
CACTGGAGAGTATATAGCTCCATTGCTAACACTAGCAAGGGGGTACTCTTTCTGCCCCCTTCTGATGGCTATGTAAGAAGCTTCCTCTATCTCCTTTATACTTAACAAAACTTTATTATACAAAAGCTCTGAGTAATCAAGTCTTGTCTCTGGCCCTGGACTGAATTCTTCTCCTCCAGAGGCCAAAAATCCCGGTGTCTTTTCGTGGTTCAGCAACAACCCTTCAATAATGCAATAACTGAGATCAAAAGCACTCTGGATGGAACCAAGAGTAGAATAACTGAGGCAGAAGATAGGGTAAGTGAGGTAGAAGAATGGTAGAAATATGAAGCAGAGAGGAAAAAATAAAAAAGAATTAAAAGAAATGAGGACAGCCTCAGAGATCTCTGGGAAAATGTCAAATGCCCCAACATTCAAATCACAGGAGTCCCAGAAGAAGACAAAAAGAAAGGCCAAGAGAAAATACTTGAGGAGATAATAGTTGAAAACTTCCCTAAAATGGGGAAGGAAATAGCCACCCAATCCAAGAAACCCAAAGAGTTCCAAACAGGATAAATCCAAGGTGAAATACCCCAAGACCCATATTAATCAAATGAACTAAGATCAAACACAAGAACAAATATTAAAAGCAACAAGGGAAAAACAACAAATAACACACAAGGGGATTCCTATAAGGATAACAGCTGATCTTTCAATAGAAATTCTTCACGCCAGAGGCAATGGCAGGACATACTTAAAGTGATAAAAGAGAAAAAAACTACAACCCAGATTACTGTACCCAGCAAGGATCTCAGTCAAATACGAAGGAGAAATCAAAAGCTTTACAGACAAGCAAAGTTCAATTCAGTTCAGTCGCTCAGTCGTGTCCGACTCTATGCGACCCCATGAACTGCAGCACGCCAGGCCTCCCTGTTCATGACCATCTCTCGGAGTTCACTCAGACTCACGTCCATCGAGTCAGTGATGCCATCCAGCCATCTCATCCTCAGTCGTCCCCTTCTCCTCCCGCCCCCAATCTCTCCCAGCATCAGAGTCTTTTCCAATGAGTCAACTCTTCGCATGAGGTGGCCAAAGTACTGGAGTTTCAGCTTTAGCATCATTCCTTCCAAAGAAATCCCAGGGCTGATCTTCTTCAGAATGGACTGGTTGGATCTCCTTGCAGTCCAAGAGACTCTCAAGAGTCTTCTCCAACACCACAGTTCAAAAGCATCAATTCCTTGGTGCTCAGTCTTCCTCACAGTCCAACTCTCACATCCATACATGACCACAGGAAAAACTATAGCCTTGACTAGACGGATCTTAGTCGGCAAAGTAATGTCTCTGCATTTCAGTATGCAATCTAGGTTGGTCATAACTTCTCTTCCAAGGAGTAAGTGTCTTTTAATTTCATGGCTGCAAACACCATCTGCAGTGATTTTGGAGCTCCATAAAATGAAGTCTGACACTGTTTCCACTGTTTCGCCATCTATTTCCCATGAAGTGATGGGACCAGATGCCATGATCTTCGTTTTCTGAATGTTGAGCTTTAAGCCAACTTTTTCACTCTCCTCTTTCACTTTCATCAAGGGGCTCTTTAGTTCCTCTTCACTTTCTGCTATAAGGGTGGTGTCATCTGTATATTTGAGGTTATTGAGATTTCTCCCAGCAATCTTGATTCCAGCTTGTGTTTCTTCCAGTCCAGCATTTCTCATGATGAGCTCTGCATATAAGTTAAATAAGCAGGGTGACAATATACAGCCTTGACGTACTCCTTTTCCTATTTGGAATCAGTCTGTTGTTCCATGTCCAGTTCTAACTGTTGCTTCCTGACCTGCATACAGATTTCTCAAGAGGCAGGTTAGGTGGTCTGGTATTCCCATCTCTTTCAGAATTTTCCACAGTTTATTGTGATCCACACAGTCAAAGGCTTTGGCATAGTCAATAAAGCAGAAATAGATGTTTTTCTGGAACTCTCTTGCTTTTTCCATGATCCAGCGGATGTTGGCAATTTGATCTCTGGTTCCTCTGCCTTGTCTAAAACCATCTTGAACATCAGGAAGTTCATGGTTCATGTATTGCTGAAGCTTGGCTTGGAGAATTTTGAGCATTACTTTACTAGCGTGTGAGATGGCCCTATTAGGTCATATGTCTTATTGATTGCATGGATGAAGATGTGTTATGCTTTAACTTAGATAAAGCTGTCAGGAATTAATACCTTCTTTAAAATGACAAAACCAAATATTCCATGTATCTGGAGTTAACACTGTGATAAATATGTGTAAAATTCAGATTCTTATACTGCTTTGTTTTATGAAGTCAGTGCATGGGGAAAACTGGTTAAATGGTAATGCATATTAAAGAAACTGTGGTTCTGAAATGCACAGAAGTAATGAACTCATTAAATAATCCAATGGAAGTTGGATACTTTCTGCCCTACAGCATACACATATTTATATAAATACAGGGGGATCACAGATTCCCTAGATATCACATCCATGCATGCCATAAGTTCTAAGAACCCAGGCAAAGAATCTTTTGATAGGAATTCCTTGCTGTGGTACTCCAACACACTATTTTACACTTGACATTCCTTAACAAATACAAAGTGTCTAGAATAAGGTGTATTGATCCTGTACAGATTGTATAAAGAATATGATACTTCTTTCTGGGGTACTTTTACATATAATGAAATTGATAGAAGAAAAACTAGACTAGTGAATGGTCAGAGAATCACTGTATGAGAAACATCTGGAGAATTTTATGTCTAGGAAAGAGACCCCAGTAAGAGATTCAATAATTGTCTTTAAAATCTCAAAAGTTATAACTTGGAAAAAGTTATAATTACTGTTACCAAATAGTTTGGTAGAAAAAAGACCAAATGTAGAAATTGCAAGAAGGCAGATTTGAGTCTTTACCATATAAGGAAGATACATTCAACATCTGTATTTATATAAAAATAGAATGGTATGCTTCATAATGTTATTATCTCTCCATTAATACAACTATGCAGATAAAGTCTAGATTTACTCCTGCCTGAGGTGTTGTGAAAGGAATGCCTATAAAGGGAGAAAGGGAGTAGTAGATTATGCTCAAGACTTCAAGATTTTATTATCTGACTATGTTTTTTCAAAGAATACTAAACGACAGAAAGTTTGTAGTTATTTATTTTGGTATCTTTTTGCCTTTTTATACTGTTCATGGGGTTGAGATGGTTGGATAGCATCACCGACTCAATGGACATGAACTTGGGAAAACCGTGTGAGATAATGAGGCACAGGGAGGCTTGATGTGCTGCAGTCCATGAGGTCGCAAGGAGTTGAACACAACTTAGCAACTGAACTACAACATTTTTGGTATCATGAACAATAGGGAAGAAACCAATATGGGTACCTGTTATTGGATATTTCTATGTCTGCTCAAATTTATATCTGTTATACAGAGTCTTTTTTTTTTTCATTTAAACTTCTCAAATTGTATTTTGAAAGGTGATGATAATTTTGTAGTATAAATGCACTTGTAAAATCCCACATTGTAAAGAAGATTTTTTAAAAAACGTCTTTCACAATGATGGGAGAAAAACATTACGGGAAATTTATACAGAAGTTGCCTTTGAATAACTTTACACAGTAAAATGCTAAATTAACATCAACTTTTTCATCTGTTTCATTATTTTTATTAAGGCCTGTAGCTCAAATTCAGCCTATATTTATGTGGTACAGATATAAATTTTAAATTCACTAAAGACAGCAAAAGAGACACAGATGTGATGAGCGGACTTTTGGACTCTGAGGGAGAGGGAGAAGAAGAGGGTGGGATGATTTGGGAGAATAGCATTGAAATATGTATACTATCATGTAAGAAACGAATCACCAGTCTATGTTCGATGCAGGATGCAGGATGCTTGGGGCTGGTGTATGGGGATGATCCGGAGGGATGATGTGGGGTGGGAGGTNTTCTTCCAGTCCAGCGTTTCTCATGATGTACTCTGCATAGAAGTTAAATAAGCAGGGTGACAATATACAGCCTTGACGTACTCCTTTTCCTATTTGGAATCATTCTGTTGTTCCATGTCCAGTTCTAACTGTTGCTTCCTGACCTGCATACAGATTTCTCAAGAGGCAGGTTAGGTGGTCTGGTATTCCTATCTCTTTCAGAATTTTCCACAGTTTATTGTGATCCACACAGTCAAAGGCAGTCCAGCTCATACAACCATATGTGACCACTGGGAAGACCATAGGCAGCAGAGTAATGTCTCTGCTTTTCAACAGACTTTCTAGGTTTGTCATCACCTTCCTGCCAAGAAGCAATCATCTTCTGATATCATGACTGCAGTCACCATCCACAGTGATTTTGGATCCCAAGAAGAGGAAATCTTCCACTTTTTAGTGGAGGAAATCTTCCACTTTTTAGTGGAGGAAATCATCCACTAGCTTTATTAAAAGTCACTGCTTCCACCTTTTCTCCTTCTATTTGCCATGCAGTAATGGGGCCAGATACCATGATCTTAGGGTTTTTTTTTTTTTTTAATATTTAGGTTTTAGCCAGTTCTTTCACTCTCTTCCTTCACCCTCATCACAAGTCTCTTTAGTTCCGCTTTCCTTTCTGCCAGTACAGAGGTATCATCCACATATCTGAGGTTGTTGATGTTTCTCCTACCTATCTTGATTCCAGCCTGTAACACATCCAGCCTGACATTTCTCATGATGTGCTCAGCATGTAGGTTAAACAAACAGGGTGACAGCAGACAGCCTTGTCGTACTCTTTTCTGGATCTTGAACCAATCAGTTGTTCCATACAGGGTTCTAACTGTTCCTTCTTGACCTGCATACAGGTTTCTCAGGAGACAGGTAAGACAGTCTGGTATTCCCATCTCTCTAAGAGCTTTCCACATTTTGTCATGATTGACACAAAGACTGTAGTGTAGTCGATGAAAAGAGATTGATGTTTTTCTGAAATTCCATTGCTTCCTCTATAATCCAGCAAATGTTTCCAATTTGACCTCTAGTTCCTCTTCCTTTTCTAAATACAGCTTGGATATCTAGAAGTTCTTGGTTTGCATAATGCTCAAGAACAGCATGTAAAATTTTAAGCATGGCCTTACTAGCATGAGAGATGAGTGTACTTGTCTGATGGTTAGCACATTCTTTGGTACTATCCTTCTTGGGAATTGGCATGAGGATTGACCTTTTCCAGTCCTGTGGCCACTGCTGGGTCTTCCAGATTTGCTGACATAATGAATGCAAAACCTTGATGACACCATCCCTTAGGGATTTGAATAGGTCTGCTGAAATCATCAGAGAAGGCAATGGCACCCCACTCCAATACTCTTGCCTGGAAAATCCCATGGATGGAGGAGCCTGGTAGGCTGCAGTCCATGGGGTCGCTGAGAGTTGGACACGACTCAGTGACTTCACTTTTACTTTTCACTTTCATGCATTGGAGAAGGAAATGGCATCCCACTCCAGTGTTCTTGCCTGGAGAATCCCAGGGATGGCGGAGCCTGGTGGGCTGCCGTCTGTGGGGTCACACAGAGTTGGACACGACTGAAGTGACTTAGCAGCAGCAGCAGCTGAAATCATAGCATCCACTAGCTTTATTAAAAGCAGCGGTTCTTAAAGCCCACTTGACTTCACACTCCAGAATGTCTGACTCTGGGTGTCTAACTGTACCATTGTAGTAATCCAGTTCTTTAAGATCTTTTTTCTACAGTTCTTCAACGTAGTCTTTCCATTTCTTCTTGATTTCTTCAGCGTCTACTAGATCTCTACCACTTTTATCCTTTATTGTGTCCATCTTTGGGCAGAAGGCTCCCTTGATGTTTCTGATTTTCCTGAAGAGATCGCTAGTCTTTCTCCTTTTATCATTGTTTTCAATTATTAAGCATCGTTCATTGAAGAAGCATTGTTCACTTCTTCCTGTCTCTTATAGTTATTTTTTGGAACGCTGTTTAATTTAATGTATCTTTCCCTTTTCCCCTTGTTTTTCACTTCTCTTTGTTCTTCCACTATTTGTAAAGCCTCCTCAGAGGCTTTGTCTTCTTGCTTTCCTTTTTCTTTGGGATGGTTCTGTTTGCCACCTCCTATATAATATTACGGACCTCTGTCCATAGTTCTTCAGGCACACTGCTAAAAAGGTCTAGTCCCTTGAATTTATTCATTACCTCTTCTGCGAATTCATACAGAATTTGATTTAACTCAAATTAATTTGATTTAACTGGCTGACCTAAGGTTTTTCCCAGTTTTCTTTAGTTTAAGCCTGAATTTTTCTGTGAGAAGCTGATGATCTGAGCCACAGTCACCTTCAGGTCTTGTTTTTGCTGACTGTATATAGTTTCTCCATCTTTGGCTACAAGGAATCAATTGATTTTGGTATTGATCATTTGGTGATGTCCATGTGTAAAGTCTGGAGAAGGCAATGGCAACCCACTCCAGTACTTTTGCCTGGAAAATCCCACTGACGGAGGAGCCTGGTGGGCTGCAGTCCATGGGGTCGCTAGGAGTGAGACACGACTGAGCGACTTCACTTTCACTTTTCACTTTCATGCATTGGAGAAGGAAATGGCAACCCACTCCAGGGTTCCTGCCTGGAGAATCCCAGGGACGGGGGAGCCTGGTGGGCTGCCGTCTCTGGGGCCGCACAGAGTCAGACACGACTGAAGCGACTTAGCAGCAGCAGCAGCAGCATGTGTAAAGTCATCTTTTGTGTTTTAGAAAAGGGCATTTGCTATGACTAGTACATTCTTTTGGCATAATTCAGTTAATGTTTGCCCTGCTTCATTTTGTTTTCCAAGGCCAAACTTGCCTGTTGCTCTAGGTATATCTTAACTTCCTTCTTTTACATTCCAATCCCTGATGAATAGAACATCTTTTTTTAGGTGTTAGTACTAGGAGGTCTTCAAGGTTTTCATAGAACCAATCAGCTTCAGCTTCTTCAGAATCAGTGATAGGGGCATATACTTGGATTACTCTGATGTTGAATGGCTTTCCTTGTAAACGAACCAAGATCATTCTGTCATTTTTGAGGTTGTATCCAAGTACTGTATTTTGGACTCTTTTGTTGATTATGAGGGCTATTCTGTTTCTTCTATGGGATTGTTGCCCACAATAGTAGATGTAATGGTCATGTGAATTAAATTTGCCCATTCTCACCCATTTTAGTTTGCTGATTCCTAGGATGTCAATGCTTATTCTTACCATCTCCAACTTGACCACATCCAATTTTCCTTGATTCATGGACCTAACATTTCAGCTTCCTATAAAATACTGTTCTTTGCAGCATCGGATTTTACCTTCATCACCAGACAGATCCACAGTATATAATATTTATTTAATAAATAAATTGTATGATGATGGAAAGTAATGACAGGAAAGGGAGTATATCAATATATAATATTATGATATCATATCTTATAGTGAAGCAGAATTTATTTTGCTAATAAGGAAACAACAGTAACATAAAACTTTCCCATGGAAGAAAAAAAGGATGCTGAAATGAAATTCATCAAAATATTTATACTAGATAAGAAGCTGTCTGAAAATTGAGACAGTGTGTAATTTTTCTTCAGTTTTGTATTTTTTAATATTCCAGATTTTATCTAATGACAATTGTGATTTTATAATGGATAAAATTGATCAACTTTTAAAACTCTTAAAATATAGTGGAATAAATTAAAATTAAGGCTCAGTAACTTTGCCTAGGTTAACATTTTATTCCTATATTCCTTTTAACAAAGTGATAATCAAAACGCAACTAGAAACGGGAAAATATTCACACCAATTGTACCAGATGAGGAGTTAAAATTTTTATTTTTATATAAAGAGATCACAGGGTGGGATGATTTGGGAGAATGACATTGAAACATGTATAATATCATATATGAAATGAATTGCCAGTCCAGGTTTGATGCATGATACTGGATGCTTGAGGCGGGTGCACTGGGACGACCCAGAGGGATGGTACGGGGAGGGAGGAGAGAGGGGCGTTCAGGATGGGTAACACATGTATACCTGTGGTGGATTCATATTTATGTATGGCAANGAAACATGTATAATATCATATATGAAATGAATTGCCAGTCCAGGTTTGATGCATGATACTGGATGCTTGAGGCGGGTGCACTGGGACGACCCAGAGGGATGGTACGGGGAGGGAGGAGAGAGGGGCGTTCAGGATGGGTAACACATGTATACCTGTGGTGGATTCATATTTATGTATGGCAAAACCAATACAATATTGTAAAGTGATTAACCTCCAATTAAAATAAATAAACTTGTATTTAAAAACATAAAAATATAAAAAAATAAAGAGATCTCACAAATCAACACAAGAGCACATGGGCAAAAGTAGTTTGCAGGTGAGATATATCAGCAGAAGTTTTTTTTTAAAGAAATAACAACTGGATAACAAGCATGATAATGACCTAGGCAACTAGCTAGTGCTAGTCACTCAGTGATGTCCAACTCTTCACAACCCCATGGACTGGAGCAACCAGGCTCCTTTGTCCATGGGATTCTCCAGGAAAGAATATTGGAGTGCGTTGCTATTTCCTTCTCCAGGGGATCTTCTCAACCCAGGGATCAAACTCCATTTTCCTGCATTGCAGGCAGATTCCTCACCATGTGAGCCACCAGAGCTATGGTAACTAGCTAAGAAATGCAAATTTAATGAGACAACATTTTCACCTATCAAATTGTAATGCTTAAAAAAGTATTCGTTAGTGAACTTTAATAAATTAATAAAGTTATTAAGAAAACGGGCACTCTCAATAATTGCTAATCTAGGTTCAATTTTTAGAATTCTTTTGAAATTATTTTGGCAATTTGCTTTAGTGTCTTTAAAGTCATTCATAGCTTTTGAACAAGTGATTATTATTTTAAAACTTATAGATATGTAGCAAATTCCATTTAAAAATTTTCATTAAATATCTCTATAGTAAGCTTCACACATCTTTACGCTACCACGGCTGTAACAACACCCTGCCCTCACACCACAACATAATCTGCAAGAAAAAAAATGGCATTATATTGGCAGAATTACCTACTATATGCTAGAAAGATTCACTTTTGTTTGAATATGACCCCCTCTTTTCTATCTACACATGGACATCACCAGATGGTCAACACCGAAATCAGATTGATTATACTCTATGCAGCCAAAGATGGAGAAAATCTATACAGTCAACAAAAACAAGACCAGGAGCTGACTGTAGCTCAGATCATGAACTCTTTAATGTCAAATTCAGACTTAAATTGAAAAAATAGGGAAAACCGCTAGACCATTCAGGTATGACCTAAGTCAAATCCCTTATGATTATACAGTGGAAGTGAGAAATGGATTCAAAGGATTAGGTCTGATAGACAGAGCACCTGAAGAACTATGGACAGAGGTTTGTGACATTGTATATGATGCAGTGATCAAGACCATCCACCCAAAAAAAGAAATGTAAAAAGGTAAAATGGTTGTCTGAGGAGGCCTTACAAATAGCTGAGAAAAGAAGAGAGGTGAAAAGCAAAGGAGAAAAAGAAAGATATACCCATTTGAATGCAGAGTTCTAAAGAATAGCAAGGAGAGATAAGAAAGCCTTCTTCAGTGATCAATGCAAAGAAATAGAGCAAAACAACAGAATGGGAAAGACTGGAGATCTCTTTGAAAGAAATTAGAGATACCAAGGGAAAGTTTAATGCAAAGATGGGCACAATAAAGGCCAGAAATGGTCTGGACTTAACAGAAGCAGAAGATATTAAGAAGAGGTGGCAAGAATACACAGAAGAACTATACCAAAAAAAAAAAGATACTCATGATGCAGATAATCGCAATGGTGTGATCACCCACCTAGAGCCAGAATCCTAGAATGCTAAGTCAAGTGAGCTTTAGGAAGCTTCATTACGAACAAAGTTAGTGGAGGTGATAGAATCCCAGTTGAGTTATTTCAAATCCTAAAAGATGATGCTGTGAAAGTGCTGCACTCAATATGCCAGCAAATCTGGAAATCTCAGCAGTGGTCACAGGATAGGAAAGGTCAGTTTTCATTATAATCCCAAAGAAAGGCAATGCCAAAGAGTGTTCAAACTACTGCACAGTTGTACTCATCTCACATGCAAGGAAAGAAATGCTCAAAACTCTCCAAGCTAGGCTTCAATAGTATATGAACTGTGAACTTCCAGATGTTCAAGCTGGATTTAGAAAAGGCAGACGAACCAGAGATCAAATTGCCAACATCCATTGCATCATTGAAAAAGCATGAGAGTTCTAGAAAAACATCTAATTCTACTTTATTGACTATGCCAATGCCTTTGACTGTGTGGATCACAACAAATTATGGAAAATTCTTAAAGAGATGGAAATACCAGACCACTTGACCTACCTCCTGAGAAATCTGTATGTAGGTCAAAATGCAATAGTTAGAACTGGACATGAAACAACAGACTGGTTGCAAATCCAGAATGGAGTACATCAAGCTTGTATATTGTCAACCTACTTATTTAACTTATATGCAAAGTATATCATGTGAAATGCCAGGCTGGATGAAGCACAAGCTGGAATCAAGATTGCTGGGAGAATTATCAATAACCTCAGATATGCAGATGTCACCACCCTTATGGCAGAAATCAGAGAAGAACTAAAGAGCCTCTTGATGAAAGTGAAAGAAAAGAGTTAAAAAGTTGGCTTAAAGCACAACATTCAGAAAACTAAGATCATGGCATCCAGTCCCATCACTTCATGGAAAATTGATGTGGAAACAATGGAAACAGTGAGCGAGACTTTATGTTTCGGGGCTCCAAAATATCACCACCCTTATGGCAGAAATCAGAGAAGAACTAAAGAGCCTCTTGATGAAAGTGAAAGAAAAGAGTTAAAAAGTTGGCTTAAAGCACAACATTCAGAAAACTAAGATCATGGCATCCAGTCCCATCACTTCATGGAAAATTGATGTGGAAACAATGGAAACAGTGAGCGAGACTTTATGTTTCGGGGCTCCAAAATCACTGCAGATGGTGACTGCAGCCACGAAATTGAAAGACGCTTGCTCCTTGGAAGAGAACCTATGACCAACTTAGACAGCATATTAAAAAGTAGAGACATTACTTTGCCAACAAAGGTCTGTCTAGTCAAGGCTATGGTTTTTCCAGTGGTCATGTATGGATGTGAGAGTTGGACTATAAAGAAAGCTGAGTGCCGAAGAATTGATGCTTTTGAACTGTGGTGTTGGAGAAGACTCTTAAGAATCCCTTGGACCGCAAGGAGATCCAACTAGTCAATCCTGAAGGAAATCATTCCTGAATATTCATTGGAAGGACTGATGGTGAAGGTGAAACTCCAATACTTTGGCCACCTGTTGGGAAGACCTGACTCACTGGAAAAAGCCCTTATACTGGAAAAGATTGAAGGAGGGAGGAGAAGGGGAAGACAGAGGATGAGATGGTAGGATGACATTACCAACTGGATGGACATGATTTTGAGTAAGTTCTGGGGGTTGGTGATGGATAGGGAAGCTTGGTGTGCTCAGTCCATGGGGTTGCAAAGAGTAGGACACGAGTGAGCAACTGAACTGAGCTAATCTAGAATATAGACATTACTATATTTTAAAAGCCATTTATAAAAATAATTGTTACACATTTGTTTTGTTCTTTCTGTTTAGTCACTAAGTCATGTCCAACTCTTTGCAATCCCATGGACCAGACTATCTAGGCAAGAATAGTGGAGTGGGTTGCCATTTCTTTCTGCAGCATATCTTCCTGACCAATGGATTGAATATGCATCTCTTGCATTGGCAGGCATTGGCAAGAGGATTTTTTACCATCTGAGCCACCAGGGAAGCCTACACCTTTGTCTTAAGTCAATAGAGCAATTGATGAACTGGAGTAATCTGTTATAAATTCTTAAGCAAGTGTCACTGACGATTAATTTACTATAAATTTAAAACCCTCATATTTCTCTGAAACAAATACAAGTATACTTACATTTTTTCCAAGCATGAGAAAACTAGAACGCTAGAAAACTGAAGCCTCTAATATATGAAATATACTCTAATGTATTGAAAGCTACCAAAATTGATAAATATCAACATTGGGAAATTATCTAGTTTTTTTTTTTTTGTCAAATTGTAACACCAGCAGTTAGAATAAAATATGGTAATATTAAGTATTTAGTATAGTTGTATGAATGCATTAATTCAGAAGTACCCCCAAAGAAGTCCTAAATAATTAAAATTTCATTCCAAATCCCTCATGCCCAAATATATTTTAAATAGGTAACTTTTCTTGGTTTCTATTTCGTTTTTGTTGTTGGGACTGAAGGGTGTAGATAAGAATATTCCTTCCCCTCATTCAGCGCTATAGAACTGAAAGGGCTCATGAAGATCATTTTTCTAAGCATCTCATCTTAAAAAAAGTAAAGCCCAGATTTGTTAAGAAGTAAATTGACATCCTGGAGATTATACAGGGAATCATCACATTTCTTCTAAGAATTTATTATTTAACATTCTCCCCACCTTCAAATGTTCAACTAAGTGCTTCTTCTTTGTCCTTTCAAAAGAGTGCATGCATATTTCTAACTCTGTACTAACTTTTGATAAATTTATTGAATATCAAATCCATTTACTTGATTATAAATATTTTGAAAATAGTTTCTTTAGACTCACATTTGCATGCACAAATATACACACACATGCACAAAGCTTGTATTTGGTACATTTCAACAAATATTTATTACCTGGACAAAATTATTAAGTGAAAGACTAAGGGCTGAATATGTGCTGGAGAAAAGCAGTCTCACATTCAAGCTTTTGGCTTCCACTTGGTCTCATAAGAATGGGCCTTGGCCCTGGAACACTTCCTAAGAGATAAGTTGTCACAGCTTATGCTGGACTTATCACCTTGTGTGGGAATATCATTTCCTGGATCATACTCAAGGTGTGTTCCATTGTTAGGTTTAACTATGTGTACCATATGGCACCTGGCCAATCCCTCTGCTGTATATGTACCATTTTGGAAGGGGACAGAGTCTTTCTGCTGTAGCATGAAGTGGATTCACACAAGCTCATGGCATCCGGTCCGATCACTTCCTGGGAAATAGATGGGGAAACAGTGGAAACAGTGTCAGACTTTATTTTTTTGGGCTCCAAAATCACTGCAGATGGTGACTGCAGCCATGAAATTAAAAGACGCTTACTCCTTGGAAGAAAAGTTATGACCAACCTGGATAGTATATTCAAAAGCAGAGACATTACTTTGCCGACTAAGGTCTGCCTAGTCAAGGCTATGGTTTTTCCTGTGGTCATGTATGGATGTGAAAGTTGGACTGTGAAGAAAGCTGAGCGCCGAAGAATCGATGCTTTTGAACTGTGGTGTTGGAGAAGACTCTTGAGAGTCCCTTGGACTGCAAGGAGATCCAACCAGTCCATTCTGAAGGAGATCAACCCTGGGATTTCTTTGGAAGGAATGATGCTAAAGCTGAAACTCCAGTACTTTGGCCACCTCATGCGAAGAGTTGACTCATTGGAAAAGACTCTGATGCTGGGAGGGATTGGGGGCAGGAGGAGAAGGGGACGACCGAGGATGAGATGGCTGGATGGCATCACGGACTCGATGGAGGTGAGTCTGAGTGAACTCCGGGAGATGGTGATGGATAGAGAGGCCTGGCGTGCTGCGATTCATGGGGTCGCAAAAAGTCGGACACGACTGAGTGACTGAACTAAACTGAACTGAATTGCCCTATGTCTGCTACTGAGAGGGACTCACTGGTCATGGGAGACTATGTCCATTACTGAAGTTGATCTTCTGCCTCTTCTCTATGTGAGTAAACAATTTTTCCACCTAGTGTTTGGCTGTGTTATTTTCCTTGGTAATGCTGATATCAAGATGCAGTTGGCAGAAGTGCTCATACTTGCTTGACAATATGATTCTTTCCACAACATTATCTTGCCACTTCCTTAATTTCATTTTTAAGTCTATTTGAAAATAAAACTGCATAACCTATGTGGAAATTGGTTTTCTGCTGAAATAGGTTTGTCTGCTTCAGACTTTTCAAGATGCTTTAAGATATCCAAAAGTAAAATATAAAAACTAAGAGAAACTCTTCGAAGAAGAATGGGTTTTTAAAATTCCCAGAGTGAAGGGAAGGATATAAAATGTCCAAAATACTGAAGTGTACAAGGCAGAAAACTGAGTGGTTGCTTAGAACTTGGAAGGGAGGAGATGAATAGTAACTACTAATGGGTTGGAGGTTTCTTTTTGTGATAAGAAAAATATCCTAAAATCAGTTAATGATGATGGTCACACAAATCTGTGATTACTCTAAAAACCATTGAATTAGACACTTCAAAAAGGTAAACTTTATGATCTATAAATATCACAATATAACTGTTTAAAAAATGCCCACCCCAGTGGAAGGAAATGGTCCATAGGAAAACAGGTGTAAATTACAATTAATATGCTTTATACCAGAAACATAATATATTACCTACTCTGTATCTTTAAGAATGTATACAGAAGCAATGAAAAATAATCTATTATAGCACAATCATATTTGGATCCAATTCCAGCTATAATACTTACTTGCTGTGTGACCAAGTTACTTAACTGCTTTCAGGTTTCATCCCCTCATGTGGGGCTATTAACAGTGCCTAATTCACAGGGTTGTTATAAGCATTAAATCTAATGTCACATGTTAGTCATTTTTGTTTTACAGTATTTCCAGTTCCAACCTCTTGTCTATAATTCTACCTGCATGATCATTTTTGCTTTTTTTTCTGACTATGAAAAATTTGCATATTTCAACTCTAGACTTTAATCATTAGTCCTACAAGCATTTTCATTTTTGTTCCTCTTCCTTTAATGTGGGAAAGTTACACATAAATACCTTCATTCTTCTACATTTTGCATGTGTTAGGAATGAAAGTCCTCAAGGTAAACTTACAGTATTTGAATCCCATCTCTAACATTATTACCTATGACCTTTGGTAAATCAATTGTTTTACTTTTTTCATCTGTAAAGCAGGGAAAAAATTATTAGCATCATAGACTATATATTTTTGTATATATGATGCTAAAGAAAAAGCAAGAGAGTTCCAGAAAAACATCTATTTCTTCTTTATTGATTATGCCAAAGCCTTTGACTGTGTGGATCACAATAAACTGTGGAAAATTCTGAAAGAGATAAGAATACCAGACCATCTAACCTGCCTCTTGAGAAATCTGTATGCAGGTCAGGAAGCAACAGTTAGAACTGGACATGGAACAACAGACTGGTTCCAAATAGGAAAAGGAGTATGTCAAGGCTGTATATCGTCACCCTGCTTATTTATCTTCTATGCAGAGTACATCATGAGAAACACTGGACTGGAAGAAACACAAGCTGGAATCAAGATTGCCAGGAGAAATATCAATAACCTCAGATATGCAGATGACACCACCCTTATGGCAGAAAGTGAGGAGGAGCTAAAAAGCCTCTTGATGAAAGTGAAGGAGGAGAGCGAAAAAGTTGGCTTAAA
>SJYX01017817.1:0-43375 GCA_006410675.1 Oreotragus oreotragus
ACCCCCCCACCCCCTGTTCCTGCATTTCCAAATCCTTAATTATAGTTGGAATGTCCTCTGATGTCAGTGTCATCAGATGTGTCGGATGACATCAAATGCCACTTCAGCCCTTCTCTAACAGGCCCCGTCAATCCAAGGTTCATCTTAGGGTCCCAGCCTTGACTGTGTCTCAGTATGTCTGGACGTAGCCATCTCCTGCCCACCTTCAAAGCATCTGCTGCGTTTCTGATCTTTGTGCATGGTGGGCACTTAAGGGAAGCATGTATATTAGAAACAGCAAGCTGTGTGCGATTTAACACCTGATTTTTTTGTGGCCTGGGTGTGTGCTGGGCTCGCTCTCCACTCCCACTGTTAGTACCATTTGGTCTAGACACAGAGTGTCTCCCCCACCCCCAGCTCCCCTGCTGTGTGATCCATGGCTCAGTGTTTTTCCCCCTGAAATAAGTGCTAATTGGTTTTCAATTCTGCTTGGATTTTTAATGCTGCCCACTTCAGCCTTGGTCCAGAAACACTGATCCGTTTGAAGAGGTGCCCCTCAGGAGGAGGAGTCCTCATGGCAGGGAGCTGGCAGGCTCTGCCCTCCCCAGCTTGCCATGGTGGCCATGGGCCCCTAACAGCCACACGTGCCACCTGCTTGGACTCTGCAAGGGGTGTTCTGCAGAGACCTGCTCACAGTGGCGAGGACAGGTTTGGACAGAGCTTCTTTGCCTCCATGAGTGGAGAGTGACCGGGTCTTGTGGGTAGGGGCTGGGGGAGTGTCATTCGACCAGCTTTGGAGTGGTAGGATGGGGACTCCTGATCCAAGAGCGTTCTGGATGTGCCTTCTGGATGACTCCTGCCAGAGGCCCACCTCCCTCCGCCTTGCCCATCTGGGGTCGGCTCTGCTCTCGGGGCTGCTGCCATGCCAGCCATGCCAGCCATCTGGGGTGGGGAGGTGGTTTTTATCCGCCTCCACTCTCCTCTCTGGTGTTTACTTCTGTGCAGAATGCTGTCCGGGGTTGCCCCACTTCTGGGCAGCCCCCAGGGGCCTGCCCCTCTGCAGCCCATCTTCCCTTCTCCTCACTCATCCAGGCCCTGGGGGTGTGGGGAGGCCAGTGTCAGTCATGCTGATAGAGACCAGGGGCACAGGGAGGATCGGGGCCATTTCTAGACCCTGGGAAGAGGGACAGAGCAGTTCCCACAGGCCTGAGGAACAGAACGGTGGTTGGAAACACGGCCTCCTGAAGTAGACAGATCCAGCACCTCCCCTGCCAGCCGGGGCATTTGGTGACGGTGACCCCACCCCTCCAGGCCTCAGGTTCCTCTTCACAGTATTAGTTTTCTGGAGCTGCCGTAACCAAGTACCGTGAACTGGGTGGCTTAAACAACTAAATGTATCATCTCAGAGTTCTAGAGGCTAGAAGTCCAAGATCCAAGTGTTGGCAACGTTGATTCTTTCAGAGGGCCGTGAGGAAGACTGTTTGCCTCGCTCCTAGCTCCTGACAGTTTGCTGGCAGTGTTTGGTATCCCCTGGTTTCTGATGCATCATTTTGAGCTCTGTCTTCACTTTTACTTGGTATATGGTGTTCTCCCTGCAGGTATGTCTGTGTCCAAACTCCGCTTTCTTCTAAGGGCACCAGTCACACTGGGTTAGGGGCCCGCCCAATTCCAGAGTCACTTTGTGAAGTCAAAGTGTCAGTTGCTCAGTCACGTCCGATTCTACGACCCCATGGACTGCCAGGCTCCTCTGTCCATGGAATTCTCCAGGCAAGAATAATGGAGTGGGCTGCCGTTTCTTTTTCCAGGCATCTTCCCAACCCAGGGATCAAACCCACATCTTCTGCATTAGAGGCAGATCCTTTACAGTCTGAGCCACCAGGGAAGCCCAGTATAACTTTATTCTAACATAATTGGTTACATCTACAACAACTCTGTCTCCAAGTAAGGTCCCATTCTCAGGTGCTGAAGATTAGGACTTCAGCGTATGAATTTTGGAGGGGACAGAGTTCAACTCACAGCAGAAGAAAAGCAGCTCTGATAATACTACCCATGCACGAAGATTGTTAGGTTACTAAAGCACTCAGCTCAGTTCCTGTCACATCCTAAGTGCCCAGTAAATGTTAGTCTTGTTAATAGGCTCTGGTGACCTCATCTTCCAGTGAGACTATGGAAGTAGCCTCCTAACTGGCTCACTGCTTCTATTCTGGCTTCCTTGATTCATTCTCCAAATATAGAGATAAAGTCATGTTATGTCCTGTACGTGCTTCCCCGGTGGCACAGTGGTAAAGGATCCGCCTGTCAATGCAGGAGATGTGGGTTCGATCCGTGGGTTGGGAATATCCCCTGGAGAAGGAAACAGCTACCCACTCCATGATTCTTGCCTGGGAAATCTCATGGACAGAGGAGCCTGGTGGGCTACAGTCCTTGGGGGTCACAAAGAGACAAAACTGTGTGAGCACACATGCGTACCACATATATAAACCCTCCAGTGGGTTCCCATTTCTAGTAGTCAGGAAATTAGGATCGCAAGAAACAAAACCCGATCCAAACTAGCCTAAGGAAATTCAGAAGTCATCGGTATGACATGATTTTTTCAATTAATTTTTATTGAAGTATACAGTAGTTGCTTTACAATATTGTGTTAGTTGGCATGACATAATTGAAGTTTGTTATGTCATGAACTTGATGCTTTAGATGCAACTTGATCCAGAGCTCAAATTATGCTATTAATACTGAGTTTTTCTCCTTGATCTCTCGGTTGGTTCCTCTGAGCTGTTTTTACTCATAATAGTTCTGACACCAAATGTGCGGGTGTTTCCCTCATAACATCCAGTCCTTCAACTCTCTGGACAGTAACCAGGTGTCCCACAGCTCAGTCCAGTTCTGAAAATAGCTCCCCTGAGTTGTCACAGACCCCACAGGTGAAGAGCTCAGTTCCACAAGGCTGCCTCGCTTTGATGCCAGGTGCAAGGCCCAGGTGGCTCACTGTCCTGCTCACCAACTGACTATAAATTGAGGGTTCCAGTGACTCCAATTTATAGTTCAGTTCAGTTCAGTCGCTCAGTCGTGTCCGACTCTTTGCGACCCCGTGAATCGCAGCACGCCAGGCCTCCCTGTCCATCACCAGCTCCCGGAGTTCACTCAGACTCACGTCCATCGAGTCCGTGATGCCATCCAGCCATCTCATCCTCGGTCGTCAGCTTCTCCTCCTGCCCCCAATCCTTCCCAGCATCAAAGTCTTTTCCAGTGAGTCAACTCTTCACATGAGGTGGCCAAAGTACTGGAGTTTCAGCTTTAGCATCATTCCTTCCAAAGAAATCCCAGGGCCAATCTCCTTCAGCATGGACTGGTTGGATCTCCTTGCATTCCAAGGGACTCTCAAGAGTCTTCTCCAACACCACAGTTCAAAAGCATCAATTCTTCGGTGCTCAGCCTTCCTCACAGTCCAACTCTCAACATCCATACATGACTACTGGAAAAACCATAGCCTTGACTAGACGGACCTTAGTCGGCAAAGTAAACCCTATAAATTGAGGGTTTCAGGTTTGATACTGAGTTGGCTAAAAAGTTCATTCAGGTTTTTCCTTAAGATATTAGGGAAAAACCCAGTCGAACTTTTTGGCCAACCTAACTGTTTTCTAGATGGACTTCTCTGGTGGCACAGTGAATAAGAACCCACCGACCAGTGCAGATGAGACATGCCTTTGATCCCTGGGCTGGGAAGACCCCACATGCCTTGGAGCAGCTAAGCCCATGCGCCGCATCTACTGAGCCTGTGCTCTAGAGCCCACTTGCCGCACAACTCCTGAAGCCCAAGTGCCTGGAGCCTGTGCTCCTCACCAAGAGAAGCCACCACAGTGAGAAGCCTGCATGCTGCAAGAAAGATGCGGTGCAACCAAAATTAAAAAAAAAAAAAAAAGATAATTCGCTGTAACAGCTCACAGAAGACTGAAAACACCTTACTTAGTTTTACCGGTTTATGATAAAGGATGCAGCGCAGGATGAGCCCAGTGGAAAGGATGCACAGGGTGGAGTGTGGGAGGAGGGCCGCAGAGCTTCCATGGCTCCCCGGCGCCACACTCCCCGCGCCTCCACCTGTTCACCAGGCTGGACGCTCTCCCAACCCGTTGTTTAGGGTTTGATGGAGATCTCAGTATGTAGGTGCAGTTGATGAAATTACTGGCCTTTGGTGGTTATCTCAACCTCCAGCCCCGCTCCCTTCCTGTAGGTCGAGGGTTGAGGCGGATAGTTAACAACCCTTTGAGGATGCCTTGGTCTTTCTAATGTGACCGGCCCCCATCCTGAAGCTCTCAGGGGCCTCTCAGTCAAGAGTCACTTTGTGAGCATAAACTCAGGTATCGTTACACACAGCAAGATGTTCCGATCACCCCTGTCATTCAGGAAATTCCAAGGGTTTTAGAAGCTCTGTGTCAGTAACTGGGGACAAAGACCAAATATATATTTATCACAGTTCCAGTCTTAAATTGGTTGTTCTCTGATAGTTATGATTGCAACAACTCTAGCCTCAAATTATGAGGCTCAAGTCCAGCGGAAAAAGAGCTTTCTTAAGCCTTTTTTTTTTTTTTGGTGTGTGGGAATTTCTGCAAAAGTTCTGAAATTCACTGTGAGCCAGCAGAGGTCATGTGTGCAAGTGTTACCTTCAGTATGACCTGGGGAAGGTGGGATGCCTTGATGGACTTAGTCCTGGGTCAGGGCTGGAACCCCACTGACATCTCCTGGCCTGCAAGTGGGGGCGATATGGGCTCCAAATGCAGATAAGGTGCTTTGTGGGAAAAGAGACAGTGGCTGCCAGTGGGAACAAATAACAGTTAGCTACTAATATACTCCTGTACCGACAATAACTTCCAGAGATCCTTTTCATGGCCAGGACTTCCTTGGCGTTCCAGCGGTTAAGATTTTGCATTTCCACTGCAGGGGTGTGGGTTTGTTCCCTGCTCAGGGAACTAAGACCCCCTCATGCTGTGTGGTATGGCCAAAAAAAAAAAAAGTCCTTATCACGCCCACAATGCAGCCGCTGCTGACCTCACTCACAGCATACGAGCCAGTCTTTAATTTAGTTTCTCAAACAAGTCAAGCTTTTCTGCCCTCAGAGCCTTTGTTCATGCCCTTCCTTGTCCTTGAAATGCTTTTCCTGATGGCTTTTCTCCTAGCCTTGGTTTTCATCCCGAAGATTGCAGCTTAAACAGCAGGGCTTCTAAGAGTCTCTCCTGGACCATCCTGATTCTACACTAGGCCCCCTGTTATCCTCGTCTGGCAAACCTTCAGAGCAGTTATCATAATATTTAATGATACATTATATTTGCCTTCACATGTTTAATGCCTGTCTTCTCCACTGGGCTGTAAACCCCAGCAGGTCATGCCCAGGCCTGTTTTTATTTCCTCGCGTTGCATCTGCAGTACGTGCTAGGTGCTTAAAAAAAATCTTTTTTAAAATGAATGTGGTGGAAGTGGAAAGGTTTACTCATTTAAAATTATGATTAACCTGTCATTGAACTAGGGCAGGAAACAGTGACTGACCGGAAGTTTTTTAAACCCTGGAAGTGAAATTTCAGAGTGAAAGTTTTACTAGTAGATTAAATGAAATGCCTGCCTCAGCTATATTTTTTATAGGCCTCTGGATATTAAAATGATACCCAAAGTGACCTTCTTTTTGGAGTCTTGGGGCCAGTTGAGATGGTCCATTTCCTAATAATAAAAACTTCACCACATTAACTAGAGAAGGACGAGGAGCACACACTTTTAATTAGTCTGTCAGTCATCTCATATCTGAGGAGGCTGGAGCGGGGGAGCTAAGGTCAGGCATTTTAACACTTGGCTGCATTGTCCTGAATCTCTGCAGGCCATGGAGGCGCCCACTTGGAAACTTTCCCCATGTGGCTCTGTTCTCTGCTAAAGCCACAGTCAGCCTCTCAGTGCAGAGTGGGCCATGGCTGAACCCTCCTCTCCTGCAAGAGGCAGGGGTGGGGACACTTGAGGTTGGGGAGTACACCTTGTGGCAGAGTTAGCTGTGGCAGTCACTGAGTAAAGCAGAAGCACTGTAGGGTCAGATGACCTTGAACTTCCTCTTAAGATGTCTAGTATCACTTAAAAATATGTGGGTTATTTTCAAATATCTTTTGGTATTGATTCTAACATAATTCCACAGTGACAAGAGAATAGACTCTGTCTGATTTCAATACCTTTAGAAATTTTTGCGCCTTGTTTTATGTCCCTGGACATGTTCCAGTGTCTCTGAGTTTATAGTCTATGGGAACTTGAATGGAATTTGTATCCTACTATTGTGTGAAAATTGTATAAATCTTCATTATGTTGAATTGGTTCATGGTGCTTTTCAGGTCTACTATATAATTTTCTGTATATTCATTCTATTAATTTTTGAGAGTTTGATATTGAAACACCAACTAAAAATTTTAATTCATCTACTTAGAAAGTAATTATAATATATAATGGAACTGTATGTAACTTTGTTCTGTATTTTCCAAGTCTCCTGTAAATGTGTTATCATACTTTCGTAATTTAAAAATTAAAAGCAAAGAGAAAAAAAGATGTTGGGTATTACTTGAATATGGGTTTGGCTGCTGTAACAGACCCAGAATAGCAGTGGCATCAATGAAGGAGCAGTTGATTTCTCTTTCCTGAAACACTTGAGAGTAAGCAGCCCAGGCCTGACGATGCAGCTCGAGGAACCAGGCTCCTGCCAGTTTGTTGCTCCCCATTCCTGGGATGCTGTCCTCCTGTGCATGGTCCAGAATGGCTCCCCACCCTCACCATGTGTGCCTTCCAACCCACGGGAAGGGAGGATATAAGAAAAAGGGCACCTCCCCTTCTTCTTAAAGCACCAGGTACTTCTGTTTTGAGACAGAATTCATACACCATAAAATTTACTGTTTCTTTTTTTTTGTTTGTTTTTTTAATGTGTACCATTTTTTAAGATATTTATTGAATTTGTTGTAAGATTGCTTCTGTTTTATGTTGTGGTGTTTTGGCCAAGAGGCATGTGGGAACGTAGATCCCCGACCAATGATAGAACCGGCACCCCTGCAGTGGAAGCATGGAGTCTTAACCACTGGACTGCCAGGGAAGTCCCAAAATAAAATTTTTGAAATAGGAAGATAACAAATTTGTGATATAGTGGAGCAAAACCCAATGACAGGGCCAATAGCTACATGATTTCAAAGTACCAGAAGACATTGATACTGTTTTGAGATGTTTGTAAAAACTGTAGTGTGGTAAAAAAAAAAAAAAAAAAACCCTGTGATTTCTATTGTAGGTGACAAATTCACAGGTATTGTGAAAACTACTGTGGTTTGCCTGTGTTCATAATGGAAGGAAATGCTAAATTTCGGTTAGAAGCTAGTGAAAATAAAAGAGGTAATCTTCTACCTCTAAATTAATGGAGCTTCTGAATTCTATCACACTTCAATGAGCTGACCTAGAAATCAAGTACAGCTATTCCACTTCTGGTCCGAACGTAGTCACATGACCACACCTAGCTGCAAGGGAGGCAGGGAAATGTAGTCTGTGTTCACATCAACCATGTGTCTGGCTAACATGTAAGGAGTTTAGTTATTAAAGGGAAAAGGTGTATTGAGGGACAACATAGCTGAACCTGCCTGAGGGAATAGTGTATGCTCTACTCCCCTCTCACATTCACACCAGAGCAAATGCTCATGAAGTGGAATGCTGGACACCTGTCCCACCTTAATGATTGGTCCTTTGGAGGAAGGAAGGGGTCATGTGCATTGTTGAGTGTGTGTGAGGTAAACATTTGATGCAACCTCTCGGTACCTCTGGACTGCGCCATAAGATGTGTGGTTGGCTTCTCAAATGCTGAAGTGGATGTTACATTGAACGCTTGATCTTAAGTGTCAGAACTCATCTTAGATCACGCAGGACTGGAGAGGGACTGATTCGCTGGCTCTGAGTCCAAGGAGTTTGCTAACAAAGAGAGCAGACAGCTTAGGCATCAAGGGTAGGAAATTGCAGGTCACATTTGGCCCATTATCTTGGTCGTAGAGCCAAAGAGCAGTGATGCTGACCATGACGATGGTAACAGCTAGTTTTCACTGAGTGCTTACTGTATGCCTTGAGTTTATGAGTGAGCTCATTTGACAACCATCTTATGAGCTGAATCCTGCTATGTCCCCATTTTCCTGATGCACAGGGGTTAATTGGCCCATGCCCGAGAGAATGTAGTTGTTTATTCATGGCAGGGATGGGACTCAAACACAGAAGGTGTGGTTCTGACCTGTGCTCTTAATTAACCCTACTGTCATGAGGACAGAAAGTGAGCACAGGAGTAGAAAGCTTGATATTCTGGAAGGAGGAGTATGTGTACTTTCACGCGTTCATTTCCCCAGTATTTATTTTGTTGCTGACTTTTGAGTTGATACCACGATGGTAGCGTCACAGACTCCCCTCCTTCTGCTGCAGCACCCAGGGGTGCATCCTCGCCTTCTCAGCTCCACCGCTGAAATGCTCACATGACTCTGTTAATCTCGTTGCCTCCCTCGATTCTAGGCCACCCCTTCACGCTGGTTTTGGTTTTAACAGCCAGTGTTTTGCTGTCCTAGTTTTAAATGTGAATTTTTTAAAAAGTGGTTGATTTGTTACACAGCTAGTATTTCCAGGGGCCAGATCTGAGCCACCAGACACAGGTACATCATTAAGCAA
Organism: Oreotragus oreotragus; assembly: GCA_006410675.1. Taxonomy (NCBI): domain Eukaryota; kingdom Metazoa; phylum Chordata; class Mammalia; order Artiodactyla; family Bovidae; genus Oreotragus; species Oreotragus oreotragus. Next base: position 8,674 of record SJYX01017817.1, read on the forward strand.
GTCCCTGCCTTCATGGAATTGACAGTCGGGAGGGGAGGCGAAAGACTCAGGCACTCAACAGATAACTTCACCAGCGCCGATGGCCGCGGTGACAGACAACATCAAGGAGAAATATAGGGAGCTCGGAGCGCATGTGAGGGTTTCACTGGTGGCTCAGTGGTCAAGAGTCCACCTGCCAATGCAGGAGGCACAGGTTTGATCCCTGAATTGGGACGATCCCCTGGGGAAGGGAATGGCAACCCACTCCAATATTCTTGTCTGGAGAGTCCCAAGAACAGAAGAGCCTGGCAGGCTATAGTCCATGGGGTTGCAGAAGGACTCGGACGTGGCTTAGCAGCTAAGCAACAACAGAGAGCATATGAATGTATGGAGCACAGGTCCTGGGTTGGGGGAGGGTGGCGAGGAGGGGCAGGCCTTCCTGGGGAGGCGTGTGTCTGTCTGTGCCGAGGCCTAAAGCTGAGTGGTGGTGTGCGGGCAGTATCTGGGCAGAGGGGAAGCAGACCACCTTCAGGGTAAACTGGGAAGCCGCAGACACTGGTCATAACCTCACTAGACTCTGAGGAGACCGCTTCCAAGCGAGGCCCCTCTACCTACAAGCAAGACCTGCAGGCTAATCAGGCTCGGTTTCCTCATCTGTCAGATAGCAGTGACTTTGGTCGTGGTGCCCACTTCATTGGTGGCTTGTGAGGATCAAATGAGTGGCTGTATGTGTTTAGACCAGCTCCTGGCATGTAGCAGGGGCTCTCTTCATGTTAACAGGTCATGAAAACTTGTGTGTTGTGGGACTTAAAATAGCTAATAGAAAATCAAAGAACCCAGCTTAGGGCCAGCATCCAAGCTAGGGAAGAGCTGGATAGGGGCTGCCAAGCCTGGGGACTTGGTGTGGGTATTAGGGCAGCAACCACTGGATCCCATTCCCAGGAGTCTTTCAGGAACCTATTGGGGGTAGGTTTGGTCTCAGTGAAATGGTAGGGACACCACAGGAATTTAGGACCTGGGGACCAAGGATGCTGAGTGTCCTGCAGTGCAGAGGATTAGCAAGAAGAGGGTCACTCTCATGACTTTGTGTCATCTCCATATATTAAGTTAATCTTAAAGGTGCATTCCAAAATACGTCGTGCTTATGCTGAGTCGTTCAGTTGTGTCCGACTCTTTGTGACCCCACGGACTGCAGCCTGCCAGGCTCCTCTGTCTGTGAGATTTCCCAGGCAAGAATACTAGAATGGGTTGCCACTCCCTTCTCCAGGGGAATCTTCCCGACCCAGGGATCGAACCCTTGTCTCCTGCATTGGCAAGTGGATTCTTTATCACTAAGCCACCTGGAAAGCCCAACAAAGGATTGTTCCACCCAAAATGCCAGCAACAGTCCCCCACCCCGCCCCCTGGAGAAAGCTCTCCCCTAATGAGTCCCTTTGGTTCTCCCCTTGCTCTCTGTAACCTGTTCCCCCTCCCTTTCCTCACTCCTTTCCTCCCCACTGTGGAAAGAGGCTGCTCTGGCAGTTGCAGGCCACCCCCAAAGCCCTGACCACCAACTCCACGTCCTCAAATGCTGCTGCCTTATAGCACTTGAAAGCACTCTCTGCCCATCTGGCAGAAAGTGTGAAACCAAGTAAGTACTCCGGGTTTATCAGTCTGGTTCTTGGGTTGCAGGCAACAGAAACCAGCTGGGGCCACCTGCAGTAAAAGTGAAAATGGGGTCAGGCAGCTCGGGGGTACCTTGAGGTGGGTGTTCAGGGCCATCTCAGGGGCCGAGGGGCCAGGGGAGGGGAGCTGTGAGGAGCTCTGACTCCATAGCTGGCCTCCTGAGGATGAATCCCAACCTCACTACTTATTCAGAGGTTTCCTAACCTTTCTGTGCCTCAGTTTGTCATCTGTAAAGTGAAAGTGAAAGTGAAGTCGCTCAGTTGTGTCCGACTCTTTGCAGCCCTATGGACTGTAGCCTACAACNAAAAAAAAAAAAAAAACAGCCCAATCGAAAAGTGGGGAAAAGACCTAAAAAGACATTTCTCCAAAGAAGACATATAGGTGGCTAACACACACATGAAAAGATGCTCAACATCACTCATTATCAGAGAAATGCAAATCAAAACTACAATGAGATACACCTCATACCAGTCAGAATGGCCATCATCAAAAAGTCTACAGACAAAAAATGCTGGAGAGGGTGTGGAAGAAAAGGGAACACTTTGCACTGCTGGTGGGAATGTAAACTGATACAGCCACCATGGGAGACGGTGTGGAGACTCCTTAAAAAGCTAGTAATAAAACCACCGTATGATCCAGCAATCCCATTCCTAGACATGTAACCCTGAGGAAACCAAAACTGAAAAAGACACAGGTACCCTAATGTTCACTGCAGCACTACTGACAATAGCTAGAACATGGAAGCAACCCAGATGGCCATCGACAGACGAATGGACAAAGAAGCTGTGTACATATATACAATGGAATACTACTCAGCCAAAAAGGAACACATCTGAGTCAGTTCTAATGAGGTAGATGAACCTAGAGCTTATTACATAAAGTAAGTAAGTCAGAAAGAGGTATATAAATATCGTGAAAGTCTCTCAGTCATGTCCAACTCTTTGCAACTCCATGGACTATACAGTAGATGGAATTCTCCAGGCCAGAATACTGGAGTGGGTACCTGTCCCCTTCTCCAGGGGATCTTCCCAACCCAGGGACTTAACCCAGATCTCCTGCATTGCAAGTGGATTCTTAATATAGTATACTTATGCAAATATATGGAATCTAAAAATATGGTACTGATAAATTTATTTTCAGGGCAACAATGGAGAAACAGACATAGAGAACAGACCTATGGACACAGGGGTAGGGTAGGAGTGACAGGATGAGATGTATGGAGAGCATAACATAGAAGTTTACAATACCATATGTAAAATAGATAGCCAATGGGAATTTGCTGTATGACTCAGGGAACTCAAACAGGGGCTCTAGGACCATCTGGAAGGGTAGGATGAGGAGAGAGATGGGAGGGAAGTTCGGGAGGGAGGGGACATGGGTTTAACTATGGCTGATTCTTGTTGATGTATGACAGAAAACCACAACATTCTGTAAAGAAATNATACCATATGTAAAATAGATAGCCAATGGGAATTTGCTGTATGACTCAGGGAACTCAAACAGGGGCTCTAGGACCATCTGGAAGGGTAGGATGAGGAGAGAGATGGGAGGGAAGTTCGGGAGGGAGGGGACATGGGTTTAACTATGGCTGATTCTTGTTGATGTATGACAGAAAACCACAACATTCTGTAAAGAAATGATCTTTCAATAAAAAAATAAATTAATTAAAGAATAAAAGAACACTGGAGTGGGTTGCCCTGCCCTTCTCCAGGGGATATTCCCGACTCAGGGATTAAACCTGCATCTCTCGCATTGCAGACAGATTCTTTACTATCTGAGCCAGCAGGAAAGCCCCTAAATTCTCTTTATACCCCTCTAAATCCATAAAGGCTTCAAATGGGAAAACAAAAAACTGAGTCACTGAAAAATTACAGTCTACCTTTCATATTGGACTGCAATGTACTTTTAATTATGTACGAAAAAGTTATGATTAGTTTTAAAAAATAAAAGACCAGAATAAATATAAAATAATGATGATCTACTCATTTTACAGTGGGAAACTAATGGTGCTACACTTTCTATTTTTCTTCTAAGAAATGTCAAGTAGAAATAGCAAACTGTCCTCTGGGAAAAATCAGAGTATCTGAGCTTAAAAAAGAACTCTGTCCTCAAATGAGCTAGTGCACCAGTATTCACTAGGGAACCATGCATTCTTTGACAGCATGGGCTCAGGACATGAAATAGTGGAGGTTTTTAAGGCTTCTTAGAATGTGGCTCAGATACATCAAAGACTGCAGTTGTGGCCTAGAGTATTTTAAAACATTCTCTTTCCTTTAAGGAATAAGCTATAATACAATTTGTGCATTAGTCTATGGTACCCCGCCTCACCTTTAAAAGTCTCAGTAAAAATAAAAAAATTAAAAAAAAGCATAAATAAGGAACTGTCACCATCTTTCAGCACAAACTACAATATTTTGCATAGCCATTCATCTTTCAACTCTATAAATGACACAACTTTTTTTGTCCATGCAAACAATTCATTAATTTTATTATAAGACTTTCTAAGGTTACTCAATTCAGCAATCTTCAATGAAAAGAATTTTCTCTAGCCTAATATCTCTTACAAAGATTAATCAATATTCCACTTATCCTTCTACAAATGTAAATCAATGCTGGACACCTCAGGGAAATACCTTCATTTACTTGAAACTTATGTATAAAGTTATCTCTTATACTCTCTTCTACAAACTAAATAACAGAATATTCCTAATCTATCTCTGTGGTATGTATTATCCATTAGCTTGTAAATTTTAATTTGTATTTATATTCAATTATTTTATCAGCATAGTTAACAGAAGTGAAAAGGCTCTCTGAGCATATACAAATTATTAAGAAGGCATCTATAGATTAAAACTCATACCAAATGCTTTTATCTATTTGTCTTCTTGCCAAACAGCATAATATTGCTTGCTTATGTTCAGGTTAAATTTAACTAAGAATCATGTCTTTTTTTTTGTTGTTCATTAATGCCACGAGGCTTAACCAGTAAGCCATTCTCTAAAATGAATTTCTAATTTATTTCTATCCCAGACATTTAATAACCTGTACTTCTCACCACTGTCTTCTATTCTGTTTGAATGAAACCATTCTGCAATCTCTCATACCAATTCTGAATTTTATTTATATCCCCATTAACATTTATTTTCATTTAGAAATAAGATTAAATCATACAGAAATTTTGATATCATATGCATGAGAGCACACATAACATCAATTAAGACACTGACTAAAAGGGACCTCACAACTAGCTTCTCAATGGCCTCCTCCGAGATAGCTATATCCTCCAAGATTCAGGTAAGTCAGTCTTGGGATCTGGATACATTTGGTTTTCCTACTTATAATGCTAGAGTCAAGGCCATGTTTTTATTTTAAAAGGCTATGCTTTTGTAAGAATATTTTTTATCTCAAAGGCAACATTTAAAAAAAAAAAAAAAAGCTCCTGCCAATGCAGGAGATGCAAGAGACACAGGTTCAATCCCTGGGTCAGGAAGATCCCCTGGAGACCTCCACCCATGGGATTTTCCAGGCAAGAGTACTGGAGTAGGGTGCCATTGCCTTCTCTGTCTTTACCACTAGCTACACGTTATTTAAAAATAAAAAATGAATTTCCTGCCTTGTCCATCTCTGAACCCTGCGTAGAATCAGCCACTGTGACCTGTCTCCTTCCAGAAATTCTCTGCATATATACAACAAGCATACACATGGTAGCCATTCTCTATACCCAGGGCGTCAGACTGAAGACCATAGGCCTTTCAGCCCGCTGCACGTTTCTGGATGGTCCAGGAGCTAAGAATGGTTTTTACATTTTATTTTAATGGTTAAAAAAAAAAATCAGGGGACTGTTCTGGTGGTCCAGTGGTTAAGAATCCACCTTGTGGGAATTCCCTCGTGGTCCAGTGGCTAAGACCCTGCACTCCCAATACAGGGGGCCTGGGTTCGATCCCTGGTCAGGAAGCTAGATCCCATGTACCACAACTAAGACCCTATGCAGCTAAATAAATAAAAATAAATATTAAAAAAAAAAAAAAAGAATCCACCTTGCAATGCAGGGGATGCGGGTTCGATCCCTGGTCAGGGAACTAAGATCCCATGTGCCGGGGGGCAACTAAGCCCCGACACAGCCAAATAGTCTTTTGATGTTTTTTAAAACATCAAAAGACTATTTCATGACATGTGAAATTAGACGAACTTCGGGTTCCAGTGTCCACGAGTGAAGTCTTGTTGGAGCACAGCCGTGCTCATATTGCCAGGGCTGCTCTCACACGACAGGGCAAAGTGGAGTAGTTGAAACAGAACCATGCGAGCCCCCCAGACTTAAAAAAGATTTACTCTCTGACCTTTGACAGGAAAAGGTGGCTGGTCCCTGAGCCACACTCTTTTCTTTCAGCAATGTGTCTTAGAGCCCTTTTCTTGTACAGTAATTGTGTTCCCTTCCTCCATACTCATTAGTTTAGTCCACAGAAACAGGCACACAGTGGGCTAAGCTCCGGTGTGCAGCGGGTGGTGAGTTGAATGGTGCATCCATTTCCGCCCACTCTGAGCATTTCTCGGGCACCAGCTGTGTGCCAGGCTCCTGGTTGGCAGCCCGAGCTGGTTCAGACCTGACCTCAGGGGTCCTGAGGGCCAGTGGGTGAGTCGGGCATTATCAAGGAGCCCCACAGATGGATGTGTTCAGGTTTGTGGTCCCAGTCCACCTCTTACCCGCTGCCCATCACTCCTGCTTTGCTTTGCTTTGCTTGTTGTAAGTTTGATTTCTTTCTTTACCTTTGGTGGTGCTGGCTCTTAGTGCTGCGCAGGTTGTGGTGCACTGCCTGCACTGCCGTGGCTTCTTTGATGCGGAGCACGCGCTCTAGGGCACATGGGCTTCAGCCCTTGCGGTTCCCTGGCTCTAGAGCACAGGCTCAGTAGTTGCAGTGCACGGGCCTCGTGGCTCCACAGCAAGTGGGCTCTTCCCACACCAGGGATCGAACCCGAGTCTTCTGCATTGGTAGGTGGATTCTTTAGCACTGAGTTACCTGGGAAGCCCCCTGCTGTTTTCGGGATACTTTTTTAAAAGTAGGTCACACATCTGTAAGCTTCAAAAGTCAGTTCTGCGTGCGTGCCTCTGTGCATGTGTGCGCATGTGTAGACGTACACACTGAGCTGTCTCCTACCCCTTTCCCTGCCCACCTTGTCCCTCCACCCCTTAAGTAATCATTTGTATTAGTCTCTTGTGTATCATCTAAGGTTTCTTTATGCAAACGCAAATATCTATTTTTATCTTCCCCTCCTTACACAAAGTGCAACCTACTCCACACCCTGTCCTGTACTTTGCTTTTTTTGTTTGATTTTTTGAAATCTTACCAGCAGGTCCCGGAGCTGTCTTATTATCCAGCCCAGTGGCTAAACATTGAAGGTTGGGTAGGAGTTAATTAAGGAAAAGAGAACAATGTGTAGTGGGGCAAAGGGAAGCATGAGGAAGAACATTCTAGGCCAAGAGAAGAGGCTCTGGGGAGTGGGGCTTCCTCCAGAGCAGAGACGAGGCTGTGAGGCTACAGTGGCGGGGAAGGGCCTGCTCTAGCTCCGAGGTCCTGATGGTCAAGGGAGGGACCATGGCCTTGATTCTAGGAGCAGCTGGGTGTGGAGTTCTGCTCTGTTTCCTTCCATGTCCTGCTTTTCTCTGTGGCCAAGTACACATGGCCTTTATCACACGTGGCCCAGGGGAGGCCAGTAGTGTCCTTGAGAACAGGTTATTGAGTGTGGTTAATAGTGAAAAGAAATGTCTCCTGTGAGCTATCTCCAAGAGGTGTGATCCGGTGTCTAGGGGTTTATAGACTTGTACCTCTGATCTCCGTGGTCCTTACCAATCATGTGACAGAGGTCAAGTCTAGTCTCTTCTCAGCTTTTCAGTGAACACAGTCGGTCGTGGTGCTGAGCACGGGGGGGTCTTTGGAGGGTAACATACTATGCCAGGCTCTCAGGTTGCCACATAGTAAGTGTTCAGTATGTGGTAGCAATGATTTTGATTCTTTTTAAGTAATCAGCCTTGTGCTCATACTTTGTTAGTGGCTCACAGTGAAGGCTTTATTTTAAGAATTTTTTGGCTGTGCTGGGTCTTGGTTACTGCATGTGCACTTCTCTAGGTGCGGTGTCCGGGCTCCTCAGTGCAGTGGCTCCTCTGGTTGCGGTGCACAGCCTGTAGGCGCAGGCTCAGTAGCTCTGGGACCCTGGCTTAGTTGCTCTGTGGCATGTGGGATCTTCCCGGACCAGGGATCAAACCTGTGTTCCCTGCACCTGCAGGTGGATTCTTCACCACTGGGCCATCAGGGAAGTGCACGGTGGAGATTTTTGGTTAGGAAGCTTGGTCTCATGGGTTCTGATAGGTCCTCCGCTACTTACTATCTACATCGGGCAAGTTGCTTATCCTCGTTGTGCTTGACTTTGATCATCTGTAAATGGAGATGATAATACCTGCCTTTTGGTCCTGTGCTGAGGCTGAAATGATTTATCATTTGTATTGCACTTAAAATAGTGCACAGCAAGTAGTGACAAAAGAGGTTGCCAGCCATTATTATTACATCACTGGACACCCTCTGCTTTCCATCCGGAGGTCTGTACACTGTATACTCGGGGGGATCTTGATGTCAGAGAGGACGGTTATCACCACCATTTCAGGAGGGCACTGCCCTCTCTGCATTTGCAGTAACATCTCACTTTTTCCAAAGACCATCTGCCTACAAATAACTGGAGAAGATTGTCTGTTTAGTCAAGGACGTAATTCCACCAGACTTCCTTTTATGTCTTTGGCCATATAAAGTCACGTGACCACTCTTAAGTGCAAGGGCGGGCAGGAAATAGTTTTCTAATTCTCTGTCTTGGTAGAATACAAATAACATATTCACAGGCAGGCTCAGTAAATATTTGCAAGCATAGAAACTCATTTACCAATCTAGCTATCATGAGACTTCCCAGCATTTTACACATATCCATGTTGTGGTCAATTTGCAGAAAGGGACCCTTCAAATGTGGCAAAACAACTGGCCCCCAGCCTGAGGTGCTAGAAGAAAGCTTGTGAGGGACACTGTGTTAAAGCCTCTTGAGTTGTAGCTGTCTAATCAGGGAGATAATTATACCTCCTAGATCAGTGTGGAGGGGCAGGCTCTGGGAACTGGGCCCAGAGCAGCCAGAGAAAAGCTGCAGAACCGGTTTCTTACACTTTTGATTGCCAAGGGGACAGGGAGGAGGAAGGGATAAATGAGGAGATTGGAAGTGACACAAACTCACATGTAAAATAGATAACTTGTAAGGACCTACCCTATAGTACAGGGAACGCTAGTCAATACTCTGTGATGACCTATATGGGAAAAGAATCTAAAGAAGGTGAACGTGTGTATGTGTGATTGCCATGCCTGATGTGGTAAAGAATCTGCCTGCAGTGCAGGAGACCTGGGTTCAATCCCTGAGTAGGGAAGATCCCTTGGAGAAGGGAATGGCACCCCACTCCAGTACTCTTGCCCGGAGAATTCCATGGACGGAGGAGCCTGGTGGGCTGCAGTCCATGGGGTCGCAGAGTCAGACATGACTGTGCAACTTAGCATAACACAGCATAACTGATCCAATTTGCTGTGCATAAAACTAACATAATACTGTAAATCAACTATACTCCAATAACAATTTAAAAGAAAGAACCGGTTTCTTGGACAGGTCTGTTTACCTGCTTCTCTGATGCCTAGTGAACAATCCCATTGGCTCCCAAAGGCCTCCCATCCCCTCTCTTAGGCTGGGCCTCTCTTTGCAAATGGCTAAACACCCTGGGGCCAGGGAGTGCCTACTGTGTGTCTGGTGCTGTCCAATGTGCTGGAGATAAAGTAATAGATGACAGGGCTCAGACGATAAAGCGTCTGTCTACAATGCGGGAGACCTGGGTTCGATCCCTGGGTCAGGAAGATCCGCTGGAGAAGGAAATGGCAGTCCACTCCAGTACTATTGCCTGGAAAATCCCATGGACAGAGGAGCCTGGTAGGCTACAGTCCATGGGGTGGCAAAGAGTCGGACACGACCATGCCAGGCACTGCAGGTGCTTGGGTTAATTCATTTAATTTTCTCAGTAGCCCCATGAGGTAGGTCTTGTGTTCGGCCTATTATAGATGTAAAAAAAAAAAAAAAATACGTGGGATTTGGGGATTTTTTGTTTTTTCTCCTTTTCCCCCTTTACTGAAGTACAGTTGATTTACAGTATTGTGTTAGCTTTAGGTGAACAGCATAGTGATTCAGTTATTTCATATTCTTTTCCCTTATTACAAGATATTGAGTATAGTTTTCTATGCTATACAGTGGTCCTTGTTGGTTATTTATTTTATATATGCTGCTGCTGCTGCTAAGTCGCTTCAGTTGTGTCTGACTCTGTGTGACCCCATAGACCCCATATTTTAGATATAGTAGTGTGTATATGTTTATCCCAAACTCTTAATTTTTCTCTCCTCTCCTTTCCCTCTTTGGTAACCATAAACTTGTTTTCTATATCTGTGAGTCTATTTCTGTTTTGTAAATAAGTTCATATCATTTTTTTAGATTGTTTGTGGGTTTTTAAAATTGAATTATAGTTAATAAATTGTTTAGTCACCCAGTTGTCTGACTCTTTTGTGACCCCATGGATTGGGATTTTCTAGGCAAGAATACTTGATTGGGTTGCTGTTTCCTTTCTCCAGGGGATCTTAACCCAGGGATCAAAGCCACATCTCTTACCCATGTCTCCTGCGTTGCAGGCAGGTTCTCTAATGCTGAGCCACTGGGGAAGCCCGTGGTTGATATAACATATTATCAATAGTTTCAAGTATACAATGATTTTATATCTGTATATATTGCAAAATAATCCTAAAATCTTCATTTAAAAACCCTTATTTTGTTTTTCAGTCAGTAAGTCATGTCCGACTCCTTGCAACCCCGTGGACTGCAGCATGCCAGGCCTCCCTGTCCCTCCTATCTCCTGGAGTTTGCCCAGGTTCATGTCCATTGAGTCAGTGATGCTGTCCAACCATCTCATCCTCTGCCAGCCCCTTCGCCTTCTGCCTTCTTCAGTCTTTCCCAGTGTCAGGGTCTCTTGCAGTGAGCTGTCTGTTCGCATCGGGTGGCCAAAGTATTGGGGCTTCAGCCTCCAGTCCTTCAGCATCAGTCCTTCCAATGAATATTCAGAATTGATTTCCTTTAGCATTAACTGGTTTGATCTCCTTGCTGTCCAAGGGACTCTCAAGAGTCTTCTCCAGCACCTCGGTTCAAAAGCGTCAGTTCTTTGGTGCTCAGCCTTCTGTATCGTCCAAGTCTCACATCCGTACATGACTACTGAAAAAAGCCATGGCTTTGACTGTACAGACCATTGTTGGCAAAGAGATGTCTCTGCTCTTTAATATTCTGTCTAGGTTTGTCATAACTTTCCTTCCAGGGAGAAAGGGTCTTTTAACTAAGTCTTCATTAAAAAAAACTCCTATTTTATATGATGCTTAATATCTTAAAATTATGAATTTTTGTTATCTCAGAATAATATATGCCTTTTTCACTGATGGCTTGTTTTGTTAAGACTGATTCTTTTTTAAAAAGTAGATTTACTTTTTATAGCAGTTTTAGAATCATAGCAAAAATTGAGGAGAAGGTATGGAGACTTTTCATGAATCCATACCCCACTCTTGAGTAACTTCCCCCATTATCAATATACCCCACCATAGTGATACATTTATTATAATTGATGAACTTACATTGAAACATTGTTGTCACCATAGTTTATAGTTTACATTAGGGTTCCTGTTGGTTTTATACTTTCTGTGAGTTCAAACTAATGTATGCTGTGAGTCTACCCTTGTGATGTCATACAGATTTTCACTGCCCTAAAAAATCCTGTGTGCCCTACCTGTTCATTCTCCCTCCCCCCAGCCTCTAGCAACCATTGATCTTTTTACTGTCTCCCTAGTTTTGTCTTTTCTGGAATGTCATATAGATGGAATCACACAGTAGGAAATCTTTTCATATTGGCTTCTTTCACTTAGTAAATAACTTTCCTGAATGTCTTTTAATGGCTTGATAGCTCATTTCTTTTCTGTGCTGATAATATTCCATCACATGTATATTTCCAAGTTTTGGCATTTAAGCTGCTATAACATTCTGTGTGGACAGGTTTCAACTCCTTTGGTAAATACCAGGGATCATGATTGCTGGATCATATGGTAGGAGTATGTTTACTTTCCTGAGAAGCTGCCAAATTGTCTTCCAAAGTGGCTATACCATTTGCGTTCCCACTAGCAATGAATGAGAGTTCCTGTTTCTTCATATCCTTGTCAGCATTTGCTGTTGTCAGTTTCTGGTTTTGCTGATTCTAATGGGTATGTGGTGGTATCTCACTGTTCGTTTCAATTTTCATTGACCTGGTGAAATGGAGCATCTTTTCATTTGCTTATTTGCCATCTGTATATCCTCTTTGATAGGATATTTGTTAAAGCCTTTGGTCTATTTTTAATCATGTTTTTCTAATTGTTGAGTTTTAAGGGCTCTTTATATGTTTTGGGTTGCAGTCCTTTATCATGTGTCTTTTGCAAATATTTTATCACAGTCTGTGACTCATCTTCTCATTCTCAATGCCTCTCATAAAACAGAAGTAGTAAATTTTAACAAAATCCAGCTTATTGATTCTTTCATGGATTGTGCCTTTAGTGTTGTTGCTGAAAAAGTTATTACTGTACCCAAGATCATGTAGATTTTCTCCTGTGTTATCTTCTAAGAGTTTCATAGTTTTCGTTTTACCTTTAGGTCTGTGACCCATTTTGAGTTAACTTTTTTGAAAGGGGAGGATCTGTGTCTAGATTCTTCCTTCTTTTTTGCATGTGGATTTCCAGCTGTTCCAATACCATTTGTTGAAAAAGATTGTCTTTGCTCCTTTGTCAAAGATCAGTTGACTGTACTTATGTGAGTTTATTTCTGGGCTTTCCATTATGTTCCATTAATATATTTATCTGTTCTTTAGCCAGTACCACACTGTCTTGACTATTGTAGTGATTCCTGAAGTCAGGTAGTATCAGTCCTCCGACTGTTCTCCCTCAGTATTGTGTTGGCTGTCCTGGGTCTTTTGTCTCTCCATATAAACTTTAGAATCAGTTTATCAATATCTAGAAAGTAATTTGCTGGGATTATGTAGAATCAATAGATCAAGTTGGAAGGAACTGATATCTTGACCACATTGGAGCTTACTATTTATGAACATGGAATTATTTAGTTCTTTGATACCTTTATCAGAATTTTGTAATTTTTCTCATATAGCTCTTATTGGGGTATTTTATCATATCCTCACCTAACTATTTTATTTTGTGGGGTGCTAATGAAATGGTAATTGTATTTTTAATTTCAGATTCCACTTGTCCATTGCTGGTATATAGAAAAGCAATTGACTTTTTAATATTAACCTTGAATCCTACAACCTTGCTGTAATCATTTCCAGGAGTTCCTTCTTTCCCTCCTCAATTCTTCAGGATTTTTGACATAATGATCATGTCATCTGCAAACAAGGGGGGTCTTGTTTTTTTCTAATATGTATTTCTTTCATTTCCTTTTCTTGTCTTATTACATTAGCTAGGACTTCCAATACAGTGTTGAAAAGCAGTGGTGAGAGGGGACATCCTTGTCTTGTTCTTGATCTTAGTGGGAAAGTTTTGAGCTTCTCACTAGTAAGTATGACACTGTGAATATGACTTTTCTCTCATTAGTTCCCCTATGCCAGACATTTGGAGGGTGGCACCTTGCATCTACTTCCCTTAGCCCAGTCCTGACTGTGTAATTGATTTAAAAAACATGTCAACGAATGAGTAATAAATGACTCTAGTGGCGCAATGAACAGCTAAACAGAACTTTACTTGCAGTTATCTTCTGGGCAGATATCAAATTAGAGTTCAATAGGCAGTAGAGGGTAGTGATTGTCAGCAGAGTCTAGAGCCATGAGCTGGTTCAAATCTGGCTCTGCTGCTTACTTGCTGAGTAACCTTGGGCAAGGGACTGCACGTCTAAGGACCTCAGCATTCTCATCTGTGAAGTGAGGATAACAATAGGACCTGCCCCATGAAGTAGTTGTGGGATTTAAATAAGTTGGGAGTGTAGAGTGTCTGGCAAACAGGCACATGTGTGAGAGTTAGCTACTGCTGTTACAGTGTTATGTGGTAGTTTCAACACATAAAGGGTAAAGGGTAGTTTGTGTCTTAGCTTCAAGTGTATGGAGAGACAAGCTCAATTCCAGGGAAACGAAGTTCACCCCATGAACCTGAGAGCCAGAGATTTCAGCCCCAAAATGGCTGCTTGGCACTGATCAGTACACTTGCTTGTTAGTACAGGTATGATGAAAGTTGGAATTTTTGGAGTTGTGTTCTTTGTGGGAGAAGTTGGGAGAAAGACACAGCCTGCTTGAATCTCCTGAGAACGTTGAGGCACTTTCCCAGATGCCCTATCATTCCAGTCTCAGGAAGCACTGCCGTTTGCTCTGGCCAGGATGGTGCAGAACAGTGGTTAGAGAGAGCTCGGTGCAGTATTCAGTCCTTGCTAAACTGTGCCCTTGGGCAAGCAACATAGTCTTCCAAGCTTCGGTGTCCATCTCTGCAAAATGACGAAAAGAATAAGATGCTGCTACATCCTAGGCCTATTAAAGAGCTTTGAACTAGTAAAGCTTCTTGCATTTTCTGTTCCTTGTAAGAAAAGCTATGACAAACCTAGACAGCGTATTAAAAAGCAGAAACATCACTTTGTCAACAAAGGTCCATCTAGTCAAAGCTATGATTTTTCCAGTAGTCATGTATGGATGTCAGAGTAGGACCAGAAGGAAGGCTGAGTGCTGAAGAATTGATGCTTTCAAACTGGTGTTGGAGAAGACTCTTGAGAGTCCCTTGGACACAAGGAGATCAAACCAGTCAATCCTAAAGGAAATCAACCCTGAATATTCATTGCAAGGACTGATGCCGAGGCTGAAGCTCCAATACTTTGGCCACCTGATGTGAAGAGCCAACTCGTTGGGAAAGACTCTGACGCTGAAAGNGAGAGTCCCTTGGACACAAGGAGATCAAACCAGTCAATCCTAAAGGAAATCAACCCTGAATATTCATTGCAAGGACTGATGCCGAGGCTGAAGCTCCAATACTTTGGCCACCTGATGTGAAGAGCCAACTCGTTGGGAAAGACTCTGACGCTGAAAGATTGAAGGCAAGAGGAGAAGGGGGCAACAGAGGATCAAATGGTTGGATGGCATCACCTACTCAATGGACGTGAGTTTGAGCAAAGTCCGGGAGACAGTGAAAGACAAGGAAGCTTGGCGTGCTGCAGTCCATGGGGTTGTAAAGAGTTGGACACCTCTTGACGACTGAATGACAACAGGCAACTCTGTAGCAAACTAGAACATCGTGGTCTTGGTGAACCGATAATATTTATTTCATTAACCTGAATAGAAATAAAAGATTCATGTGTCCACTCAACAAATATATATATAGGGCTTCTGTTCTGTGCCAAGTACTGTTGTAAACCCCATGTCCACTATGGACAAGACAGACACAGTCCCTTGTACTCCTACAGTACAAGGTCTGGTGGGGGAGGCAGATTAAAAATAAACAGCATGTTTCAGAGCTGATTGGTATTGTTAAACTAAACTAAAGCAGGATACTGAGATGTGAACAGTGGTGGGAGGGGGACTTTGGTGAGTGAGGTCAGGAGATGTTGTTTGAGCTGAGATTTGAAGGATGGAAAAGTGCCAGCCATGCAAAGAGGTGAAGAAAGTCCCAAGAGAACAGCAAATGCAAAGGCTCTAAGGTGGGAATGAGTTTGGAAAGTTGGAGGAAAAAAAGGGAGGCTGGCATGGCTTGAGCTGGGTGGACAAGGGTGAGACTGTCGGGGAGGGACTCGTGGGCCCTGAATTTGCTCCCTGAAACCTGCGCTTTCTTGCATCCCTGGAAGTGTTTGAAGAGAAGGGCTGTGGAGAGCTGACTTCAGCACCTAGGAAGAGGTGTGGAGGGAACCAGAGGCTTGGCTCATGCCTCAGCTCTTACCGATCTGCTCGAAGCCCTGACCCAGGGACTCCAAGCCAGGATGAAGAGACCTTTCGCCCCGTGGCTGGCTTCTCTGACTTCTAGCCAAGAATGTGGTTTACATTTTTTTCTTGTCTCCAATGTGGCCTAGCTGTGCTGTCAAGCATGGCAAAGCCTTGATGCTCTGTGCCCAAAGCCCATTCTCCTCTTTTACAAAGTAGGACAACTGAAAGCTAGCTGCCCTGGAGAGGCACCAGGAAGCACCTTCTTGGGAACATGGAGGATGCTTTGTGCCGGAGGGAATAGGCTGACAGGCCAGGTGCTCAGTCATGCCTGAGACTTTGTGACCCTGTGGACTGTAACCCACCAGGCTTCTCTGTCCATAGGATTTTCTAGGCAAGATTACTGGAGTGGCTTGCCATTCCCTCCTCCAGGGGGTCTCCCCAGGGATCAAGCCTGAATCTCCTGCATCTCCTGCTTTGGCAGCTGGATTCTTTACTGGTAACTCAGCTAGTAAAGAATCTGCCTGCAATGCAGGAGACCCTGGTTCGATACCTGAGTCGGGAAGATCCCCTGGAGAAGATATAAGCTACCCACTCCAGTATTCTTGGGCTTCCCTGGTGGCTCAGATAGTAAAGAGTCTGCGTGCAATGTGGGAGACCTGGGTTCAATCCCTGAGTTGGGACGATCCCCTAGAGGAGGGCTTGGCAACCCACTCCAATTATTCTTGCCTGGAGAATCCCCGTGGACAGAGGAACCTGGCGGGCTACAGTCCATGGGGTCAAAAAGAGTTGGACACACCTGAGCAGCTAAGCACAACACAATGCCACCTCCAAAGCCCCGTGCCAAAGGGGAGGGAGGTGTTAAAGCCCCAGGTCTTGGTAGGAGAGCAGTTCAGCAGTGAGGAGCCTGGTCTCTGAGTTTCAGCTCTCGCTTTACCACCTATGAGCTCTATGATCTTGAGCAAGTAACTGGCCTGTGCCTTGCTTTAGCTTTCTCATCTGTAGAATGGGGACATCAGCTCCTGTGCTTAGAGACAGGCACATGGGACACCGCTGGCTATTGTTAGTATCACCTTCCAGTTTGAAGTCACAGTGAGATAAGTTCCTCTTTCTTCTTGTTTCCTGTGAACACTTAAGATGCTCGGATGTTTTACTCCTGTTTCTCTACATCAGCCTAGTTCCTGCCTAGGAGCTTGGCGTCTGGCAGACAGCATAGGCTCTGGGTGCCAAAGCACCCCTGCTTCTCAGGGGCCAGGTTATTCAATGCCAAGGACCTGAGAGTTGATAGGATGTTTGTCACCAAAGGCCGGCGACTCTGTGGGGGAGCCTCTACAGTGGCGACTTCTGCCTTCCTGCTAGGGAGAAAAGACTGCTTCCTCCCGGGCTGTGCTTCTGGGCTTCTCAACCCTGAGGTTGAACTGGTACGGAACTGGGAAGGTCTAGCTGGACTGTCAAAACCTGCCCAGCTGCCCCACTCCCTCCTCTCCCTATGTAAAAAGCCTGAGGCCTAAGCATGGGAAATTTTTTTCAGTGCTCCCTAATTTGCCACCAGGATTCCCTGGATGTCCCATCACTGAATGTACCTGAGAATCTTGTTAAAAATGCAGATTCTGGTAGATAGCTAGTGGGACAGCTGCTGAGGGTGGGATGGGGGTAAGCGGAGAGGAGGCCCAGGAGGGAGAGGATACATGTATACTTACAGCTGATTCATGTTGTTGGACAGAAGGAACTTAATGCAACCTGGTATAGCAGTTATCCTCCAATGAAAAATAAACTGAAAACAAAATACAGATACTGTTTTAGCAGATCTGAGGAGGGGCAATGGTCTGCATTTCTAAGGTGCTTCCAGGTGTTACTGATGCCCCTACTCCCTGGACCATGACTTTGAGGCTCACAGGCCTAGAAGTTGGCTTCACATGCTAAAGAATCTTAGATCACCACCACTGCACCCCCACACACACTGAATTCCAATCTGCATTTTTACCAACTCCACTGGTGCTTCAGCATCTTTTTATAGTTTCCAAGCCTAGACCCAGGGTTGCTCAGGCTCATTTGTTGACCTTTGGGGCCAGATTGTCCTTTGTTGTGGGGCTGTCCTGGGCATCATGGGACATGGAGCAGTGTCCCTCACCAATTTGCACAAGATCCCAGTAGCAGGCGCCACCCCCAGTCATGATGCAAACGTCCCGGGGTGGTTGTTCAGTCGCCAAGTCATGTCTGAGTCTTTGCGACGCCCTGGACTGCAGCATGCCAGGCCTCCCTGTCCCTCACCGTTTCTCCGAGTTTGTCCAAGTCCATGTCCATTGAATTGGTGATGCCATCCAACCATCTCATCCTTTTTTGCCCTCGTCTCCTTCTGCCTTCAATCTTTCCCAGCATCAGGGTCTTTTTCCAAGTCGGCTATTCACATCAGGTGGTCAAAGTCCCAGGGTAGGGGTGACAGAACGCCCCCAGAAGCAAACCAGGGACCACAAGCCCTCCAGCTTGGCCATGCCTGGGAATCTCCTGGCCAGGCGGCGCACAGATGTCCAGGTCCTGAGGCAGAGGTCATGGCTGCTTTAGTTCTGGGTGGGGTTGGAATTCATACAGAGAATAAACACACAGAGCGCCAGACCAGCCAAATCATTACAAGTGGACTATAATCACTGCCGTCTCACAGCTGGTCAGGAAACCAAGAACTCTGCCCCAGCTCCAGGCTGCTGTGCCCTTTGCCACCAGCAGGCCCGTGTGCTCCTTTGAGAGAGCCAGCTTCCAAAACAAGAAAAAAAAATGTGCAGCTTGTGGGTGATCACAGGGTTTCTTAGAGACTGAATGGGAATCTGCCCTCCCAGTGGGCATGAATGTGTTTAATTGGGCCGCTCTTACTACGGCAGCAAAAACCTTTTTTTAAAGCCTTTTTAAAAAATATGTATTTTTTAATAGATTTAGTTTTATTTGGCTGCACCAGGTCTTGGTTGCAGCATGTGGGATCTTTTATCTTCATTGTGGCATGCAGTATCTTTAGTTACGGCATGTGGAAACTGGTTCCCTGACCAGGGATTGAACCCTGGGACCCTGCATTGGGGATACTCAGAGTCTTAGCTATTGGATCCACGGGGAAGTCCTATACAATAGCAAATATTTATGTAGCTCCAAGCACCAGGTCCTATTCTATGTATTTTTACACAACAACCCTATGAAATCGGTACTATCATTATCCCCTTATTCAAAAGGGGAACCTGAAGCACAAAGAGGAGAGGTAACTTGTCTGAGGTCCCATGGTGCATAGTGGCAGAGATGGGATTTACACCCAGACCATCTGGCTTCAGAGTCCTTGCTCTTAAACATGCTGTGGACATAGCGCAAGGTTGGGCAGAACCAGTACTGCTCACAGGTTGATCTCTTTGGAGATGCGAGGAAGCCCTGTGAGTGCAGAAGTGAGCAGTCCCAACTCCAGACCTTCAGGGAAGAGACAGCTCCCCACGTCCCAGAACAGAGGCCACGGAGTACACCTGCAACTCATGTAACACTGTCAATCAACCACTGTGGTTGTTTAGTCCCTAGATTGTGTCTGACTCTTTTGCAACCCCATGGGCTGTAGCCCACCAGGCTCCCCTGTCCATGGGATTTCCCTGGCAAGAATACTGGAGTGTGTTGCTGTTTCCTTCTCTGAGGGATTGTCCGGACCCAGGGATCAAACCTGCGTCTCCCGAATTGGTGAGCAGATTCTTTACTACTGAGCCACCAGGGAAGCCCCTAATCAACTATACTCCAATGTAAAATAAAAATTTTAAAAAAAGAAAACTAATAGGAAAAAGACAAGATTATTCATTAAAAGAAAATGCGTAAAGAAACTTGAAAAGCAAAGGAACACAATTATAGATGCTGCAGAGATTAAACATATTGTGAATAACTTTATGCCAGTCAAGCTCAAAATTCACAGGAAACAGATCCACTCCTAGAGATATGAAATGCACCAAAAATCACTCTGTAGAAATAACAATCTGAATAGTATGAACATAGAAATTACCAAAAATTAATTAGATATTGATGATTGTACAACATGGTGAATGTGGTTGATGCTGCTGAATTGTCTGTTTAAAAACCGTTACATTGCAAATTTTGTTATATATATATTTTACCACAGTGAAAAACAACATAAAACCCTCAGTCTAGAAGACAAGAACAACAAAATGGGGCCACGGATAGGAGCAGAGACGCAGATGTAGAGAGTGGATAGGAGCAGAGACGCAGACGTAGAGAGTGGACTTGTGGACACAGCGGAGGAAGGAGAGAGTGGGACAACTTGGGAGAGTAGTCTTGAAATATATGTATTACCATAGGTAAAAGAGCTAGTGGGAAGTTGCTGTGTAACACAGGAAGACTCAGCCTGGTACTCTGTGATTACCTAGAGGGGTGAGATGAAGAGGGTGAGAAGGAGGCTTATGAGACAGAATGTCCATTTGCCTATGACTGATTCTTGCTGGGAAATCCCATGGACAAAGGAGGCTGGCGGGCTACAGTCCGTGGGCTTGCAGAGTCCGACACAACTGAAAACACACACACGCACGTGACTGATGCACTTGAGTTCAGTAGGCGCATTACTGACGAGGGGGGATGGTGCAAAGCAGCAGTTACCAGGCAGCGTGCAGCTGCTGAGCTCTCTCCTGGCCTGGGGATTGGCCAGGGCTCCTGGTCACCGTGAGGCCCACAAACAGTGATCAGTCCACCGAGAAGTGAATACTTGGAGCTAGAGACCGGTTTCTCTTAGGGGTCTTGCTGGGAACAGGGTAGAGATTTAGGACATGTGGCATTTGGGTGTGAGGCTGTGAATCCTTGCAGCTAAGGGCTTTGGAGTCACGCGGTCGGCACTTGTGTCCTGGTCTGTCCTGCACTAGCTGCATGGCAGATGGGACTGCACGTCTCTGAATGTCAGGCTCTTTGTTTTTAAAGTACGCACCTTGGGACTTCCTTAGTGGTCCAGTGGTTGAGGCTCCATGCTTCTAATGGAGGGGGCACAGGTTTGGTCCCTAGTTGGGGAACTAAGATCCCACATGCTATGTGGCATGGCCAAAAAAATGGGGGAAAAAAAAACACCTCATCAAGGTGTGTGTCTACGGAAGGTAGGGGTGGGAAGTCACTGAAGTCGTCTCGTGGAAAGTGTTTAGTCCAGAGCCCAGCACCCCATGAGTGTTGAATGCACAGGCGAGATTATGTTGTGGGAGGCAGTGTCATCGAATGGTTAGGGCAGGGCCTCCGGAGCCACCACTCCCAGCTCTATGGCCTTGGGCCAGTGGCCTTAGCCTCTGTGGAGCAGCATTTGCTCATCCTAAAACAAGGATAATGCTTGTCCTTACCTCATAGGGATGCTGTGAGCATTGGGTGAGTCAGAACCTGTGAGGCAGTTAAATTAGCACAGGGCCTGGTGCTCATACCTGTCATGGTTTAATTATTAAGAATGTGGGCCTGAGGCCTAGCAGCCAGGTGAAGAGAACCTTGTACAGAAGAATGTTATAAATGGGCTGGTTTTAGAAAACTCCACTCAGGTCAGCCAGCTTCCCTCTAGGCACAAGAGAGTGATGTGAGGCCCCTTTGGTTGTATAAGGGCCTCTTCTCCTTAGAGACTGGAGTTGGCCTCTCAGGGCTGAATAACCTGAGCTAGAAGCAGGCAGTGAGAAAGCCAGGGAGTGGAGGTGCGCCAGGGCCCCGGGCCTGAGTCCCACTCGGGTTCCATGCGGTGCTGGCTGTGTGGTCGGTTGTGAGGGTGAGAATGCACTCCAGGATCGGCTGACCTGGATCTCAGCTCTGAGCGGCGTGACTTCAGGCGAATTCCTCAGTGTCAGCGTTCAGTTAGATTGGAGGAGCTTAGTCAGCGCCGGCTATTCTGGGGTCAGCAAGGTAGTGAGGAAGTTAGGAGGGTGGACCCCTGGATTCAGCCTTGGCTGTGTCATGCCCCTGCTGTGGGACCTTGAGCAAGCGACCTAATCCCTTCTGAAGCTCAGTTCCCTCGCCTGTGAAAGGAGAGCGACACTGCTTTACCTGGGGCCGCGTGAGGATCCTCGGTTTGCCCTTGTGTGTATGTGTTGGTCCCCGACTCGTGTCTGACTCTTTGAGACGCCATAGACTGTATAGCCTGCCAGGCTTCTCTGCCCCCGGAATTCTCAAGGCAAGAATACTGGAGTGGGTAGCCATTCCCTTCTCCAGGGAATCTCCCTGACCCAAGGATTGAACCTGGGTCTCCCACGTTATCTATATAAAGTCCTAAAGCAGGACCCAGTACAGGGAAAGTCCTTAGTGCCCACTGGTTGTTGTTCTTGTTATTATTATAAACCCATCCTGGAAGACAGTGTAAGTGAAAGAATGAACCATGGATCCATTCCAGGGGACAGAGCCCTAGTGAGGGAGTTTAGGGCTCTGCATCTGAGCTGGCATCTGAGCTTTGGTGTTTCTAGAATGTAAGTGAAAAGAATGTGCAAAGGAACATTGGATAGGAACCTGCTAACTAGGAATGATGCCTTACTGCTGTAGGGACCCGTTTCCCAAGGTCGGATCATTCCACTGGATAATTTGAGGTGGTATGAGTAAACACCTTAGACAGTTTCACAGTCGTACTTTTATTTTCATGCATAACAGGAAAAGAATTTCAATAGCATATCAAACCCGGTATTCCATGGCTGTTACTGCTTTGGGTGAGGCTAGTGATGGTATGTAAGCCAAAATAAAAGGGAATGCAATTAAAGAAAAGTACAAAGTCATAGTACCAGTGGTCTGAGGATATGGCAAAAATGGTGAAGGTGCGTACAGATCCCTGCAGTCAGGACACGTGCGTTAGGAGAATGGGTCTGAGCTGGTTTTGTTGTTAGATTTTTTTTTTTTTTTTGGCTGCATCAGATCTTAGTTGTGGCATGCAGAATCTAATTCCATGACCAGGATGGAATCCGGCCCCCTGCATCGGGAGCATGGAGTCTTAGCCACTGGACCACCAGGGAAGTCCTGCCAGCTGGGTTCTAACCTTGTTTTTCAGCCTGGAAAGGCTGAGGCTCCCTCAGGAGGCTGCCAAGCTGTTGGGCCCCTTTTACCCCTCTTCTCCTTGCCTCTTTCTTGCCCCTGAAGGAGAGGATGCAGCCGCCTCAGAGAGGGGCTGCAGCCCTGGCGGCTGTAGCTCCCTTTGTCTGGGCTGGCAGGGTGGGCGCTGAAAGGTACCGAGGTGTCTGCAGCCGGCCCCTCCTCTCTCTGCCAGGGGATGTGGAAGCTGTGGTATGGCCACGAGCAGGTCACTATGAAAATGGTAATAATCTGTAAGCCAGATTGAGTGAGCACCCAACAACATCCTAAACACTTTACATGCGTGATGGCATCGCACCCCTGCTCTGTGAACACTTTACATGCGTGATGGCATCGCACCCCTGCTCTGTGAACACTTTACATGCGTGATGGCATCGCACCCCTGCTCTGTGAGGCGATGTGTCAGTGAAGATACATCAGGCTGCAGGTAACAGGATGCCTGGTGAGGACTCCCCCCCATGGCTCAGTGGTAAAGAACCTGCTCTGCCGATACAGGAGACATGATTTTGATCCTTGAGTCAGAAAGATCCCCTGGAGGAGGAAATAGCAGCCCACTCCAGGATCCTTGCCTGGGAAGTCCCATGGACAGAGGAGCCTGGGGGACTGCAGTCCACGGGGTCACAAAGAATCGGACACGACTAAGCACCCACGTCCTGTGTAGGTTCCAGGGCAGATTCTGCATCGCGAGTGTTCACCAGTGTGGGTATGGAGTGCGCTGTGGAACCTGGAGCAGTGGCCTCCCACGTGGAAAGCCCAGGATGCTACCTTGCCAGGCTCCGGTGTTCTCATCTAAACCTTGATTGCTTGCTTTCAACTGTCAGCTCTGGCACATAAAAGCTGTGTAACCCTGGACAAATGACTTTGCCTCTCTGTGCCTCAATGTCTACCTTGGTACCAGGGAAAAAAGTGCTTAAGACATTGCCAGGCACATGAGAAGCATCAGTAAATATTTTTTGTTGAGTCCATGAATAGAAGAGCCAAGTCAAAAGATACATGCTGGTTGTCAAGGTTTTGGGGATCTGTATTGCCAAGAGGCCCTGCAGAAAGGCATTACTCCATCATACTAGCTGAAGTGACCTGATTCCCTACTTGTTAGTCAACATGAGGTCTAGGAAAAAATTCATTGTTATTTTGATCAGTTAAGAAACCAGCTTAATATTGTGGACACATAAGGACATGTCTGCATACTTCAGATCTGCCAACTGAAACATGTAAAAGTGAAAGCACCTGATATCTAGGGTTTACTTTAAAATGCTTCAGACAAAAGGAAAGGTGTGGGAGAGAAATAGGGAATAGATGAAGCTAAAGGGGCAGAATTGATAATTACTGAATCTGCATTTCAGTCATTGGGAGTGCATCATACTTTCTCTCTCTCCATTTTTAGAATATTAGCAAAACTGAAAAAACCAGTCCCCCCTCTCCCCCCCCAGCGTGCACACACACATGCACACGCACGCACACACACACACATACACACACACACCCTAAAGATTGAAGCATGGTGAGAAGTTACTGAGCTCTGGCTGTACACAGGCGTTTAGCAGGGCCCAGGTGGATTGGATACATAGCAGCCTTACAGCCCTTGCTTACCCCTTCTCTGCATGGATCCTCTTCATGGGGAGACTGTTTTGATTCAGCACCTGCTGCTGCTGCTGCTGCTAAGTCGCTTCAGTTGTGTCCGACTCTGTGCAACCCCATGGACTGCAGCCCACCAGGCTCCCCCGTCCCTGGGATTCTCTAGGCAAGAGTAGTGGAGTGGGTTGCCATTTCCTTCTCCAATGCATGAAAATGAAAGTGAAGTCATTCAGTCGTGTCCGACCCCTAGCAACCCCATGGACTGCAGCCCACCAGGCTCCTCTGTCCATGGGATTTTCCAGGCAAGAGTACTGGAGTGGGTTGCCATTGCCTTCTCCGGGCTCAGCACCTGGAAGATGCAATTTCTCATCTTCCTCCCTGAACCGGGCATTCTGAGACTTTTTCCTGAGATGGAGGTNCCAGGCTCCTCTGTCCATGGGATTTTCCAGGCAAGAGTACTGGAGTGGGTTGCCATTGCCTTCTCCGGGCTCAGCACCTGGAAGATGCAATTTCTCATCTTCCTCCCTGAACCGGGCATTCTGAGACTTTTTCCTGAGATGGAGGTTTTCCCTTCCTAGCCTGGAGGGAAAACTTATTCCGGAGTAATTAACTCCTGGGAAACCCGCCCCCACCATGGTTGTGGGTCTGGTTTTGCCGTGAGGTTAGAGGGAGTCACAGAGCTGCTTTCTGTGTGATGATGGCATAAGCGGTTGATCCTCTGTGGTGATTCAGTATTGACTCTAGCCCCACTCAGCCTCTGAACATGCCAAGAGCAGTCTCTGCCCACCCCTGTCAGACAGCTGTAGCCCCCAGCCCTCCCTCTAGATTCATGTGTAAATACATGGTGGGCAGTCAGTTTTCTAAGCCTGTTTTCCAACCCACTGGGAGGTGAAGTTTGGGAGGGGCTTTCACATCCCATCTGACACTAGGTGGGGTCTCAGTCAGGGGAGTGTGATCCACCCAGGAACTGACCCCCAGTCCCCTCCAGAAAGGTCATCATTCAAGAATGTTTCTTAGCCCAGCGGAGACCTACATGTGTGTGTGGTCAGCTCTAGTTTCCAGCTATCTCACTTATGCTGAATTTCAACAATTTCTCATTTCCTTTAGGAAACAAAATGAGTCTGGAAAGAAGTATGAATAATCATGATGACAGACTTGGCAACGGGGACATTGGGAACCTTGCCCTGAAGCTCATAGTTGGTGTCATTGTTGTCAGGGTCTTGATAGTTGAACCCAAAGGAAGAGGATCCCTGGGGCCAGATGACTTGGGTTCGGATACCGGTACCACCACTTAACGGCCATGTGACCTTCAGAAAGTCACTTAACCTCTCTGCCTCAGTCTTCTCATCTATAAAATGATAATAGTACCCGCCTTATGGGATTGTAAGGATTAAATGAAACACTCTTTGTAAAAACGTTTAAAATGGCCTCATTGAAAAATCGATGCTCAGTTAATGCTGGTGGTGATTGTTACATCCTGTTATGGGCATGCAGAGTTAGGATTGAGAACTGCTGGTCTGTGGGCGCTTCCCTGGTGGTCCAGTGGCTAAGACTCCAAGCTCCCAGTGTAAGGGGCCCTGGTTCAGTCTTTGGTCAGGGAACTAGATCCCACACGCGCATGTCCCAGCTCTAAGATCCCACATGCCAAAACGAATATTGAAGATCCTGCATGCTGCAGCTAAGACCCGGTGAAGCCAAATAAATATATGCATATTTTTTAAAAAGAAGAAGAAGAAGAAAGAAAAAAGAACCAGTGGTCTGTAACTGGTTCAGATGGAAGCAGAAGTTAGAGGATCAGAAGAAGGGGGTATTCTTCCTTCCCAAGTCTGTAGTTTGGGGAGACAGACTTAATTTCGCCATTTAAAAACATTTTTCACTCGATGTTTAAAATCTAGAAAAGCACAGGTGAAAGACTTAAAGAAAGAAGAAAAATCTCTTCACTGCTTTATACACATACTGCTCACACTAGAGAAAAAAGACTAGAAGGAAATGAACTAACATCTTTATAGTGGTTATTCTCTGTGGGGAGATTATGGGTAACTTTATATTCTTCTTGGCACATTTATTTTCCAAGTTTTTAATGTGTATGTGTAAGCATATATCACTTTCATAAGCAAGAAAAATATTTTGAAAGGTAAGGAATCATGTGAGCTGTGGCTTCTGGGGAAGCTAGGTGGAATTCTCCCAGAACGGAGCCGTCTGTCTAATGTTTGAGAAGCTTGTGTTCCAGCCTTCCTTGACGAGGCATATGCCAACCGTATAACATTTCGACTCAGAAAATTCTTATTATCAAAGCTGATTCCTCAGCATCCAAGCCTCCACCTGCCCAGCCTTGCTCTAGGTATTCAGACTGTCTGCCATGCTGTTCTCAAGATGAAAGAACTCCAGGGCTTTTTTTTGGTGGCTCTGACCTTGAGAAGGAGGCTCGTTTTTAAACGGCCATGATCAGTGGTAAGCACCCCTTACATAGGTGCATCTCAGCCCACTGCTGTGTGCATACGGGTGCTTTCGTGTTAGCTAATGATATGAATAACTATAAAATTGGGAACAAAGCAGTTGATTTATTTATTCAATAAACGTTCATTGAAGACCTGTCCTGAGCCTAATATCAGTGAGCAAGGAAGACTCAGTCTGCCCCACCACAGAAAGAGAGTAGAAGACGCAAGAAACACATGGCCACACAGCTAATCCCCAGCTTCTAAACATTCAGAAGAAGGATAAGATTTTTTTGAGCCATAGGACAGGCGCTTCCCAGAGGCTCCCCAAGGAAGTAGAGTTTAAGTAACGTACTCTGGGTGCAAATGGAAAAAATGAACTTGGTGTCCATCTCTAGATAAGCCTCGCTTCCGAACGTTTCCAGCTGTGGGTAGGGATCTCCAGATGGGCGTTGCTATGGAAGCATCTTCCAGTTCTCACTTCCTGAGTTTATTTCCGAGTTTCCCGCACCCATGCCAGTTCCCAGCTGTGGATACAGACGTGGGGCGGAGGCGGGTGGGTGGCAGTCCGGTCTTCCTGCTGCCTCATAGCTGTGCGGAGAGCGGATGTGGCTGGAAGCCAGCCGGGAGCCTCCTCCCGGCTGAGTTAGTTGTGGAACCTGCCGTGTTGTGGTTTCTCTTGCATCCGGGCTCTTTCCTTTGTCCGCTCATGGGACTGTGCCAGCATGTCCCAGCCTGTGTTTTGAAACTTTAGACCCCAGCTTGTATTCGATGGAGAAATGAGCTCATGAGGGCTTCCTCCGCCACCCAGCTACAGAAGTTGAGTCTGATCTCTTTCATTCAAATTCCCTTGCCCTCCCCTCGGAGGTTAGATTTGCCACTCTCCTGACAGAAACTGGGCTGGCTGTTTGTGCTTTGGGACTGTTAGTGAATAAAGGATTTGATGACCTAAACAAAGGAGTAGCAAAACAAGATGGGGGAGGGCTGGAGCTAATTACAGTCTGCGACTGAGACCTTTCAGCTACCCTTCGAAGCTTTAGAATAATCATTGTTAACATGCTGAGAATTTACAATGTGTTAGGTATTCTTAAAATTGTTTCTAATCCTCTTAACCCAGTGAAGTGTTTATTATTATTATCCCCATTTTACAGCTGGATAAACTGTTGTTGTTCAGTCGCCCAGTCGTGTCCAGCTCTTTGCGACCCTATGGACTGCAGCACGCCAAGCTCCTCTGTCTTCACTGTCTGCTGGAGTTTGCTCAAGTTCATGTTCATTGAGTCGGTGATTCTGTCTAACCACCCCATCAGGGTAACTTGTGACGGGGCAAATTATGTTGTCAGTCAAATTGCTTTATTATTGTCTTAGAGCTCCTTAAGGCCTGCCATTTTAGCAGCTTTTTAGGCCAAAAAGGAAGATTTAACAAGAGGGTGCTAGGATGGCCCAGAGAACCAAAGCAGGGCCTCGGGAAGGACTGTGTACCAGTTACTTGGTTACAGGCAGCGGAAACACCAAGTCAGATGGACCTAAGTCCTAGGGGACAAGATTGACTCACAGTCGGAAAGCCCAGAGGTGGGACGAGCTTCTGGGCTGGTTGGCTCTGGAGCTCAGGGCCATCCCCAGAGACCCACTTTCTCTCTGTCCTTCCATGCTTTCCTCTGATGTCCAAATCATCCTCAAACCTGGCTCTCCTGGAGGTAGCAGACTGGCTGCCAGCACTGGTCCAGGCTTTTGTCTTCTCATCCTTGGCCTGAGAGGTAGAGAGAGTGTCTTATCCCTCAGCCATAGTGCAAAGCTGCTGAGTTCCTGTCTGGTTGGATTAGCCTGGGTCATGTGACTCTCCCTGAACCAATCCCTGTGGCGAAGGGCTGGGGCCACACAAACAAGCTGGTTGCTCCCACCCAAAACCACTCATGGGGAAGGGTGGAGTGGGTGCTGGGCAACAGCCAGCCTGTGAATTGGAACCAGCACACAAATGCCACCAGCAGGGTTCTCTTCCTCATTCCTGCCCCCGCCCCCGTCTGCTTTATCCATTCTCTCATATTCATAGTCTTTCTGCCTTTCCCTCTTTGACAGAAAGGGTTTGACGACCATCTACACAGCATGCTGTATACCTTGTAGTGGGCTCCCAGAAAGGCCAGAACGACCCAGGGTAGGGAAGGTGTCTCCCTGTGGACTCATCACCCAGGCCCAGAGAAGGGTTCACAAGATGGGCTCAGTTGCAGTTAGGTGCTCTTTCTGGACTGATCGGCTGTGGGCAGGGATGGAGTCATTGTTCCCTCTGTCCTCCCCTCCCCGCCAGGTGCCCCACTGTATCCTTTTCCCAGGACCTCTGGGCTGAGAGTCATGTCAGCAGGAACCCTGGAGACAGCTTCCCAGGCAGTGCAGTTGTAAAGAATCTGCCTGCCAGTGCAGGAAATGCAAGAGACCCAGGTTTGATTCCTGGGTCTGAAACACCCCTGCAGTAGGAAGTGGCAACCCACTCCAACATTCTTGCCTGGAAAATTCTGTGGACACGACTGCACACACACAGACACACACACACACGCACGCATGCGCACCTGAGGACAGCAGTTAGGCCTCACTTCTCGACGCTAAAACCTCATTTTATTTCCAAGCAGCTGGACATGAAGGGTGTCCCTTGCATTTTCCACAGTCCTGGAGCTGTCCCCTTGCAGAAAGGCCAGCTCTTAAATCCCACCAGGCTGAGCAACCTGTGGCCCCTGCTCGCCCCGTGCCCCCAGCCTCATCCTGCAGGCCCCTCTACACTCCACCCTCTAGCCACCTGGCTGGCTTTCGGTTCCTCCAGCGCGTGACATTTGTTCCCTCTCCGGGAGTGCTTCCCCTTCTCCCCGTCTTGCTCCCCACCCTCCCACCACCTTTCTGGCCTCCCTGTGCCACTCCTCTTTCAGATTTCCCCTGACACATTTCTGCAGGGGCTTACCTTAACCACACACCCTACTCTTCTTCCCTGAACTACTCAGCTGACATCTTCAGGGCCATTCATCCTCTCAGTGAAAGGATCAAATCTATTTTGCTAAAGTTGTAACCCTTTCTGTCAAAGATACGCCTGACTAAGTTTTGGTGAGGGAATGAATGAAGCAGTAGTAACAGTAGTGGTCTTTTTTTTTTAATATTTATTAAGCTCCACTGGGTCTTAGTTGCAGCATGTGAGATCTAGTTCCCTGACCAGGGATCGAACGCAGGCCCCCTGCATCGGGGGCTTGGAGTTTTAGCCACTGGACCACCAGGGAAGCCCAAGACTTGGTTGATTATGGCAATTGAACCCAATCTTTAGCCCCTCTCCTCTCCTCAGAGGTCGGGGGATGGGACTGAAAGTTCCAACCACTAATCCAAGTTGGTTCTCCTGGCAGCCAAGCACCTCAGTGGGTATAGGGGGTTTGAGGGGAATCCTTGCGTTTGTAGGGACTTCCCATTAGTCACCCCATTAACAAACTCAGGTGTGGTTGGAAGGGGCTTGTTCTGAATAACAGGACACTCAGGGAAGCCCAAGACTTGGTTGATTATGGCAATTGAACCCAATCTTTAGCCCCTCTCCTCTCCTCAGAGGTCGGGGGATGGGACTGAAAGTTCCAACCACTAATCCAAGTTGGTTCTCCTGGCAGCCAAGCACCTCAGTGGGTATAGGGGGTTTGAGGGGAATCCTTGCGTTTGTAGGGACTTCCCATTAGTCACCCCATTAACAAACTCAGGTGTGGTTGGAAGGGGCTTGTTCTGAATAACAGGACACTCCTTTCCCCTTTACAACTCTGTAGCTACTTTAGGAATTTAGGGTAAAACAACAATAATTTGAAACAAAAGATGTTCCCTTTGCTCTTATCACTTAGGAAATTCCCAGGATTTTAGAAACTCTGTACAAGAAACATAAGTTTGAGCAAACTCTGGGAGATGGTGAAGGACAGGGATGCCTGGCCTGCTGCAGTCCATGGGGTCACAAAAAGTCAAACACGACTGAGTGACTGAATTCAACTGTGTCAGAAACAAAGACCAACTACATTTCTTACTATAAATCACAACACCACAATACATATTTCTATACATTCTATGTGTACAGTCTACATATATTCAACATGGCACATAATAAGATAAATGCCAGTTAAGATCATGCTGAGATAATAGTTTTCATCTCTCAGAGGCTTCCCTGGTGACGGTTAAGAATCTACCTGCAATGCAGGAGACCCAGGTTCGATCCCTGGGTCGGGAAGATCTCCTGGAGAAAGGAATGGCTACCCACTGCGGTTTTCTTGCCTGGAGAATTCCGTGGACAGAGGAGCCTGGCAGGCCACAGTCCACAGGGTCGCCAAGAGTCAGACACGACTGAGCGACCAACACACTTTCGGTCCTCAGAAGGGCAGGAGCAAAAGCTGAGCTGCTGGCAGTGGTGTGGGGAAGCAGGCAGGCTTGTCCAGCGCTGCCGGCGGCGGGTGAGCAGGACCGTTGTTTTGGAGGGACTTGGGCGATGTCAGCCCCACACTTGCACACCCCTCCCTTTGAACCCTCCCTTTGCCCAGCACTCCCACTTCGAGGAATTTTTGCCTCAAAAGATGTTCCCAAGTATGAGAAGTGATCTCTGTCCAGCATGGTTCGTTGCAGCACCCTTTGGCAGAACAGAAGCTGGGAACTGCCCTACATGTCCCTCATTGTGAGGGGACTGGATGAATCAGTGAGGTTCATTGTACAGTGGAGCACTGTGCCACTTTGCAGGGGGCATGGGGTCCTGATAGAGAGTGCCTTTTGTGTCTGTGGTACACCACCAAGTATGAAAAAGTGAAGGAAAAGGAACACCTTTTACAAATGATGCTCCATTGGGAAGGGCAGTTTGGAACCTGAGGGGAAAGTGTAGGTGTTTCAGGAAGGGGGACCCCTTCCAGGGTCTTGAGTGGGCTCTTGCCTAACCCTCGGAAATGAATTATCTGAGGAGACCCACATGCTGATAAAGCAAGAGACTTTATTGGAAAGTGACGCCTGGGAGGAGAACAGGAGGTTTAGGGAACCCAGGAGAACTGCTCTGCCAGGTGACTTGAAGTCTCAGGTTTTATGGTGATGGGATTTTATGGTGACAGTTGTCTCTGGCCAATTATTCTGACTCAGGGTCCCTCCTGGTGGCACACACATTGCTCGGCCAGGATGAATTCCAGCGGGGAGAATTCTGGGAGGTTGATAGGACACATGGCATCTACAATGACCTTTTCGGAATTCTTCTGGCTGGTGGTGGCTTGTTCCATGTTCCTTACCAGGACCTCCGGTTATAAAATAAGCCAAGCAGATGGTTGCTATGGTGCCTGGCCAGGATGGGTGGTTTCAGTCAGTGTGTTTCCCCCAGTGGAGGTTTTTTGAAGATTCCAGCCCCTGGTAGCCCAAGAGCACAAGTCACTATCAAAGCAGATACCGTAGATTTCTATAGCAGGGGCTGTGTTCTTGGCTCTGTGTGTGTCTATTATGCATACAGCCAGCCAGCTGTATCTGAGATTATCTATGTGTGTGGGTATGCGTGTATATATAATTTCACTACTTTATTCAGGCCTCAGCTTGAATGGCCCCTCAGAGAGGCCTTCCCGAGCACCCTAAGACGGCTCCTGCTCTGTTTCCCTTCATAGCAACCGTTCTTACACATTTGTTTGCTTTCTGCACCATCCTCCTGAACTCTGAGAGCAGCGATCATGGGCCTTATCTCAGTGTTTAGAGCAGTGTCTGGCCCATAGTAGTTGCTTAATAAGTCTCTGCTGAATGACTGTGAATGCGCCTGAAGAATGAAAATTGTCCTCATGTTAGCTGTGGACCTGAGGCCCCCAGAGGCCTTGACCTTCTTTCATGGAACAAACTGAGGACCCCTGCTCTTCTGACTGGGGAAGAGGCAAGAAGTGGCCCTAGACTGCCTTTGATGTGGCTAAAACTCTCGCTTTACTCACATTTCCACCTTGAGAGATACAGATGCGGGGGGGGAGGGGGGGGTGTCTGCCTGTGAGGCACTGAGAAACGAGCCTCTACTGTTCTCTTCTGATGCCCACTTCCCAGACTGTCTGTGGCCCATCTCTCCTCTGTGGCTTGCATTCGTGCCATGGAGAGTAGCTTAGAGGGGGAGAGAATCTTCCAACCTGAAGGCTTCTTTCCTCTGGAGGACCCTTGACTTCCGCCCTGTGCTTAATTTTATCAGAGTCCAGTTTGGCCCAAGGATGTCGGCAGATGCGAGGAGTTGAGAGCATTGTTTATGGTTTCTTCAGTGTTTGGGGTATAACAGCTTTGCTAACATCTTTTAGGGCTCCCTCTGTGCCAGCCGTTTTGCCAGTCCTTCAGTCCGTTACCTTACTTAATCCTCCCAACAGGCTTGTTCAGGGGTGGACATGGCCCACCCACCCCACCTCCACCTTTACTGATAAGCAGACTTGGGCTCAGAAAGGTCTAGTCATGAGCCATGGGTCACATAGCTGCTGAGAGGCTGAGCTGGGATTTGATTCTGGCCCTCGCCGGCCACCACGAAGGCCTTCTCCCAGCCACGTGGCCTTACTGCTTGTCCATCTGCTTTGGGTATTCTCCTGGAGGAGGGTCTGGTTTCTTTCAGCGCAATATGATGGATTGTCGGTCAGGTCACAAAGCCCCGCTGGCCAGCATGAGGCCTTGTTGGGCTGGGAGAAGTGGGTGGAGAGCCTTCTGCTTGCTTCTTTTTCATAGACATTTACCGCAGGAATGACCAAACTTCTGTTTCTCTTCAAGACTGGTTCTCACCTTGGGCAGGAGAGAGGGTGGGAGAGCACCCTGTGACCACCCCGTCAGGTCTCTCTGTCCTCTGCTGCCTGTTACCGAGTAAAAACCAGAGTCCTCATCGTCCCTGCACAGTCTGCCCCGCCTTGACCTGTGACTTCTCCTCCCACCCCTCACCTGCCTGGCTCCTTCCGTGGGCCTCCTCAGTGTTCCATAGACACTAGGGTATGTACCCTCCTCAGGACCCTTGCTCCAGCTCTTCCTGCTACAAGGAAGGCTCTTATCTCATACCCATGCGCTTTGCTCTCACATTATCTTCTAGGGCAAAATGTGCAAAGGCCCTAGGGTAAGAATAAGCTTGAAAGGGGAAAGCAGGCCAGTATGGTGGGAGCATTTGGATGAGGAGTAAAATGGAAGGGGATGAGGTTCCTAGAGGCGTTGAAAATTTTTAAGCAGGAAAGGAGTCTGGTCCTTGTTTGATTTGATCCTTCTGGCTGAGTGTGTGTAGAATAGAATCTGGGAAGGCAAAAGTGAACTCAGGAAGACCAGCAGCAGATGTCAGGGAGCTGTCCAGGTGAAAGATGGTGCTGGCAGCTTGGCCTGAGAGAAGGAAAAGGGGGTGGGGGGGTGGCTTCCCTGGTGGTCCAGTGGTTAAGAGTCTGCCTTCCAGTGCAGAGGGAGCTGGTTTGATCCCTGGTCAGGGAGCTAAGATTGCACATGCCTCAGGGCCAAAAAACCAAAACATACAACAGAAGCAATATTGTAACAAATTCAACAAAGACTTTAACAATGAAACAAAATTAAAAAGGCAAAAGGAAATAGATTCAGGATGTGTTTTGGAGGTTGTGGCAACAGAACTGGCAAATGGACTCGCTGTGGAGGGGGAAGGAAGGAGAGACATGGGCTCTGCTGGTTGTCTGCATTGCCCTTTGTTGGCTTGTCTCTCCTGATGTTCCCTCAAATTGTCTCCCATTTTCCCCATTCATGGAGGCCGCCCACTCCCTTGCCGGCCAAATCTCTAAGGATCAAGGGCAAGGGCATCCCAGGTAGAGGGAACCACTCCAGCTAAGGCTCTGCCACACCTGGCCCAGCTCTGGTCAGAGTGTAGGCTGCAGAATGGGAGCACAGGGCCTCAATCCACCACCTAAATCCTGTGTACCTGCTGCTGATTTGAGATGTGTTTTCATGCCCTCCCATCCCCCGCCTTCCCCTGAGTCGCTTTTTCATCTGGCGACGTCCAGTCTCCTCCCCCCACCCCAACCCCTACCCC
>SJYX01017817.1:43507-68645 GCA_006410675.1 Oreotragus oreotragus
ACAGCCCCCCGACAGGTGAGTCTGGAGCTGCAGGCAGTGTGACCGCAGCAGGTGCCTTCAGGTGGAGTGGCTGCCAATGCGCTCTACATGAGCTCAGCTTTGTCGTCCTGTCATTTGAGTCACGCCAGGGTCTTTGGTTCTAGACCAGCCCTGTAGGCTGACGGGCCTGTAGGAAGGGAATGAGAAGACCTCTTGCTTCTCTGAGCTCGACTCTTCCTTATTCTTCATCCCCTGTTCCCTCCTGTCTTGTCCTCAGAAGACAGGGCCCCTCAGCTAGCAGCTGTTCCTGCAGCCTCCTTTGCCCTTCCTCAGAGGCTAGGGGCACTTGGGGGTCTCCAGGCTGCTCACTAATGAGGCCATTCAGCCAGCAGGAATTTAAAACCATGACCTGCACGCCCGTGAGAAGAGAGCGTCCCTTCTGTCTTCTGCACTTGGTGCCTTCGGGTCCCTAAAGACCGGCTCCCACCCTGGCTGGGGTTTCTCTCTTGTGCCATTGGGAGGTGTCGGCCAGGCTGACTTGTCAAAATTAGTATCTCTGGCAGTTTGCTTTCTGCCTGCCCAAGGGCTGTGGAATTAGAGGAATTGTGAATCTCACGAGCAGGTAAAATGTGATGTTTGAGTTTGCACTAGGTCAAAACATGGGGGCTGGGGGGATGGACAGCCTTGAAGGAGAAAATATAGGGCATTAATGAGCTCAACTGAGTTTTCTCCCACGTTGCTGGAGGACATGTGAATCATCGCAACCTTTTTAGAAGACAGTCTAAAAAAGAAACCTTATTTATTTTTGAATGAGCAGTCCTGGCACGTGATAACACCAAAATGACGCAAAACACCACATACAGTGAAAATCAAGTCTTCCTCCCCAGTCCCTTGCCGCCCAGTTCACCTCCTGTGAGGACGCCCATTTCAGGTGTATTCTTCCAGTGACACTCTACACCCCAACAAGCACCTGCTAAACACACAGCTCTATCCTTTGATCTCAGAAGCCATTCTCTAAGCTAACTATAAAATACTCCATAAATAGCCTTTGATGCCTGTGAATTTACCCTGTGGAAAAAACGGCCCTCCTCCCCATACAAAAGGTTACTTATTGCAGCATTATTTGTGGTGGCAAAATGAAAAAGCAAAACCCCAGAAGGAAAATTGACGCCCATTTTTCAGGGAATAATTGAGTAAAATGTGGCACCTCCACACTGTGGAATATTAGCTGCTAAGAAGAGTGGGTCAGAGCTCTCCTAGTTGATTTAGAGGCAATTCTTTGATGCAGTTAAGGGAAAGCAAGATTCTGAGAAGTAGATATGATATGATTCTGTTTATTTAAAATACAGAGAGAAAAATCCGTATGTTGTGTATGGTGTTTAAAAACAAAACAAAACATTTATTTGCCTGCACCGGGTCTTAGCTGTGGCACGCAGGATCTTTAGTTGTGGTGTGCAGACTTTTAGCTGTGGCATGTGGGACCTAGTTCCCTGACCAGAGATCGAACCCAGGCCCCCTGCACTGGGTGCAGAGTCTTAGCCCCTGGGCCACTGGGGAAGGCCCTGTATGTTGTGTCTGGGTGGCGGCTCTCGCAGTCATGCTCTGCCACGTCACGCAGCCCAGCGCTCTGTCTTCGGGAGACGTTGCAGTGTCCTCTATTGTGGTCAAAACAAACTCCACTCGTTGGACAACCCTAGAGGGCTCCTGGGGAGGGTATCAAACCCACGTGAGGAGCGCCCATGGATTTGGTGTTGGGAAAGGCGCCCCTGGACCTCTGTCAGCATAGGAGGGGCTCGTGTGGCATGTGGTGAGAAGTCACTTCTAAACGACAGTGACAGGCTATTTGAGCTACTTCCCAGGCATTTGGTAGGATGAAATAAGCAGAGTTTGGTCAACTGTGTGAAGCCAGGCAGTGCCACCAAGTCTGCCCCTCAGGAGAATAACCAGGAAGAATTTGACAAACGCCGAAGTCAAGGCCTCAGGTCCCGGGCCATGATCTGGTGAAGCTGCCCAGGGCAGGCGGCACAGGCAGCAAGTTACCTCACACCCACCCCAGCCCACCCACAGAGCCACACGGTGAGATGCTGCTCACACCCCCGCCCCAGCAGGCCAGCCCTATTGCTGGGGAGAGTGGACCTGGAAGGAAGCCGTGGGGGGACACGTCCCCAGAGGACGTTGTGACTTGCCACTCCGGGGGGTCTGTTTGTGCTGTGGTCTGTGATCGTCCTGGCCCTGGAGTTGTTCTCTGTGAGGCTCTGCTTCCCTTCCCCTTTCCTGCTCCTCGACCCAGAGCAAAGGAGCATTCCTCCAGGATTCTGGTGTCCCCTCAGGATGCATGCGGCTTTCAGTGGGCTGGGGGCTCATAACCCCAGTGAGCCATAGCTCATCGCCTGCTGGGCTTCCCTGGGCAATTGTTGTTCCGTTGCTAAGCCAAATCCAGCTCTTTTCGACCCTAGGGACTGTAGCCCGCCAGGCTCCTCTGTCCGTGGGATTTCCCAGGCAAGAGTCCTGGAGTGCGTTGCCATTTCCTTCTCCAGGGAATCTTCCTGACCCACAGATTGAAGCCAGGTCTCCTGCATTGGTGGATTCTTTACCACTGAGCTACCAAGGAAGCCCTCACTTGCAGTGGCTGTTCTTGATTGAGACCTCCTCACTCAGTGGACCACTTTTATCTCCAGTGCTTTCTCCCTGCTCTTGACTGTGTTCCTTATGCTTCCATCACCACCAAAAAGAGAATGCTTCCTGTTGCTGGATCAGCATCTCTTCCTCTGTTTTGTCTCCTACTGGTCGTTCATCAGAAGTGAGAGCTCACTGGTCACTGGCTGATCTATTCACCCCCTTAGAGAAGGAAAGATCTGATTGTTGCTGACTCTGTCTTTATCTTGCTCAGGGTGGGTAGAGTGGGTGTGTGTGTGTGTGTGTCTATATATACACTATATATACTATATTATACTATATGTATATATATATACTATATATATATATAAAGGGTATTCTCAGGTTTCTGATTTGGGTAGTTGATGGTATCTTGTGGACCACTGTCCGCCAGTGGATGGGAGAGAAGCAGGTACAGGTAAGGATATTATATGGAGAGAGAGACAGAGAATGTATGAGAGAATATATATATGATCGTACACACACATACATATGGAGAGAGAGAATTCATATCGTTATTGGAAATACAAAAATATGCCCTACAAAAAATCAGGCAGCGACTGTTAATTTATTGAATTCATTTAACAGGCATTTGCTGATCTGCTCTTCTTGTGCTGTGCACAATTGGAATCTGGCAGAAAACCACTTTGGAGAAACTCACGAGACTGTGTAAAGATCACTTTCGAATCTTCCTTCTCCGCCTCACCCCACCACTCCCTTCACAGCCAGGCCCTCATCAGGGCTTCTGTGTCCTTGACCTGAAACAGGTCATCACCAACCTTCTCTTCCGTCCCGCTGCCCTTGCCCCGCTCCCAGCTGCCAGCATCCGTCCTTGGACGTGACAGCAGCCAGTTCACGCTTCTCCCTGCTTCTCTTCAACCCCGGCAGTCTCTGTGCAGCAACCAGAGGGGTCTTTCAAATGTCAGTCAGAGCACACCATCCTCCTCCTCCTGGTTAGACTTAGATAAAGAGCATATGGCTGGCTGGGGCTCACACAGCCCTCGAGCTTCTGCCTCATCTCCCAGCACCCCCTCCCTCCCTCACCACAGCGATCTGGACAAGAGGGCCTCCTCTGAGTGTATTTAACAAATTCCTCCATCTCCTGGAATAATCTTTTTCTTTCTTAGCTTTCATTAGAGACTTTATTACCAATCTGGTAATTCAATCTGAGTAGCCCTTTGAGTGTCTTTTAATTGAGATATAATTCACATACTGGGCTTCCCTGATAGCTCAGTTGGTAAAGAATCTGCCTGCAATGCAGGAAACCCCGATTTGATTCCTGGGTCCGGAAGATGACCTGGAGAAGGGATAGGCTACCCTCTCCAGTATTCTTGGGCTTCCCTTGTGGCTCAGCTGGTAAAGAATCCACCTGCGATGTGGGAGACTTGGATTCAGTCCCTGGGTTGGGAAGATCCCCTGGAGAAGGGAAAGGCTATCCACTCCAGTATTGTGGCCTGGAGAATTCCATGGACTATATAGTCGATAGGGTCGCAAAGAGTCAGACATGACTGACTTTTCTTTCACATACCATAAAGTTCACCCTCTTAAAGCGTGGTTCACAAGCATGGTTCATTGTTTTTTAGTGTGTTCCCAAGATTGTGCGACCATCACCAGTATCTAATTCCAGTATGTTTTCATCCACACAGGAAACACCCTGTACCCATTAGCAGTTACTCCCCTTCCGTGACCTCCGCCTCCCAGCCCCTGGAAACCACTGATCTACTTTCTGTCTCTGGATTGTCCTATTCTGGGCATTTCATATAAATGGAATCTCCTGATATGAGGTGGTCTTTGTGATTAGCCTCTTTCACTTAGCATCATGTTTTCAGTGTTCATCTATGTTATATTTACAGCTGCGTAATATTCCACTGTATGGATGTATCGTGTGTTGTTTATCCATTCCTCATTTGATGGGTGTTCTGGGATAGTCTTACTCCGATTCTCCACATGGCTTCCTTCTCCTTTCTCTTTGGGTTTGTGCTGAAACTCACTCAGGTTTCCTACATTGTCCTTCTGACGGTTTGCACTTGTGTGCACATCTGTTCCCCTGTTTCTCTTCTGTCCTCTGGACTGTGAGTTCTGTAGGGTGGGGCCCTGTCTGCCTTTTTTGCTGCAGGGCCTTCACTGCTGCTCGTGCGGCTTTCTCCTGCTCGTGCCGGCTTTCTCCTGCTCATGCGGCTTTCTCCTGCTGCGGCGAGCGGGGCTGCTCTCCAGTTGCAGTTCGCAGGCTTCTCATGGTGATGACTTCTCTTGTTGCGGAGGACAGGCTCCGTAGTTGTGGCTCATGGGCTTACTTGCCCTGTGGCATGTGGAATCTTCCCAGACCAGGGATTGAACCCGTTTCCCCAGCATTGGCAGGTGGATTCTTAACCCCTGGAGCAACAGGGAAGTCCCGACTCTTATCTGCTTTTGTTCACCCTGCCTCACTCAGTGTCCAGAACAAGGTAGTTCGTAGTAGTTGCTGGATGAATGACTCAGTACATCTCATCCAGTTCTCGCTTTACATCCTCTTAAGGCAAAATGATTGTAATTCCTTTCTGTGGAAAATTCTGTATGTAGCGTTCTATCTACTTACTGTACCTAGCTCTCTATTCTGAATAGTGGCAGGTTGCTGGGAGGATTGCTCTGGTGTAGAACACTGTCGCATCTGCTGGGTAAGGCCACAGTGTCATTGGAAACCGCATGTGGCTGCCAGTAGCAAAGATGAGAAGTAACAGTGGCGTAAACTCAATGGCAGGTTGTTTCTCTTGTGAGTAAAATGTCCTGGGATCTGCAGTCTGGGGCTGGGCTGGCGGCTCCATAGTCCTCGGGTAAAGCAAGATACTTCTATCCTTTTGCTTAACCATCATGGCACTGATGCTGAAGCTGAAACTCCAATACTTTGGCCACCTGATGCAAGGAACTGACTCATTGGAAAAGACCCTGATGCTGGGAAAGACTGAAGGCAGGAGGAGAAGGGGACAACAGAGGATGGGATGGTTGGATGGCATCACCGACTTGGTAGACATGAGTTTGAGCAAGCTTTGGGAGTTGGTGAATGATAGGGAAACCTGGCGTGCTGCAGTCCATGGGTTTGTAAAGAGTTGGACACGACTGAGCGGCCAAACTGAACTGAGCTTTGGGGGAGCTTGGGAGATGTAGTCTTTGCTGAGCATCCCGAGAAGAAAGGGAAGAACGGCTGCTAGCTGGACAGCTAGCACCAGAAGGCCCGTTTCCTGCCCCTGGGCCCTGGCAGCCAACTTCTGCCCATTGGCCTGAGCCGCCAAGCCTTCTCCTTCCCTAAATGGCCAGAATCAAAGGAGTGTCTTTCTGTCTGACTGAGGGGGAAATTTTGAAGCCTCTCGAAGGCCTTTAGTCCGAAAAACTGACCATGTCACCAGCGTTAAAATTAATGGTATCACACCTTTTTGAACATTTAGTACATGATCAGTTCTGCTCTAAACATTTTTCATGAAGTAATTTACTTCATAGGGCTTCCCAGGTGGCTCATTGGTAAAGAATCCACCTGCCAGTGCAGGAGACACAGGTTCAATCCCTGGTTCAGGAAGATCCCCTAGAGAAGGAAATGGCAACCCACTCTAGTGTTCTTGCTTGGAGAAGCCTATGGACAGAGGAGACTGGTGGGCTGCAGTCCATGGAGTCTCACAAAGAGTCAGACACGGCTGAGTGACTGAAAAGCAACAACAGTTTACTTTATCCTCGTCTCCACCTTACAGATGGGGAGACTGAGGCACGGAAAGGTTAAATAATCCTAGACATTCTCGCTGCTAATGTTTCTTTTTCATTCCTCCCTCTCAGTGTATACAATGAACAAGAGGATTAAAAAATAAAGCCTGACCTACTTTGGTAGATTGACCAGTGTCCAGTCTCCCATCTGATGAGCTGAGTTCCAGAGCATGCTTTGTGGAAAAGCACTCAGCAGTCGAAACCACATTGACAGGCTGTTTTCATAGGAGTGCAGGAAGGGGCTTAACTCTTGGCACATCCAGCAAATGCCTACTGACAGGAGGAAAAAGGATCCACAAGCTCTGCAGGATTTCCCCAGCCCGTGAGCCTGCAGCCAGTAGACCTCAAAGCATTTCTGCCAATGGGCGGGGCGTGGCCTTTGAAACCATGGCCTCTGCGACAGCTGTTAGGGTCCATGAGAAGAAAGAAGGCCCTCTCCAGTTCAGATCCTTTGAGAATTAATTCAGGCACCAAGTCATCTTTCAGGATGCCTGTGATCTGGGAGATAGTGAAGGACAGGGAAGCCTGGCATGTTGCAGTCCATGGGGTCACAAAGAGTTGGACATGACTGAGCGACTGAACAACAGGAATGATCAGCCATACTTGATGGAAATCTCCGATTCTCAGAGTTCACCTCTGAACTGGGACTTTTTGAGACTGTCTCAGTCTCCTGTTAGTTGCTCTTTACAAACTCTGGTTAGTGGTGTGATGGTGCACTGTGATGGAGAAGGTGTTTCGGTTAGGAGTGCACTGGGCTGCAAGTATCAGACAACACAGGTGGCATTGTCACTTCAACACATTGGAGGTTGTTTGTGACTTATAACACCTACAGGGAGAGGATGTGACTCAGTAACTTGGCAGAGTGAATGCCAGCGCTGTGCCCCATCATGGCCACAAGACGGCTGCTGCCCCCGCCCTCCCCACAGGGGTGGGGCACCCTGAGAGTTCAGTCCTTCCCTTCTGGCAAAGTAGTGTTCTGGAGACAAGAGAGTGAGTGAGTGAGTGAAGTCGCTCAGTCGTGTCCGACGCTTTGTGACCCCATGGACTGTAGCCTACCAGGCTCCTCTGTCCATGGGATTTTCCAGGCAAGAGTACTGGAGTGGATTGCCATTTCCTTCTCCAGCGGATCTTCCTGACCCAGGAATCGAACCTGGGTCTCCCACATTGTAGACAGACGCTTTACCATCTGAGCCACCAGGGAAGTCCAAGACAAGAGGGAGCCTCTCAAATCCAAGTATCACGTCTACATTCCAAGCTGGAAAAAGGCAGACTGGTGAAGAGGCAGAAGGTCATGTGGGTGAGCCTCATTCTTTTTATGAGGAGAGCAAACACCTTCCCAGATGCCCTGACTGAATGTTCACTTGCCCCAGTGTGGAGATAAGATTCTGCTTTATCTTCTAGATACACTTGTAATTTCCTCTTGTGTTTAGGTCTTGGATCCATCTGAAAATGATGTCTGAATGTGGAATGAGATTGGGTTCAGGGCTAAGCCTTTCTGTTAACTCTATGTTTGGGAATTGGCATGGTTGGTGGTTCTGGCGCCAGACCCACTGGGTTCAAATCCTGCCTGGCTGTACCACCTCCTTTGCTGTGTGACCTTGGGCAGGCTACCCCTCTGTGCCTCAGTTTCCTGAGTTGTTAAAAATGAGGATGCTGGTAGACCCACCTACACAGGCTTGTTATGACAGTTAAATGAGTTGATGATTGACTTGAAAACAATTCTGGCGTGTAACAGAAATCAAAGCCTTACCCTTCAAGCCAGAATGAGAATTCACAAGGTCTTGTGGGTCTGGGGACTTGGCAGGGAATCTCAGACCCCAGTCAGTGGAGAAAGTCACTGAGGTCACTGTCTCTCTTTACAAGAAACGGCCAGACTGTTCTCTGAAGATGACTGTTGCAACATACGCTCCCACCTGCAGAGACTTCCCCTAATTCCATAACTTTAGTACATTTGATGGTGTCAGACTCTGACTTCTTAGCCAGTCTGCTGTGCATAAGATGGGCACTCATGGACGCTTTACCTGAGCAGTTTTTCTGTAGAGGTATGTCATGTGCCACTCAACCAGAAGTTAGTTGGGCTAGGTTGGAGGCAGGACAACCATGAGACAGTTCCCCCCACCCCACCCCACTCCTGGCACAGTGAAGACCTCAGAGTTCCGTGCTCAGAGCCCAGTACCAAGATGCTTCTCTGGGACTGGGCTGGGGAGGGGTGGAGGCTGAGGAGAGGACAGAAGATGAAGCTGTAAGATCCTCGTAGTGAGCAATCCAGCCTTGGTCATGATTATGGACTGAATCAGTGCCGAATCATTAACGTGTGTTATTAACAGAATATGGGTCATAAGAGAAAACGTGATTAATTACAAGAGGATCCCAGTGGCTGTCATACAAGATAGCAGTTAAGGGCCTGGATTTTCCCACGGCAAAGTCTTTTCTTCCCATAGCAGCCTTTCTTTGTTGGCAGGTGGGTAGGGGCAGTTCAGTGAATGGAGATTTTCCGAAGTTGCTGTTCCAGA
This sequence comes from Oreotragus oreotragus, assembly GCA_006410675.1. Taxonomy (NCBI): domain Eukaryota; kingdom Metazoa; phylum Chordata; class Mammalia; order Artiodactyla; family Bovidae; genus Oreotragus; species Oreotragus oreotragus. The sequence goes on from SJYX01017817.1 coordinate 52,381, forward strand.
AACGGTGGGGATGGGTATGATGGGAATCTTCTCTAAATGAAGGGTGAATGGACCACTTTATTAGTAGGTGAGTAGGTCCCTCATGCCCCCAATGCGAAGCTCTGGTAAAGTCTAAAAAGGAGAACGCAGCTTGTAGCAGAAGGCCCCTCCTGGGCTTGGTTCTCCTTCACCTCAAATTGAAATGCCTAGGCCAGCCACTTACAGACCTGTCTGCCGCAATGACCGCCTGGTCAGGGGGGCTGCCTAGAGGTTGGATGAACACTGGCCAGGATGTGTGTCTTGTTCAGTAAAAGACAGAAGGCTGCCATCTCTGGGCACAGCAAAAGGAGCTGGTAGGGCCTGGTCCCAGCCTTTGGGGCTGCCGATCCTGCCCACTGGGGAAATGGATGCCAGCACCAGCCACAGGCTGTCACTTGTCAGATTAGCCAGCCCTTTACCCAGGTGGCACTAGTGGCAAAGAATCGACCTGCCAGTGCAGGAGATGTGGGTTTGATCCCTGGGCCAGGAAGATCCCCTGGAGGAGGAAATAGCAACCTTCTCCAGTATTCTTGTCTGGGAAATTCCATGGACAGAGGAGCCTGGTGGGGTACAGTCCATGGAGTTGCAAAGAGTTGGACATGACTGAGTGCACACACGCACACAGAGACTTCCTTACTTGGCCTTTGTGAAGAGCTGTGAGTGGATGACCTTTTCCATATGAGTTGAGATGGAAACTGAAGGGAAGAAGTGCAGGGACAGAAAAGACCCAGGTGCATAGGCTGCTCTGGGGTCAGGAGAGCAGCTCCCGGGCTGGCTGGCCTTGCAGAAGCACCTTGCCTGGAGCCATGGCTATAAAGCCGGCTTCACAGGATTTCAGCGAGGATCAAAGCCAAGATCATTAACATGTAAACACCATGAAATGTGATATAAGAGATTGGTTTTCAGGATGTTGATTGTGGAGTAATGGAACTTTTGTCAGATACTTCCCTGAGAGGCCATTTTTTAAAACAGAAAAAAGTAGAGCTGCTGTAGGGGAATGGGGGTATGGAGGCCCCCTTCTGTCTCCCTAAGGCCCATACTCAGGGGAGTTCAGGGTGAAACCTCCTGGGGCTGTGAGGAGGCTCTGCCCCCAACTGGCCCTGAGTCCCAAGCAAGACATCTCAGCATGCTGAACCTCAGTTTCCTTATCCATTAAGTGGGCAGATCAGAGTAGATTGAAGAGTTCTTCACCCAGTTCCTATGAACAGAGGTTTCAGAGGTCTTTGGCATCCCCATTACAGTTTGGGGGGTGGAGGCAGGGAGGGGGCATTCCTAGAGAGACATGGCATAGTTTTGTTTTGTCAGCGCCTTGGAAGGATTATGTTCATTGGAACACCAAGGAGCACTGTATTGATTTCTGAGGTCCCTTCAAGCTCTAACTGTCAGTTATTCCGTTGTAAATGATAGAATGAATCCTCCCAACTCAAACTGGCTTAAACTGCAAAGGTGGAATTCATGGCTTTAGGACTTGAAAATCTCAGAGCTGGCCTGACCAGAGTCCGCACTCAGGTATTCTTGTCAGGAATCCACCCTACTCCACTTCTGGATTCCGCCTCTTTCGGCTTTGACTTTATTCTCCGGTGACCATCCCCTCCCCCAGGGGGCAGAGAAAAACCCTCAAGCAGCCCCTACCTTCCACCCATTTCTTCCTCCCCATAATCCAGCAAAATGTCCGGGGTCGACTGTGATTGGCTTTGCTTGGGTCACATGTCTCCCAAGAGCCAGTCGCTGTGGCTGAGGGGAGGAGTCATGAGACTTGGAGGTAGGCCAGGATGCCCTCTCACCCCCAGGTTCTCTCATCCTGGCTTTTGTTTCTTGGTATAAACCCTAGGAAGCAAGGTGCGCAGCCCTGTGACTGTAACCTCTGTGACAGGTGAGCCAGGGCTGTTGCTCTGGTGGGTGCTGGAGTTACTAAAGCAACTCCAACTGGGGTCCTTCCTTCCCAGGGTGGTGTAAGAGGGGCTCTAGGCTGTCTGGGGTCCTGGCTGAACTCCTGGTGCTAAACCCTGCCTTTGCTGTATTTCCACACTCCTTGGGCATCTTCCTTTCTGCTGCGGCCCCTCCTGTGTATCAAGGTCCCCAGACTGATGGACATCACAGCTTCCTCCATTTGACAGGAAATAGATTCCCAGCTTAGAGAGACATGGCACCACTGCACATCACTGCTGATGTGTCTTTAAAGAGCCATGAGCATCACTCAAGAGAAAGAAAGGGGGGAAATGAGTGGCAGAAAAGCAATTTCCGATGTAGTTATAAAGGCACTGATTACAGTTTTACAGGCAGGGGCTTCCTGATCATCCCAAGAATTTTTTTAATGGAAAGCCTGGTGATAAAGGAAGGTGTTCTAGGTGCTTCTGGTTCCCTCTTGCCCTTCCAAGCATGTTGAAAATCCAAGTCATTAGTATTTCATAGACCAGCTTTAGGGACTGCAGCCACCCAAGAGATTCTTTCTGAGTTTTTACAGAGTGTGTGTTTTTCTCTATTTGATGATTCTATGTATAGCAGCTGTTTCTAATTTTATTTTATGCTTTCCGAAGTGTCTTGGTAGTGAGCTGTGGGAATTGTCAAGAACCGTACTTACGCCTTCCCTTCTGTGTCAGTTGAGAGTCATTCGGTTGTGTGAACAAGTAGAAATTCAGGTCAGCCTGCTTACATATGAGAGGAAATGTTTGAACTTGCAGTCTGGGACATACTATGTGTAACGACCTCAGGGTTGCTGGGACCCCGTTTCCTTCCATCTCCTGGCTCTGCAGTCCTCTGTTGGTTTTATTGTCAGATGGGCTCTGGGGCAGCTCCAGGTATATATCCAACCAGCTTAGCAGCCCCGGAGATTTTCCTATTATCCCAGCTCACGTCCTGAGACTCTTCTGTGGACCTGATCAGCTGGCTTTGGTGCCAGGGTCACCTTGAGCCACCCCTGAGGTTAGAGCTCTGGAGGAGGGGGGTGCAGTGACTTTATTGGCCAGGCCTATGATTTTATGACACCATTCCCTTCCCTATCAACCTGTGGGTGGGGTCGTCCTCACAGGAATCCCATGGGCTGAGTGAGAAAGATGAGGTTCCAAGGGCTGACCTGGAAAAGGGAAGTGGGTACAGGATGGACCAAAACCACTCAGTGCCCAGGACCGCTTTCCATATGAAACTAACACAGATATGGATCTGTCCCACATTCCCTAGCTGTTACCTTCCCTTAACACCTGCTCCACCTTTACCCTATCTCAGGACTAGCACAGGCACCCTTAGTCTCGGGTTCATGGACCCTTGAAGAATCCTTGGATGCAATTTAGAGGATCATGAAATTGGCTGGGGGAAAATTACATCTTTATTTTCTCTACCATCTAACTGAAATAATTTCCATTCCTTCTGAACAAAGGCCACAAGCCACATTGTATTAGCAACACCCATGACTTTGTCACCACTCGAAAACTCAAAAGTATTTCCATATCATATTACTGTTGTGGATATTGCAGATTATCACTTACACTCATCTCTTCCTAAATGACTGTAGTTCTTGGACCCACTGCTAAGATCTTGTGATTTAAAGCATTCACTATTACTGTTGTTCATTTGCTCAGTCATGTCCAACTCTTTGCGACCCCATGGACTGCAGCACGCCAGGTTTCCCTGTCCTTCACTGTCTCCTAGAGTTTGCTCAAACTCATGTCCATTGAGTCAGTGATGCCTTCCAACCATCTCATCTTCTGTCACCCCCCTTCTCTTGCCCTCAGTCTTTCCCAACATCAGGGTCTTTTCCGTGAGCTGGCTTTTCACATTAGGTGGCCAAAGTATTGGAGCTTCAGCTTCAGCATCAGTCCTTCCAATGAATATTCAGGGTTAATTTCCTTTAGGATTGACTGGTTTGATCTCCTTGTTGTCCAAGGGATTCTCAAGAGTCTTCTCCAGCACTACAACTTGAAAGCATCATTTCTTAGGTGCTCAGCCTTCTTTATGGTCCAGCTCTCAGTGGAAAAACCATAACTTTTTACAGACCTTTGTCAGCAAAGTGATGTCTCTGCCTTTTAATACACTGTTTATGTTAGTCAAAAGCATTCATAAAGAAGCACAAAGATGACTGTATCTCAGAATAGGTTTTGTGTTACAGATATTTCTGAATATAACTCATTTCCTTTGTAACCTTGTGTATTGCATTTTGTATGCCTGAGCATGTGATTCTAATAGAGAACCCACACCCTTCTTCACCAGGCTGCTAACAGGGGTCCCTGGCCTGAGAAAGGGTAAGAACTAAGAACTTTTGGCTTCTCCAGCATCCCTAAAGGCAAGATTATTGAAACTGTCCTAATCCTTAGGCTCTGGAAAGTAGGCCGGCTGCTTGCCAGGTTCCCTTCCTCAGAGGCTCACTGGAGGGTCTGGCTGGCATGTGAGGTCAGCCTTGGTATGTGGGTGGCATGTGGACATGGCTGCATCGGGGAAGGATGGGGAGAGTCCTTGCCAGCCTGCAGTTGGCCCTCTCCTCGTTGATCACCGTGACCACATGGCCTGGCCAAGTGGTCAGGAACAGGCTGTGAATAAGTGTGAGGGACCAGGCTGCCTGGGTTCATCCTCCCTATGATGTACTTTTGACTGGCTGGGCAGCCTCAGCTGGTGGGCCCATTAACCACTGTGTGCCTCAGTTCTCTCATCTGTAATATGGACGCAATAATGTTTTGTATTTCTTAGGCTTATTGGGCAGGGGTGAAGACATGAAATGAGCCGGCACGTTCTGCCTGGACGGAGCTTGGCACACAGGGAGTGAAAGTCACCATTTAGCATCTGGGAAGGTTCTGGGTTGTCCTCTAGATCTCATCTCCCTGCCTTCGTGCCTGGCCTCAACTGAAATGTAATGGCAGACCATGCAGACAGTGGCTTCTTGACCCAGGGACATTCATTCATCCATGAAGTATCCACTCAAAACTGTACAGCCATACTAAATAGTCAAAGACATAAGTTAGTAAAACAGAGTTACAAGTCAGGACAAGAGCTTTTTCTCCATCACTCCTCCGCTCACAGTTGTCTGAAGGAGATGTCATTATAATGGGCTTTCATCTGTGCTCCTGACACCTCCCTGCCCTCATCTCCTACACGCACTCTGCTTCTGCTGCTCCTGAACGACCCCCACCCCCTACCCCAATGCACACACGCTCACGTGCACACACACACGCTCCCGCCTCAGGCCACGTGCCATCCCTGTGCCTGGAAGCTCTTTCCCAGGTGATCACACAGCTCATGGTCTCCTGTGTTCAGGTCTTCATCCTCAGGCCTCCTCTGGCCCCTCAAGAAAAGCAGCAGGTCCCTCCATCTTAGGCACCTGCCACTCTCTGGCTGCAAATTGTATTTGTTCAGTGTCTGCCTTCCCTGCTGCAGTGTCTGCTCCCCATGGGCAGCTACCTGGTCCTGGTCACTGGCGTACCCTTGGTGCCTGGCACGCAGCAGGCGTTCAATAAATACTCATTGAGGGAGTGAATTCGTGAATAACAGCCAGGTACTACGGTAGGAAGGCTCATACTGGCCAAAGATGTAACCTTGTGGTTTTGGGTTTTTTTGTCCCTAGATGCACAGTCTTTGACCTCAGCTCTCCTGGGACCCATCAGGCGCACTAGTGTCCAGAACGTACCAAGGGTGAGTGCTAAGCTTTGTTTGACTTTGGTTTGCTTAAGCTTTACAACTCATGCATGTAAGTCTCTATTATTCTTTGCTTGTTTTTGAGTTTTTGAGTTTTTTTTGTTTGTTTTTTCCTTTTTCTTTATTATTTTTTTAAAAATTTTATTTGGCAGAGTATCAGGGGAAAGAAAGAAGTCCCCTTCACTGTCCCTCCCCACACCCACAGTCTGATGTCTTCCCGCCAAAGTAATGACTGTCAGTAGCAGGGTGGGTGTCCAGCCGGAGCTCACTTCCTTTCAACTTTTTAATTTCCATTTTTAACATTTACACCAAGTGAAATTCACTTTTTGGTGTGTAGTTCTTTGAGTTTAGGCAAATGCGTGCCATTGTGTACCTGCCACCACAGTTAGGAGACAGAATGGCCCCGGCCCCCACCGTGTGGATATGCTGTGTGTCTATCAGCTAAAAATGTTGTGCGAGTAGTTACACGAAATTAAAATAGGTGTACACGGTAAGTACTTACCTGTAATATGAAGATTTTTAACATGTTTTGAAGTAGGTTTCTGGGTGTTTGGCTAGTGAGCACCTTCTTTGGTTTCTTTGGCCTAGACCAGAGGAGGGGGCCTCGGGGTGGGGGGTGTCCCAGGTGATAGTGGGTCATTCCTAAGTGAGAACACCTACCTTTGTTGGCAGGATGCCACAGGGGGCTTGGGAGAGGGGGTGCTGTCTGACCCTTGAAGCACCAAGAGACCCCAATAGTGTGGCAAGTGGGAGAACAGAAGATTCTGGCATCCAGGCTCTGGATGCACATAATGGTATTGGCTGAGTTGCAGGGACCAGTCAGTTGAGTTTGGGAACTGAGTGACTCTGCGGATAGAGGGAATTCCCTCTCAGTCCAGGGGTTAGGGCTTCAAGCTCTCACTGCAAAGAGCCCAGGTTTGATCCCTGGGAACTAAGAGCTTGTGGCCAAAAACCAATTTTTTTAAATTAATAAATTATAGACAGTATCTTCTTCTTTGTTTCTTGGGTGTCTTTATATTCCTTCATCCTGGTCTATGGATCTGCCCAGGTATGAAAGCTTGTTTGTGGGGCAGTCTCTTGAGACCAGCTTTCCGTTGTGGGATGCTTCTTGGCCCAATTCTTTATTAACTTTTTTTTTTTTTTTAGAGGAATTTTAGACTTACAAAAAGTTACAAAAATAGTACGGAGAGTTCACGTTATCTACCCTTCAATCAGCATCCCCTATTGCTACCATCTTACACAGCTGTAGCACAGCTATCAAAACCAGGAAGTGAACTCTGGCCCAGAACTATGAACTAAGTTACAGACTCATTTTACTCGTTTTTTCACCGATGTCCTTTTGCTGCTCCAAGATCCTGTCCAGGACCCCTGGCTGCGTTTAGTGGTCCCGTCTCCTTAATCCTCCTCTCATCCACTTCAGTTCCTCAGTCTTTCCTTGTCTTTTATGACTGTGACACTTCAAGAGAGGGCAGTTCTGTCATTTTGTAGATTGTCTCAATTTGGGTTTCTCTGATATCTCTTCATGACTGCAGTTTAGCGTTTTTTGGCGGAATACCTCAGAGGTAAGGCGCCCACCATGGCGTGTGGCACCCACAGGCCCACGTGTCTTATCACTGGTGATGTTAACCTGGATCACGCGGTCAGGTTGCTGTCTGCTGGTTTCTCCACTGTCTGGTAACTGTTTTTCCCTTTGTAATTGATAGATATCTTGGGAGAGATGCTTTGAGACCACACGAGTTTCTCCTTAAGCTTGCACCCACTCATTTTGCCACTGGTAGGGTGAATCTTGCATGCAAGTTATTACTCTGGTATTTCCCAATGGTGATTTTTTTTTTATGTCCTTCATTCCTTTTACATTTATGAATTGTCCTCATGATTAGCTCTGTAAGGAAGACCTGTCCCTTTCCCCTCATTTATTTCAGTTATTAGCATATATTTGTATGGCCTCATGAAGTGAGGTGAAAGTCGCTCAGTCGTGTCCGACTCTTTGAGACCCCATGGACTATACATTCCAGGAAATTCTCCAGGCCAGAATACTGGAGTGGATAGTCTTTCCCTTCTCCAGGGGGTCTTCCTAACCCAGGGATCGAACCCAGGTCTCCCGCATTGCGGGCAGATTCTTTACCAGCTGAGCCATAGGAAAGCCCAAGAATACTGGAGTGGGTATCCTGTCCCTTCTCTAGCGGGTCTTCCTGACCCAGAAATTGAACCAGGGTCTCCTGCATTGCAGGCGGATTCTTTACCAGCTGAGCCACCAGGGAAGCCCTGTGGCCTCCTGGGTACTCATCTGAATCTCGCTCGGCAAAAGGGGGACTTCTTGGTGGTCCAGTGGTTAAGTCTCCACGTTTCCAGTGCACCAGGTTCAGGCCCAGTCCTTGATAGGGGAACTAAGGATCCCACATGCCGTGCAGCATGGCCAAAGAAAATTTCTCTTTTAATTTAGTATGGTAAAATTCCACTTTCTGAGTGAATGCCTAATATTGCCTCTCAAGCCACAGGAGGACCAGCATTGTTCCCACCTGGTAACCAGTACATCAGGGACTGGAGAGCAGGAGATGGGGTTTCATTTGTCCCTTCATTTGTTCCGTTCATTCCCTCAACAAATAGGCATCTGAGCACCTACTGTTATGTTCCAGGTACTGGGGATCCAGGAATGAGCAAGACAGACAAAACCCTTTCCCTGCAGGCACTGACATCCTACTGAAGGATAAAACAACAGACAAATGAGTGAACGTCGGGATAAGTACTATAAGGATGAGTAAAGCAGGAAAGGGGACTCACTGGGAGCAACTGGGGACGATTTTATTTTATTTTTGGCCACACTGTGCGGTGTGTGGGATCTTAGCTCCCCAACCAGGGATCAAACCAGTGCCCTCTGCATTGGGAGCATGGAGTCTTAGCTGCTGGATCACCAGGAAAGTCCAAGGGGGCAATTTTAGACTAGGTGATTCAGGAAGGCTTCTCTGAGGAGGCCCTGACCTAATTCTTCCACCTGCCAGCCAGGAGAGCTTGAACAAATTAACTTACTTCTGAATAGGGTTTCAGGAATTGCGGCAAACAAGAAAGTGTGTTCCCTCTCTGAGGAGCAGCCCCTACTTAGCTCTAGCCCATTTGCTGCCCTGTGGAAATGCTAAATCTTGCCAGATCTTTTGATTTTTTTCCCAATAGACAAAAATGAGGAATTCTTGCCAACCACCTGAACCCAAATTATGGTACATCAATTAACTTTCAGAGATCAGTGGATGACTCTCTTTTGTTCGTTTTCATTGTGTTTATTCATTAAGTTACTTTTGTAGCAAAAGATACCAGAGTTGCTGTTTGAGTAAGAATGTAGATTCTACATATAAATATATGTATATATATTCAAGTTTATTAAGTAATTGTATAGTGGGACATATTAATAGATGCAGCTGAAAGGGGAGGGTAGAACACAGAGACTCGGGTTTGGTAAATGCTGGTCTTGGCCTTCCATGCTTTCTTCTCTGGATCAGGAGTCCTCAGCCGGGGACCTGAACTGAGGCTGATAGATGGTTACCGTGGCCGTGTGCCCTGAGCCGTTTGTGTCATGGTGGGCTCAGCAGCCTGGAATGGTTTCAGCTGCAGGAGCAGAAAACCCAGCTCACAGGAGCTTAAATAAATGAGAGTTGCTTTCTGTCCCATAACAACAAACCAAGTGGTACTTGGCTGCCAATGTTAGTTCAGAGGCTGAGTAATGTCTAAGCTGGAGCCTCCTTGAATCCCTTGGCCTTTCCCTCGTGGTTCCAAAGTTGCTGCTGCAGCTCCAGCCAGAACACAGAAGGATGCATCAATGCCAGCAACCTGTTTTTTTTCTCAGTTCTGAACTGCTCAGCACTCCCAGAATCCCCCTCCCCAGAAGATTCCACTTACGCATCCTTGGCCAGAAATGGGCCATGTAACCTTCCCTAGTTCTAAACTATGAAAGTGTTAGTCACTCAGTAGTGCCTAACTCTTTGTGACCCCATGGACTGTAGCCCATCAGGCTCTTCTGTCCATGGAATTCTCCAGGCAAGAATATTGGAGTGGATTGCCATTCCTTTCTCTAGGGGGTCTTCCTGACCCAGGGATCGAATTTGGGTCTCCTGCGTTGCAGGCAGATTCTTTACCGTCTGAGACACCAAGGAAGGTGAGAAGTTCCAATTCAGCATCTTCTGAGGAGGAAGCCAGAGAAAAAGGGAATCAAGAGTGTCAGTGGGTTAGCCAGCCAACAGTGTCTGGCTCCGCAGGGGAAGAAAAACAATAATAATGAACATTAATGGGTGCTGACTCGGTGCCAAGGCCTGCTGTAAGCACTTTGCGCGCATGATCTCATTCACTCCTTCCACCCACCCTGTGAGGTCGCTGCCGTGATCTCCCCACTGGAATGACTTAGAAACTGAGGCACTGAGAGCTGAAGCCCTTTGCCAAGTAGAGGAGCTGGAGTGGGAGCCTTTATTTTTATTTTAAAAAATGGTTTTATTTTGGCTCTGCTGGGTCTTCTTGCTGCAGGCAGGCCTTCTCCAGTTGTGGTGCATGAGCCTCTGGTCATGATGATGTCTCTTGATGCAGAGCATGGGCTCTAAGGCACACAGGTTTCAGTACCTGCAGCACTTGGGCTCAGCGGTTGCAGCTCCCAGGCTCTGGAGCACAGGCTCAGTTGTTGTCTCACACCGGCTTCATTGCTCCAAGGCATGTGGGATCCTCCCAGATCAGGGATCAAACTGGGATCAGGGATCAATGTCTCCTGCATTGGCAGGTGGATTCTTTACCACTGAGCCGCTGGGGAAGCCCCGGAGTGGGAATCTTTACAGTGTCTCCAGAGTGCTCACTCTTAGCCACTGCATTTGGTTGCTTCATAAAAGGTCCTGGGGTTCCAGACTGCTAGCTGTCTGACCTCAGCTTAGAGTCTTCTAGGAAGGGAGGAATTAGGCAGCATATTTGTTTTGGGGAAGTTTTGATCATTAAAAAGCTTCCTCGTGAATCACATCCGCTCTGTGTTCACATCTCAGTGGTTCTGGTCCCATCCTGGTGAGGGGCACTGGTCACACACCTTCCTCCTGGGGGCTGTTTGTGGCTTGCAGATGGCGGAGTCATCTCCTGACCTTCTTTTCCAAACAAGCTTTGCCTGTGCTTTCAACTTTTCTTCCCAGAATGGTGCTTCCAGCCTTCCTTCCTTTTTTGGGGTTCTGCTGATGGATTCAACACATATTTAATATGACCCTCCTTAGTGCCCATCCCTGTAGTGTAGTGGTGTGGGTGAGATGGCCCCCATGGCTGAGTGGGCCCTGGACTCAGGGGGTTCCTTGTGTAGTGAGGGAAGCAGGCCCTCAGACAGTCACAGCCCAGGCTGTATGGGGCAAACCCAGGAGGTGCCCAGACAAACGTGGGGGTTAAGGAGGTCTCCTGGGAGCAGCTAGGGCCCTTGATGGCAATCATCAAGGGGCATTTTCTCTCTCTCCTGTAACTCCCCTTTCTTCAGGGAAGCTCTTTCACGGCAGCTCTCATTGCTCAATCTCCACTGCCTTCCTGTCGAATGAAGGGTTTGGACTTGGGTTTCCATCCGTCCAACCAGTGAACAGATCCCATTTCGGCTCTGGGCTCCCAGGGCTGCCCTCCTGGATAGGGAGTATTTGGAGAAAGCTCTGTAGGTGCACAAGCCAGAGCAATGAGAGTGCTGAGAGGGGAGGCCAGAGGGCCCTGGGAACTCTGAGGAGAGACACCTGACACTGACTTGGGGCTTCAGGGCCAGCTTCTTGAAGGAAGTGAAATCCACCAGAGCAGTCTGACACAGTGGCCGAGAGCACAGGCTCAGAGTCAAGCCCGCCTGGGATCTAGTCTTGGCTTGATCACTGATGAGCCCCAAGTTGGGGGCCTAAGGGGGAGCTTCTGTTTTCTCCTAAGATTGTCTTGGGAATTACAACATGACTGTGAATGTTGGGGGCTTCCTTGGTGGTACTGATGGTAAAGAGCCTGCCTGCCAGTACAGGAGATGGAAGAGATGCACGTTCAATCCCTGGATAGGGAAGATCCCCTGGAGGAGGAAATGGAAACCCACTCCAGTATTCTTGCTTGAAAGATCCCACGAACAGAGGAGCCTGGCAGCCTATAGTCGATGGTGTCACAAAGAGTAGGACACAACTGAACAACAGCACAATGAATCTCAAGTACTTAATGCCTGGCCGAAGTAGTCACGTAATAGATGAGATAGCCATGATGGTGGTGGTGATGGTGGCCACTTTCATTCATTAGCCTTTACTGCATGTCAGAAGTTAGGCATCCTTTAGTCGCCAACCTATAGATAATAATAAGCACTCACTGCTGCTGTTAGGATTGTTTATTCCTCAGATACGAGTGTTTACCTTGCGCCCAGCTCCGAGCTAGCAGGGTGCCTGGACTGTGCTCTAGAAACAGCTGAGACCTGGGCCAGAAATTTTATGGGAGAAGAGAGGAGTTTGTTCAGTGTGTATTGGAAGCCGACAGCTTTCAGTCTCCCAGTCCCCTTTCCATCTAGTCCCCGGGATTTTCAGCGAGCTCTAGCCTCCAACGCATGGGCTGCCCTTGACCTCTGTGGCCAGAACGCATGGATGCTCTCTCTGCTCAGCCCATCAGCCGAGTCCCAAATTAGAGCTGACAGTGTGATTTATTCTTTGGGATGGAGCTGGGAGGGCAGAGCCCCAGTGGGTGATTCCGAGGGAAGGCTGTCAGCCCGAATTAGCCCAGGCCCTTCATGCAGCCTTGCTGTTTCAGCTTCCACTAGCTAATAGGGTTTTCCAGGGTGTTGCTGGCTTCGGAGCAGCCTCCTCCCCATTCCCAGGGGCCAGGCCTTTGCTGTGATCCCTAAGGGGCTGCGTTTGATGAGGGCCCCAAGGCGGGCTCTGTCTGAAGGGAGTGGGGGCTCTGGATCCTTTCATCTGCCGCAGCAGGCACTGAAAGTGGCGATGCCCCAGGGAGCAGTTTTTCAGTCTCCCCCTCTCATCCTTTCAGTGAGTTCAGTACTGGCAACTAAAGCCACCTCCCTGCTCCTCACCTCCCAGTCTGTAATCACAGTTGTCTCTGCCTTCATTCATCCACAGAGAATGCCAGTGAAAGACAAGATTCTGCTGCAGGAGCAAATTAACCCTGAGATCCTAGAGGCTGCATGAAACAAATGTTGTCTTCTTACTCATGACCCAAGTCAGGTCTGCTGGGGTCTTTACCTCAAACCTCAGAAACCCAGGATTGGCAGGGGTGCGGGGGCGTGGGAGGCTCCCATGTCTTGAACAGCGGGAGCATGTAGACTCCAAGGTCACCACTGCAGGGCACAGGAACAAGAGGGTCCACAGCAGAGGTTAGATGCCAAGGCCAGAGTAACACAGTCCACCTCTGCACACCCAGTAGCCGCATGGCAAGGGGCCAGGATGTGGGTGCTCATGGGTATTCACTGAGCAGTAAATATCCGCCACTGTAGGCAGGTGTGGTATTTATTAAGCACCTACTGTGTGCCAGTTCTCCTAAGGGGGCTCTGAAGATTCAAAGGGGCCCTTGCCTTCTTGGGGCCCGTGGTTCTGTGGAGGAAACACAACCTCAGTAAATAATCACTGAATGATCTGAGTCATTACCTATGCACTACGTGCCCTGATGGGGGAACCAGGAGAGCCTGTCCAAGGGGGATCTGTCCTGTTCAGAGAGGTCAGAGGATGTCTGTCATACAGACTACCGTTTGAGGGGAGGCCTGAGGACGTGTGGCTCCCCAGGTAGCTCAGTGGTAAGGAACCCGCCTGTCAATGCAGGACACATGGGTTCAATCTCCAGGTCAGGAAGATCCCCCTGGAGGAGGAAATGGCAACCCGCTGCAGTGTCCTTGCCTGGAGAATCCCATGGACAGAGGAGCCTGGCAGGATACAGTCCACAGGGTCACACAGAGTCAGACACAACTGAGCATGCACACGCATGTGCTGAAGGCTCTGCAGACCTTCATGGATCAGGGCACATGCCCAGTAAAGGAAACAGCATCAGCAAATTCTGGACGTGGGAAGGAGCTTGACTTGGAAGGAACTGGAAGGCGGCCAGCCTAACGACAGGATCCTGAGTTGGGGAGAGGAAAGTGGAGGCAGACCGTGCAGGGTCTGCGTGGTTGTAGGGAGGAGTTTGGTATTTGTTAACACCTACCTTTTGGAGCTGTTGGAAAAATTACATGAGCTCAGTCATTCTTTCAGCAAAGGCTTGTTTCAGCTCTTTGGCAGGCAGTGTTTCAGGTCCACGGGACATAGTGAGAACAAGATGGACACGTGTTCTTATCTCATGTAGCTGGCATTCTGGAAAGTTGTAGGAGACAGATAAGCAAGAAAACCAAGTAGTATCATTTTACCTGGTGCAAAAACTTCTGACCAGTGAACAGGGTAATTTGATAGAGAGCATGTAGTTCAGATGCTTTTGGCCATGAGTAGCAGAAAACCTGATTTGTGGAGACTTAAACTGTCAGGAAATGTGTGGGCTCCCCAAGTCCAGGTGTTCTCGGGGCTGAGGACTTGGCTGCTCAACGTAGCGTGGAGAACCCAGGTTCACCCTGCAGCAGCTGGGCTGTCCATGATGCACCTACCTGCACCTTAAGACGGGTCCCTCCCATGATCACTGGGTGACAGTTGGGACATCGCAGGCAGTCTCAGGGGTGGAAGCAGAAGCTTTTTCAAACTCTGTGTGCCCTAGGGATCTCCTTCAGCCCACCTTTGTGGGCTATAAATTGTAGGGCCCATGGGAGAGCAGGAAGGCGGCTTCTGCCAGAGTCCAGATGGCAGAGGATGGAGGACAGAACCAGAGTTGGGGGAGTGGAGGGTGAGGAGGGGGCAGGTTAGCAGGTAGAATGGCTGGGGCTTGCTAACAGCACGGCTGCTGGAAAGAAGAGATGCTGAGCACACACGCTTGCATGCGTGCACACACATGCGGATGTCCGCCTTATACTGCGTCCTTCTCTTGTAAAAATAATGGTACATATTTGCATATTGCTCTGAGAAATCTTGCAGGAAAGAAACCTGCTTCTTTGACGATGGAACCTTTTGCTTTTCTAAAAGGCACTTAGTAATCTGTTCTGCAGAAAAATTTGAAAATTTTTGCTTTAATGGTGTCTCATCTTCATGGCACCTTAGCGTCACATGGGGAGCTTTAAGAAACCCCAAGGCCTGGGCCCCACCCCAAAGCATTTCACTAGAGTCACCAAGGGTAGGACCAAGCGTGGGATGGGTTTTTTTTTTTTTTTAAGCTTCCCAGATGTTCCGGGGTGCGGCTGAGGGTGGGAACTATTGTTTTATTGTGTCCTTTGGTGAGCCTCACATTATAGAACTGTATTGCTTTTCTGTGTGTCTGATTATCAAAGCAATAACTTGCTTGTTGTTCAAAAAAAAAAGAAAGATCAAAGGACCTAGACTCTGCCAAGATAATCATTTTTTCAAGCCTGATGTGTTCCTTCCAGATTAAAAAATATATACTTGTACTTAAAAAATATATATGTTTTATATAAAATATTATGTGTGATGTGTGAAAGTCACTCAGTCATGTCCGACTCTAGGCCAGAATACGGGAGTGGGTAGCCGTTCCCTTCTCCAGGAGATCTTCCCAACCCAAGTATCAAACCCAGGTCTCCCTCATTGCAGGCTGATGCTTTACCATCTAAGCCACCAGGGAAGCCCAAGAGTACTGGAGTGGGTAACCTATCCCTTCTCCAGCGTATCTTCCCAACGCAGGAACTAAATCCGGGTCTCCTGCGTTGCAGATTGAGCTACCTGCTGAGCTATCAGGGAAGCCTCCAATATTATAGAGGAAAACAACAGAATGGGAAAGACTAGAGATCTCTTCAAGAGAATTGGAGATACCAAGGGAACATTTCATGCAAAGATGGGCTCGATAAAGGATAGAAATGGTATGGACCTAACAGAAGCAGAAGATATTAAGAAAAGGTGGCAAGAATACACAGAAGAACTGTACAGAAAAGATCTTCACGACCCAGATAATCATGAGGATGTGATCACTAATCTAGAGCCAGACATCTTGGAATGTGAAGTCAAGTGGGCCTTAGAAAGCATCACTACGAACAAAGCTAGTGGAGGTGATGGAATTCCAGTTGAGCTGTTTCAAATCCTGGAAGATGATGCTGTGAAAGTGCTGCACTCAATATGCCAGCAAATTTGGAAAACTCAGCAGTGGCCACAGGACTGGAAAAGGTCAATTCCAAAGAAAGGCAATGCCAAAGAATGCTCAAACTACTGCACAATTGCACTCATCTCACACGCTAGTAAAGTAATGCTCAAAATTCTCCAAGCCAGGCTTCAGCAATATGTGAACCGTGAACTCCCTGATGTTCAAGCTGGTTTTAGAACAGGCAGAGGAACCAGAGATCAAATTGCCAACATCCGCTGGATCATGGAAAAAGCAAGAGAGTTCCAGAAAAACATCTATTTCTGCTTTATTGACTATGCCAAAGCCTTTGACTGTGTGGATCACAATAAACTGTGGAAAATTCTGAAAGAGATGGGAATACCAGACCACCTAACCTGCCTCTTGAGAAATCTGTATGCAGGTCAGGAAGCAACAGTTAGAACTGGACATGGAACAACAGACTGGTTCCAAATAGGAAAAGGAGTACGTCAAGGCTGTATATT